>CM063498.1:145902089-145904589 GCA_032207245.1 Pardosa pseudoannulata | reverse complement strand
TCTTTAATATTTATGAATATCAAAATCCCTTTTTTTTAAATTCTCTTTCTTGATTGTAATGTCAATGCTAAATTTTTGTTTGGTCAACGAGTGTTAGAATCCCAGTCCTATCTTTCTAACTATATTTTCATCGGATGGATACTTTGGCTGTAAAAATTAAAGAAACCTGTTCATAAACGCTATACTTATTTTTATTTGCATCGATTAAAACATTGTTTTTGCAATTACATTTTCTAGTTTTATCAGGAGTGATGATTATCTATCAAAGTTTGAAGAATTTATTTTAAAGGTTCATAAGGCAGATACTTTGATAAACTACTTTTCAGTGTTATTCACCTAAAAGATTTTGAAGAAACCTGAAAAATATTTCCTTCAATTGGTCTTAGGTTCAGACTGCCGTGTTCGCTAAAGGTGACTGGGGTACTTAAAGTATGATCGTAGTCATAATGTCCTCCATGTTCTCAATCAATACCTGTGGAGGTGGCAGTCCAAGTCTATACGTCTTCAGCTTGGTCCCTGCTTCAAAATTATGAGGACCCACTTGAGCATAAGTCGGTACTTCCACGGTTGAGGTGCTCGTTGAAACGATTAAGGCGATTTACTCGATTTAAGGTACACCCCTTCGCCTTAAATCGAGTGGCCTTGGGCTCATATCGAGTTTGGTTTGACCCAGTGTCATAAGACAACAATAACAACAGGTTCAGACTACTAGAAACTGCTATAGCTAGCCCATTAATGCCCCAATTATTTTTAAGTTTCAATGACCAATTTTCCTAGTTCATACGGCACATATTTTGATAGATAGTGTATTTTTCAGTGCTATTAATCAAAAATATTTTACAAAAAAACATACAAAACATTTTCATTGCTACGTCCATGCTTTAGAATACTAGAAAGAGCTATGGTTAACCTAATTATGCCCAAGTTATTTCTACCGAATATACGTTGATGAGTAGCTTATATCTAACTTATCACAAAATGCACAAATAACAAATAAGAGTAAAACACGAATATAACAATATGTCCGCAGTAGTAATCAACTGTCATCTTAAATATGAAAGGATGCTATTTATATATAAAAAAGAAATTTCCATCATGAAAGATTTATTTGACATGACATACAAACAGAGTGCGGTGAAGTGAAGCTTCCTATTATATAAAGCCATTTGTCATAACTGTTATCAATCTACGTACAAAAAAAGTAAATTTACGTGCAAATCTCAAAAAATGCTAAAATTTCAACTAATGACAAAATTGTATATAATATCGGATACTTTCATAAATTTGGTAAATTTTTATGTGATTGCCATTTACTATCTCTGAAAAGGAAACCATAAAAATTCAACACACTATTTTTAGCTGTCTCTAAAAGGGGTACTAGACTTTAAATGGTTAATATTTTGCTACTCTTGAGCTAAATTGACACAGATCTACTGATTAAAGTCCTTCTAAAATTCAACGAAAATATTCTTGACAACTGTTGAACTCCTAGATCCACTGTCTGATTATAATCCTCTAAAATCTAATTATTTAGCTATTTTCCAACTTAGAAACCAAACAAAAATAAACGCATTCATAATTCTCGTAACAAAACAGGGTTTCTACATTTGAACGAGTCATAGAAATAGAAAAATCTTAGCTTCAAACACAAGGCACTGCGGGGGTATAATTAGACTAATTTCGAAACATCAACATTATTTTCATCCGCAGAAATATAATGTTTTTTTTTAATCCTTAGCTCTACAAGCGGAACATTTGGATGCAGTTGTTTGGACGTCAGACAATTGGACCTATGCCGTTTAGAAGTTGTATATTAGTTTGATCAATTTTTACTATTTTTATATTTATTATTACTTATGACAATGACTGGGTATTGAATATTTATAGCAAGTCAGTAGATCAGTATTTAATATCTCATTAATAGTAGCATTAATAATAATCACATTAATAATAGAATAGAGCTTTCAGCATCGTCATCCCGTACTGTTTTCTTGAAAATAACCTGCAAAAATATTTTTGGTATTGGTGCACAATCTACCTTAATATTCATTTTCATTCCTAAGTCTTCTGGGACATCACCATTTCTGTTCCAAAGAACCAATTCAATGAACCAATAACAAAATCAAATATCGATAAAAAATATATAATATTCCTTCAATCTTGTTGATACCCCAGAACGCAGTCAATGTAACACGTGTTACATGACCGCGTCCAAAAAACTGGTGTCCAAATAACACGGTTCCAAATGTCCTAAAAACTCCTCAGTCTAACCTAAATATAAAACTCCCATCGCTCTATCTATATCTTATTTGAGTACATAAAATATAAAACAATCAGAGCACATATACATAATTCTGGATACTTGGCAACCCACCAAAGTATCCACAACTTCTAACTTTTTTCTGTTATTTATTTCTTTATAGAACTTAACTACTATATTTTATAATGCTACCATATTTTATCAATATAAAAAATTAAATTTAAAAATATAAAATTAACT
>CM063498.1:145864589-145897089 GCA_032207245.1 Pardosa pseudoannulata | reverse complement strand
TTAAACAATATTTTAATCAATTTATTTCTTTGTATATAAATAATATAAAAACATTAAGTTATTTATTATTTAACATAAAATAACACCTTAAAATATTTTTGTAATTGCAGAAGAGTAATAATTTGTTGTACTATTAATCGTTAGTTATTTTTCAATAAACAATTTATTAAACAATATTTTAATCAATTTATTTCTTTGTATATAAATAATAGAACAACATTAAGTTATTTATTATTTAACATAAAATAACACCTTTAAATATTTTTGCAATTGCAAGAGAGTTATAATTTGTTGTAATATTAATCTTTAGTTATTCTTCAATAAACAATTTATTAAACAATATTTTAATCAATTTATTTCTTTGTATATAAATAATAGAACAACATTAAGTTATTTATTATTTTACATAAAATAACACCTTAAAATATTTTTGTAATTGCACAAGAGTAATAATTTGTTGTACTATTAATCATTAATTATTTTTCAATAAACAACAATTTATTTAAATACCTATTCAGATAAAAATAATTAAATAAAAGTATTTTGAAATAAATTTATTATATTATAATGAAACAGAGTAGAAAAATATTAATAAAAGGATATAAAAAGCTCAATTTAATTTTCAAATACCGAAATCTACATTAATAAATAATTAATCACTCATGAGGTATCTTTTATGAAAGGCACTTGCTACAGTCTGCATGTTTCCATCTGTGACATAAGCTGGTAAAAACTTCTATAACTTCAGGTATGACAAATATAAATTAACATCCTTATAAATTTAATATTTGTAATCCGTTGTTTGTCACTTACGTCAGTTGAAAGTATTTCAAATACTTGTTTAATTGACATTCACATTTAACTTTTTTGCTTCTCACAGAATTATTGGATCTAATGAACTACCTGAAAATCTGCATAATTATTTTATTTTTCTAATACTTATTAACAGATAATTACATTCTATTTCAAGATATTCTGTAATTCTACTTATGATTTCATTTTGGAAATATTAGTATATTTCCTTGTATTGACGGTAATAAATACATATTTAAAATTTTCACTTAAAGAAAATATTTCTATTGCCTCCGGCGTGTGTTAAAGATTAGAAAAAAACAGTTCATTTTCTGGAATGAAAAGGCTTTGATTGGAGAGCATATTTTGAAGGCAAACAAGCTTATAAATAATTGGGATAGAATAATCAAATTGTTTATTTGGATGTTTCGTGTTCGGTATATATATTCGTTTCAGAACAAATATTTTTAAAATAGAATAGCAAAATATTCTTTAACTAACTAATTTCAATTTATTCGATGCTATCCAAAAATAATTGACAGGACAGCAGCTAATTATAACTTCACTAATTCACAGAACTATAATATCATATTTCTCCCTGCGTCTATAATTTAGAAAGAATTTTTGTATATTATATTTTAAACTAAACACAGTTTCCAACCTATAGTTGTCCCTATAATTTTACTGTGTTAATTGGTTATAATTTAAAACAGAGTAGAAACACAATATAAAAGAGATCGCAATACCTCGGTTCATTTTGAAATATCTCTTCAAACTAGTATTTTTAATTTACTGTAAAATATTAGGTTTTAAATACATAGAAAATGTTTTGAGACAAATAAATATTAAAATTTTCAGTTATTTTAATTAGTAGTTTATCAAATTACGAGTTCAAATATTATTTTTTTGGTGGTTATTAAAGCTAGAAAATTTTCGGAATATTATAATTTAGTTTTAGAAAGAAAGCAAATTTAAAAGAATTTTGATTACTCTTTAAAGTTTTGAGTAACTAACACCATTCTTGGAAACAATGCTTTAAAATGTTTTTAAAAACTATTCCTGATTTTGTTTTTTAAGATGATTCACTATCTGTGATATATCACCATAAACATTATAATAAATAATTGTTATGTTAAATAAATACGAAACATTATGAGAGAAATGTCATATTTATATGCTTATAAGCATTTATATGTCCCCACACGAGCACATAAATATATACATACATATATATGTATATAAGTATATATATATTATACATATATATATATATATATATATATATATATATATATATATATATATATATATATATATATATATATAAATATATATATATATATATATATATATATATATATATATATATATATATTATATATATATATATATATAAATATATATATATATATATATATATATATATATATATATATATATATATATATGTAATATATCAAAACTATTTAACTTTAATATTTCCTTAAAAATCTCCCCTCTCCCTTTGTAGTTCCATAAAATCTTTTTCCCAGGCTCAAAGTGTCTTAATCGAAGGAGCATTCTTGACTTAAAATTCCTTCGATACATTTCCCAAACTTTCTATCCTATAGATATAAATTTTCTGTCTTTTCAACACGTTTTCCAGCTGTCGCTGGCAAATGGCTCTGCGTTTTTCCTGATCTTTCACTTAAATTCGCTGAGTAAGTGGGAAAATTCTTTTCTTTTTTGGGTGCACCTCTGTTCGAACAGAGTGACTTTTGTGTTTTTCTCTTGTCTGTCATTGACCAGTAAAGATATTCCTTTTAGTAGCTGTAAAATAATGTTTTAATTAAACTTGTGCCGTTCTCTTCAATGTGGCCAGACTGCATCGTTCGTTATTACTGCTAGCTGTTTAGCTTTCTCCTTGTCCAGCAGTTTTATAGTTATTGGATTACATGTATATATATATATATATATATATATGTGTGTGTATGTGTGTATATATATCAGTATTGTATGTTATATGTATATGATAAATTGTTTATATTGTTAGTGTTTTTAAGGATTTTTAAGTGAAATATTTATGTAAGTTGCCTTATATATTTGGCTGTCAAATAACGCTAATAAAAAACTTGTAAAAAATAGTTTATAACTAGTAAAATTGAAGGAGTCTCTAAAAGACATCATTGGTTGTAGAGGGAAAAAATATTGTGAATTTGAAATGTTAAAAATTCAGATAATGTATTTAGATTTTAACTTTTATATTTTAATGTATTTTGGCATTTTTTATAACAGGGTGTTTGTTTAAAGGTTATTAGTAAAGAGCCAAATATCAAACACAAAGAAAACTTTATTTTTCTGTAAACACTTCTTCGACAAATTTGAGACCATGTCTTTTCGACCTTGTGCTAACATCGAGCAGTTACTAATGAGACAGTAATTTCTATAGAATATGAAACGTTTTCTCAGAATTAAATTCTAGATGTGTTATACGGTAAAACGTATCAACTAGTTAAAATAAAATATGGTTAAAAATAGTTAAAACTATTTTTTAAGGATGAATATTTCAAACTTGCTTGAGCGAAAACTATCAATTTATTACAAAATTTATTAGAAAACTTTCCACTACATAAAATTATTCACAATCTTGAATTTAAATATTTGAACACGAAAATTTAAATATTCATATATCAATTTTACACCTCTATAAATATTGAGTTCAAGGAAACACTGATATTTTATAAAATTTATTGTAAATATTTTCTTGCATTTACATGTTAAAACAAATCAATACTTGTGTTTGGTAGTACATATCTCAATTTCAGATTTTATTAGGTACACCTAATTTTCAGCATAGTTTATCATTTACATAACCAATTATTGTGTATTAAATATCTAATCAAGAGGGATTCTTTTGTTTATTAAAAATATCATCGCCTACTCGGTTATTTTGTAAAGTATAGCAAACTGAAAACTATTAAATATTGCTGTTCGATCTCGTGTTTAAAAGACTTCAATTAAACTAAATAAATGACGAGAGACATTATGCATGTTTAATACTGGCACTTAAAACCTTTTACTTTCCATGTAAAGCAAAAGAAAGATAAATTAAAAAGAAAATTTCAATACTTACTTGTTGTCGATTGTCTTTAGAATAAGGCAGAAGGGTAGAAACGTGAAACATAATCTCGTGGCCCTCATATATCGTGTAAGCAGAGTATTTTCCTGTCATGTCACCTTCGAGTGTTAAATAAAGAAAAAAGAGATATAGTTTAATATAGTTCGTAATAGGATATACTAAATAAGTTACACTTTGAAAAAAAGGGACAAGAACTAATAGAACTGTATCAATATTTTCAGTATGTGTAACCAAAAAACGAAACTAAATATTAACCCATATTGGACCGCTGTCCTATAAACAGGACATCAAATAAAATTCCATTTAATAATAAAGTTATACATATTTTCTGAGTGGATTTTATTTTAACACCTTTAATGTAAACACATTTTATCATAGTAAAAAAAAAAAAAAATAAAACAACAACTGAGAAATCAAATAAATCACATTATATTGTACTGTAAAATTTATTTTCAGCAACCTCTTAAAATTGTCATTTTTTAATCTTTAATTTTATATTTATTATTATTATTATTATTTAAACATTGTGGAGGTTACTTTTAGTTTAAAAATAGAGCTAAAAATGTAGCTGAAAGTTTTTGTTGAAAAATATATTTTTCATGTGTATTTTGTAAGTATAAAAAAGGTGAGCTAAAATTAAGAAGACTGTCCAATCTTGATTATTTTTCTACAAATTCGATATTGCATTAATAGCTCACATTCTTTTCTTAGCTTTCAACGAAAACCAGTTCAAACACTTGTTCACACACCTGGACGCACCAAGGGATAAATAGATGTCTATTCTATTCAGAGAACTGGAGATTTTTTGCAAGATAAACTTACTGTCTTACTGCCAGTTCAATAACTGCAAGAGAAAACCTACAACAGTATGCTTAAAATGTAATGTTGGACTTTGTTTTCACTGTGTCCTATGTCATCTATGAATCAGCCTAATGCAATGTAAGTAATATTTGCTATGTTTTAGTAGTGTAATGGACCGTTGTTCTATTTAAAGGACAGCAATTACATAAAAAATTAAAAATATTTATCAAAATTTTGGTTTTATATTTTTAGTTAAACCCTATTAATGATATGGATTAAGTTTTAATAACTTACAGAAATATTTAGTTGGTGTGGTACAATATGGGTTAACAAAAGATCTTAGTAGTAAAAATATATTTGTAATGTTATAAAACTGATTTAAATAAAATTTTTACCCTAATCTTGAACTAAACGTGTGAATTGTTTTGTTTTTAAACGCTATAAGTGTCAACTCTTTTTATAAATGTTTGTTTTAATGATAAATAATATATTAAAACCATCTGTAACTTTTAAAGAACATAAATTATAGCTGGTTGTAAAAAATTATATTCAAATTTTGTAATGTTCATTGATTTTATCCTTGCTGGAATAACGTGCATTAAGCTCTCGTGTCATTATGTCTAAATGTTTAGGTTTTGTTTCACGTGCAGTAGGGTTTACTATATGTTGTTATCGTAATTAGAGTTTGAACAAGCTTATCATACCCGTTGGGAGGCTGGGGGGGGGCGGCAAGTGTTTGGACAGCTAGGCTCTTGCCATAAACACGAATCCACCCGTGCGTCGTAAAATATGCTGGAAAATATATTTCACCAAGATTTTACTGTTTCAGAGAACAAAATCTTATGTATTTATTTATAAAATTTTTCCTTTGGAGTGGGCCGCACAAGGGCTGAATTGTAGGGTGGTGTTCTTTGTTACCGGAGCAGCGGTTTCGAAATCTGTTGCTGGCAGGGGTGTTAGTAATTAATACATACGGAAACATAATTGGTTTCTGTTCAATTTCAGAAAATGTATAAGGATTTATACATAATATATATATATATTTTTTTAAAAATAATTTAATTATTATTTATTAAAATAATACACATCAATGTCTTAATATGAGAGTAAAATTAACAGAAATGTGACAGAGAAATATTTAGTAAATTTTTACTACAAAATCCTATATTTCAATACAAACTTTTTTATTTAAAGTACTACTTAAGCTTTTCAATAAAATATAACCATTTCTATATTGCTTTTCTGAAGAAAATGTCGAACATAAGTAAATTTAATATAAAAAATTTAAAAATAAAATAAACTTTTAAAAAAATATTACATGACTGTATGTGATAAAGTTGACATTAAAAGTTAAAATAGTCAAGAAAGTTTTAACTCACAGTTTTCTTTTATTTCTGAAAAAATATTCTAGAAAGTCACTTTTTACCTTTTACATCTAATCCTCCTCTATATTTATCCCAACTCTTTAGGCGAATTTTTTCTCCTAATAAGTGTACAAATTTGTCAAAATCTTTCGTTCCAATTTCTGAAATTAAAAATTACAATTATTTTAAAAGAATAATATTAAACAATTTTTTTATATTGAAAATATAATAATCAAGCATATCATCTATTTGATAAAAACTTTTACGTATATTAAATTCAGAAGAAGAATTATCATGTCAATTTAGAGCAATCAGTATACTTATTATAAAAATATAAAATATTGAATCAATAATTGTAGTTAATTAAAATATGTTATATCATGTATAGTAGCCTTAGGATAATAGTGATTGTTTATTTATTAATATAATGACAGTTATAGAAGTATGAAATAAGCAATTGTATTTGACATAATTTTAATAAATGTTTCCTTTTATGTGTTTGTTATTTTGCAAGAACTATAAAAAATATTGAAGCAAATTTTCATATGTAATAATTTATTCCCATATTAAATACCAAAGTGTAAAACTGTGCTCAATATAGCATTGAAAGAAATGTAGTGAATTAAAATTTTGCTTCTTAACAGAATAGTAAAATATGTTAGTTTGGTAAAAACAATTATAAATTATGGTGAAACCAATCACCATAACTACGTGGAAAAATGGTATATAAAATTTGTGTGATTTATAGTAAAAGAATAATCACCTGCGAGAAATTTATTAGGATGAGCTAATAGGAATAGCATAAATCTATTCATATATTAGCTATAAAAGTGTAAATTTGTTTTTTAAACAGAACTGTGAAGAACTTTGTGAATTACAGTTTTATCCACTATCACTGAACTAAAATATAATAATTTAACTGCAAATATAATTATGGTTTTATCATTATAACAAAGGAAAATCTTCTTGTAAATTATTTTAATCTAAAAATTGAATAAGCATCTATTTACGAGACAATTATTAAAATGAGTTAAATGGTATGAATTTTAATGAATCTAGATTAGTGTATTTAAACTAAATTTGGAAAAAGACTTATAATTAAATATAAAGCCTAAAAAAGTAATAGTCTATTAAGGAAGAAGTAAAACTAAATTTGATTACCAAAATATTAGGTAAAGGCATTTATATTGATTACTGTAAAATGTTCATTTTTTTAAAATTCAACTAAATTTGATCTTCAAATCATTACGTAAAGGTAATTTATATTGATTGCTGCAAAATGTTCATTTTTATTCTAATTCAACTAAATTTGATCTCCAAAATATTAGGTAAAGGTAATATATATTGATTGCTGTAAAATGTTCATTTTTTTTTCTAATTCAACTAAATTTGATCTCCAAAATATTAGGTAAAGGTAATTTATATTGATTGCTGTAAAATATTCATTTTATTTCTAGTTCAACTAAATATGATCTCCAAAATATTAGGTAAAGGTAATTTATACTAATTGCTGTAAAATGTTCATTTTTTTCTAATACAGTATGTATCATATTACATGAAATATGATTATGACTTGAAAAATATGTAATTAATTATATACTTCTCCTTCCCGCTTCTACTCTGAATACAATTATCTGAAATTTTGTATTATTTACAGATTTTTAGAAATACCACAATAATCCTGTAAGACTCTTTCAAGTGCTCTTTTAATTTTCTTTTTTAGAAAACTATAAAGACGGATAAATGTCTAAAGGAATTAAAGTAAAATACTGTTTAAATAAATTTAAAAAACATAACAGTAAATAATGCATTATCAGCTTTATGACAAAGAAATATGTATTGCAAGCAACATTTTCTAAATATTTGTGAAAAGAAGTTACCTGAAAGCTTTAATCTTTTTTATTATATTTTTAAATTAACATCCTTACTGAATAATAAATGAGTGAATCAATACTTTGCAATGATATCTATATAGGAAACTGATATGTCATAAGTTATACGTCTACTTTCCTCCTTATAAAACCCCTCTATTTTCTACAATGATCAATAATTTAACGATATTTAGAAAGAACTCATATTCTTATTAATGATTATCCGGTACTAAGTTCTAATATGAAATCTAATAACTTTTTAAAACTATTTATTTGTATATGTTGTACTTGAAATTATTTAAGATACTCATAATAACACTATCTTTTGTTTTACCTAAATAAAGAGCTTTATGACCTTGGTAAAAGAGCTGAGTTAACATTTTACACTAACTCCAACTGTAATCTGTCATTTAAAGAGTCATTAATAAACATCAACATACCATTGCTGAACATTTCATCGTCTGTAGTTTGTTTTGCTTTGGCAAACAAAACTCCGAATTTGAAATTTACAGATCCCTGAAAATTGAAGATCAAAGATATTAATCAACAATACAAAGGAAATTTTAAAGTCAAACATATCATCTCATGCAGACATGTTTAAGTTATGACCTTTCAAATGTTTAAGGAAACTAATAACTTTTTTAAACAAAGAACGGAATTTATCATCCCAGTTTATCATCATATATCTTATTCAAACAGAATGTACAGTTCAAGTTATGAATTGAATAACGTATGTAATAAAAATCTGAAATTTAAACCGTCAATGAATTCAAACTTGAATAAACACAAAAAGGATTCTTGAGTTATATATTTCTGAGTATGTTCGGCGAAAGTAATTAAAGAGGTAATCATAGGTAAATATCAGTTGATATATTTTAAAATTTTGTTCATTTATATATCTAAGAGTAATGAAAATAATTATAAATTTATAGTGTTTGAATTCTCCTCCTGTAATTTTTCTTTGCTGATTTACTTTTCATTTATCGCTTGTATTACAATTTTTATTTACGTCCATAAACCCAACGAAGGAAACAAAATGAAGAATTCGAGTGAACTGATAAGATTGGGAAAAATACAAGACAGAAAGGGCTCAAATATAAGTCTGGAGAATGTTATAAGTATTTTGAATTACATTTATTATGCTTCAAAGCAATGACAAAGAACTTAATATGTATTTTAATTTTTCCAAGAGTTTGAACAGTATTAGGTTGTTCTTTTTGTAAATCTACAGTTTCTTATAGTCCAGAAAGTTAGAAAAGCTATTATCCCTAGAAGCTAAAGACATTCGTAAATATAATATGCCAAAAAAGCCGCCAAGACTTTATTGAGGTTGATTGAATGTATTTTTAACTTTATGATTCAGTTTTGTGATATCTATATATATTTTGGATTTACGTTTTAACAGATTTCTTTTCAAAGGCTTAATTTATTAAAGTGTTTAAGAAAGAATTACTATGTGATTTAGATAGATGTTTGGCTATAAATTCAATATTTAAATGATGCTGGTGTATTGTGCCATGACTTTATATTATTAATGACTCTGTCATTTTTAGGCTCACATTTATTACGAAAACTCACGTTAAGAAATAAGTTAGTGGAAATTTAACATTACTTTTTCCTTATTACCCTTGATTAAAATAACACAGTCAAAATCGTTAAAAATCTTTTTTTTAATACAAATTATACCCAAAACTAGACCCAAGAAGTTCAAAAGGCCTTGCTCTGCCAAGGCACGAAGCACCGATTATTTATATATAAAATGAACAGTTTTTAAACCGAACTTTCTCTAAACTGAACGACTATATATTATGAACATATTGCAATGAACTTCTGTAGGCATAACATAAGATGAACTCTTTGCAGGCTGTAGTTTAAACACCTTAGTATGACGTATGCTACTTTTCCTCCTAATTTTATCTTTACCTCTCTGTAAACCAAACTTGCATAATTTGAGAGATTCGCCCATCAGGGAATTTTAGAAAAGTATCTCCATTCCCAATGACACAGATAAGAAACAACAAATGTTAGGTCGAAAAGGATTATCGTTTTTTGTCCATACACCTGGTTCGACAGCATTATCTATACAGTGATGAGTCCTTTTGCTTGACAAAGAAAAAAAATCTTTTAACTATATCGCTATCTTTGCATACAAAGAATCATGACCCTTATGCACGTATGTCAGCTATAAATAGAGAAATGAAAAAATGGAAAAGAGTGTAACCAGGAAGTTGTTTTGCCAAATGAGATCGAAGAATCTTCCAATCGCCAAATCTCCTTCTAAAACACATAGCTTTGGATATTTATAAAAACGAGAAAATCACGGAATTTAAAACACCAGTAGTATGACTGAATCGTTTCAAAAGTCGGCATAACATTTAATTTAAAGTAATGAATTGTGAAGCTTTAGTCATAAATGTATGAACTGTGAATGAAAGGAAAACTAAACTTCAGGACTTACCAAAGATTTACACCTCGCTGTCATTTTCATGGACCATGCAACTGGCCCAGTTTTTAGAGTTCTTCCCGATAAACCCCATCAGGAAAAAAGCAAGAAATCCATGAGTAAGAAAATGTAAATGAAAATATTTTATTTTCCCGCTTTTTGCCAGTTTTATGGGTGAGAAGCTCAAACCACATGTTATGGAAAAAAGTGAAATACACAACGTTTAAAAATATTGAAGATCACGCCATTACTTAGCACTATGCATCAAATCGAAAAGTATAGAAGAAATTTAAAATTTTCTCCAAATAGTTGGAGGGCATTAATAAGGAGATGAAGAAAGAAGGAAAATAAACTTTTTTTTCTGTTGAAAACGCCACATGACATCGCAGTAGAGCAACATAAGCTTGAAGTTCCTGCTACCGAAATGTACTTCTATTTGCCAACCAATCTTGGATCAATCTTGGATCCAATATTGGATCAAAGAATAATAATGCTTTTTAAAGATAAATATCGAATGCATTTTCTAATGAAAATATTACTGATGACGGAAGAGGCAAATTTGCGAACAAATTAACGAAGTAAATCAGCGTAATGGATACTGTCCATATTATACCAGTGGCTTGGAATGAAGTACCAGCCTTCATCACTCAAAATGGCTTCTAAAAAGCTGGTATTCAATGTGCGAATCAGCAATAAAGTACGAAGAGGTTTTCTTTTCTTTATTGCTGTCTTCAGCTCTCAGTGGAAAAAGCTATCAGTAATTTTGGATCCATTCTTTTGGAACTCGACGCTGAAATTGAAACTGGAGTTTTATTTGAAATCGAAGAATCCTTCCGTTTTGCAATATGACGAATAAATTAAGGGCATGTTACACGTCCGACTGAACATTTCCCGAAAAACTTTTTATTTCTTAAAAGACTAGATAACATGTAACTTTCAAAAATAGTAAAATGCAAAAATAGACTAAATTATTTTTCCATGTAATGTACCCATTATAATTTCAAGTAATATTGTGGACATTTAATAATATAATAGCTGTATAATTATACAAATTTATTGCATGTTCTGTAACTCGTTTAAAAAAAAGAGGGTTCACACACGCCCGACTGAATTTTGTTTGACAGTGCACTAACCGCTAAACCTCATTTTAGCCCCTACATATCAGTAAGTGGCATAGCTAATCATGTTTAGTATTATTTACTGTTTATAAACTCACGGCATTCACTAATTTCCTAATCTCCTCTATAATGAACACCCCCATAATCTGAATACTTTTAGTTGCTTCCTTGACTGTTCAGAAAAGAGAGAGGGCACTGTATTTATATAATCAAAATTAGATTACCAAAGAGGTATTTTAGTCATCTTAAGCTTTTCCTGGATTACAACATAATACCAAAGCTAGCAGTTTCATAGGACTATTAGTTTCTCTATAACAATAATTTTGTAAGGTAATCACAAGCGGGCTTATATATACGTCTGTATATGTACTTTGTTATTATTAACACTTTCCATGCGGGTATACTTCACCGCCAACTTACGCGTGCAGCGAACGTTTTTTCGAGAATCGCGAGAAAGTTTAGTCGTTCAGAAAAATCGCAGTAAATCGAAAACTACTTTTTATGAACGAAACATTTTTTATTTTACACTTTAATGTATATTGCATAATTATTTAACAAAAAATAACAATATTTCTTCAGCTAATATTTCCTCATCACTATCTTTGTCACAACGGATCATTTTATCAATTCAACAATAAAAAAACCAAGGTTCAAATTGACAAAACACGATTTGTACGTTCTGGAGTTAAGAATTCGATTGCAGACCAATTAACGCAACAAAAGACCGAGTTACTCGACAATCATAACTTGTAGAAAGAAAAAATGCAAACCTTTGCATAGTAACGCAAACAACAGGCATATAATGTCACACATACATATAATTATATGTATTTAGTAGATTTGTGGTGGTTAGCAGGTATCCACCACAAATATACTAAATACGCATTTTTACGTAAGCCGCACTCCAGTGACAGACCTCAAAAAACGTAAAAATACGTTGTCCGCACGCGAACTTAAACCTTTGAATAAAAAACTGTATGATTTCTATAAATAGTAGAAGTCATATCCAATTAAAAATATATTATTTTGGCTCATTTTTATCCTTGGAAGGAATTTTATGCTTTCTTGCTATTAAGCGTATGATATGATAATTTTGTGCTATTGTTTAAATCTTAAAAAATGCTTAATCCTTTCCTGTTATTATCTGATTTTCCCTTTACTCTTTAGACAATTTAATCCTATTAAAATAGCTCATAAATGTGGTATATAAAAAACTGTTTTAGTATAATGTGATGAACATACATTTTTCAAGGACCTGAAATTTAAAACTTTGTTGCAGTATTTTAACAGAAAAGGAGCATATAATGCACCTTGTAAAAGTTCTTGTACGTAGAGTCTATTTTTTAAAGTAAAATTCTTAACAATATCTGGATTATATCGAACCTTGAAAATATCTACTCCAGTTCCAAGTACATACTTGGAATTCTTTTCGAAATAGAAGTAAAATTTGTAACGAGATATTTCGTTATCAACAGTTTTACTTATATTCTCATAAGAGACACCAATACCAGGAATATTTCAACGTTTCTACTTTACAAAATAAGAATATCTTTATAATAAAGAAAGATTGTGGTCTTTTATTCTCGGCTTAATAACTAAGGTGCTTTCTAATTAAAGAACAGTTTAAAACATCAAGCTATAATTACCCCAGTAATTACTTATTTGCAACAGAATACCTTTTTGAACGAAATAAATAATATTTAAAAGCGGTCATCAAAAATTGTTTAAAACTTGAGCAAATTGCTTCTACATTTATATGTACCACCATTAATGTAGCATATTTTTAAGATGGAGTGAATTGATAATACTGTTAAAGTGACTTGTTCATATGAAATATGAAATGCCCTCATTGAAAGTACTAAGTATTATGAATATATTTAAAAGCTTTAAATTAAATTAAGGTGGTGTGCTGAAATGTAGGAAATTTATCAAACTTTTAAGTCCGTAATAAAGATTTCGAAGCTAGTGCCTTTTAGTCAAGATTTCATACTAGCCCTAACGGTTTATTTAATTATCTTAAGAAGCATTTACATGTTGAGATATAGCAAAGCAACACTTTGTAAGGTGACAGAGTGATTGTGTACTAAATTTGAGATAGTTATAATATTGTCATGATTATTAATATATTAATATGATTTAAGTACAAATAATAAAAGAGAAATGATATTTCAAAATATAAAATATTTTCATTATTTATAATATCTATGCTACAATAAATGCAATAATTTTGTGATGACTAGCTATTATATATAAACCCTAGTATTGACAGTAAATGTGATAAAAAATTGAAAATTATTAATTTTAACCACTCTTTTATATAACTCTCAATATGTAATAGTGCATATCAAGTAGAAGCTAATATAAATTTTATAAGAACTAATGCAAAAAATGATATAATCTAAGACAAAGTAAATCCACTTTTAAAACAAAGAAAAAACATTTTTCAAGTGGCTTTTATTTCGTTATTGTTAATGCCACTTGGACAAGCCAAGCATGTGGGCTAGAAGATACACATGAATTAAGACGAAGGGTTGTTTTTTTCGTTTTGATGAGCATCGCATGAGAGCAAGATCTTCTTAGATCAAGTAGGACATCGTAATTTAGAATCAGGGACTAATTAAAGGACCCCCCAGGCTTTGCCTGCCACCCCCAGAAGTATCGTTTGAGAACTGAAGTGAAATTGTGTCCACATATATTTATTTTATGTGAGCCAGTCACCATTAAACAGCACGGTGGATCTTAGGCAGGCTTAAGCCTGGAAACCACAACTCTCCAGTAACGAGATCGTTGACTTCGCAGTCTGATTTACCGTGGCTCTTAGTGACATTTATTTTTACTAATATACATTGCTAAATGTTTTAAATCTACTTAATTAGACGTGCTAAACGGTGAAATTTTATTGAACTAAAACATTTTCGAGATTTCTGCTATTGCAAGCAAAGCACTGAACTCCTGTTCTACAGAAAAATGATTTTCTATAACATATTCAGGGTTATCACTAGGTATGGAACGACGAAAAAAAATTGTTATTCTTTAATTGTGAACGGATTTTTGGTATGCAACTGTGCTAAACTTTCTTGTAAACAACTGATAAAATGCTCCATTTTTAACTTCTGGTATCTAATAAATTTGTTGACCAATTTTTACTGAGTTAACTTCTAGTAGTCCTAGTTTTACGGTGTTACCGACATTAGCAGATGAAATAAAATTTAAAACTTATGATTATTAACCTGCTTTATCACTGATTCCATTCTTTTCTTACAAGTTCTTGCCTGTTTAAAGAAACCGCTGACTTATCCTCTTTTTGAATATTAAAATTGACTACATGCGGAGGGATATTTGGCAAAGGATTGTTGTTTGTAAACATTAGAATCATTTTCTATTTAGTATTGGGGTCTATGGAAATGTTATTGATTCTCTCCAACTGAAGGAACGGGCTTCACTCGGAACTCAGATGTTCCGTAGAGTAATTCGAGAAAGAAAATGGTTTCATGTCTACTTTTACAGAATTCCAAACATTGCTTCGTATTACTTGATGATATCAAGAAATGACCTATTTTTGTAAGTGTCACAATGCATTACCTTTTACAATCTTGACTGCGTTCCAACCAAGAACTTATATTTTCTATACCTTGGTTTGCACATTCAACAGAAGTAACCACCTACACGTCCCAAGACAGCTTTTACTAAGCAAGATTTCTGTCTGCGAATCAGCAATCAAGAACAGAGGACGAGAGGAAACAATTGTAAATAATTTGGTGGTGAATTCTTCAGGCGTTCCATACAGAATTTGAACGAGTAACTCTTCTCAAAGTTGACGAAGCCTTCAAGTTTGTAATGTGGGGAAAGGATTAAGGACATGTCGAATGTCCAGCTGTACATCTCCCCTAAACCTTTCCATTTTTAAACAACTAGATAACATTGTATACGTTGCATGATCATACGCAATGCACCAAACTAAGCAATACATAAACATACTAAATTGTTTACTTTTTCATGTACCGATTATGTTGTAAAATTTAGTCGCATTACAACTGTAGAGATATGTAAATGTATTGCATGTTTTATACATCTTTTCATAAAATATGGTGTAGTAGAGATGTGGCTGAATATTGTTTCACATTTCCCCAAACTTACATCACAATTTAGCATCTACATCTCAGTCAGTTGCATAGCTAAGTATTTTTTACAGTTCATAAACTCATAACTTTTACTCATTTCCCAATCTCCCTCTAAGCACTCAATCGTAACATTAAATATAAAGAAGTAACAGGTTTATGTGTCTAGAAATTTCCTGTTCCAACACAATAGGGAACTTGGACTGAATACTGCTGTTTTTAGCATAAATAAATAAATAAATTAAATAATAAACAATAAGAACTTGTAATTTTACTAGATCCTTCAGAAAAAGAATCCTGGAAAAGGGTGCAAGTGTTTGTAAAGTTTCTTAAGTTTCTTAAGTTTGGCTAGGTGTGCTACGGTCTACTTTTTGCAACAAGAAGGCTAATGAAGGATTTATAAAGAAAAATATTGTGGACTATGAGTCTTTTTCATTGCACAATTATAAAGCACATCCAAGAGCCTAAAAAAGAGTTAGAAAAAGTCAAAGCTTGTAAAAGAGATCAGTGGAACTTATAATAGCAGTGGAGGCAAGTTTAAGTAAACCAAACTAAAATTTGTTATTTTAGAATACTAAAATGCTGAATATTATCAAGTTTAATATATTTTGTTAAACGTATTAATAATATAATGTGTGTTTGATCATTAAATTCTGATATTGACTCTTTTTATTACTTCGCTTGCCTCTACTACACCTGGTTTCATAATCAATTTTATTTTTATATATTTTTGCTCATAAAAATTCTATGCCCAGATATAACATACATACATAACTGTTATATTTATTAAAACTCTTTATTAAACAAAAGTAGCCACTTTTAGATGAATCTAAATAGTAAGAGTGGCCTTGAAAAGATTCAAATCAAGACAATTTTTTTAAATTGACAAATCAATGGCTTTTAAAATTCCCCCCTCATTTCACCCTATCCTTCTGAAAATAACCAAGCACTTTCTTTTTCAAACTGTTCAAATATTTGACGTTTCTATGTTGATGTTCAGAAATTACAACAATTTGATGATAAAATTTAAATATCAAAGTTCAGTCCTTTTAACATTTACCTTGTTTTCCAAAAAAGGCTATAAAAGTTGGAGGGGAGAAATTTTTTTCGTCTTTTAATTTAAAAATTATTAGACAAAGAATTTTGATAGTAATGAAAATAATCATGATGCTTGTATTTTTATCTGTGCAAATTTGTTGAATCGGTTATAGACCATTCGTGCAAAAAAGGGTTGGTTAAACGTAATTAACCGGCCTTTTAATCACAGCCGTTGGACTTAGACATCTGATTCCGACCAAATAAATGTCTCATATAAATTAAGTATGTTATTTTATGTTATTTTACGTTTTTATGTTATTTTAGATTTATATATATAATTTTTGCTATCATTATAGATTGTATAATTTGAAACTCGGTGGAAAAACTGTAACACATGATGTTTCACTTCTCTGACAAAAACATTTCCAAGATATTTTAATTCAACGTTCAAGATTTATTTCTCTTTTTTTTGGAGAATCACTTAAAAGATTAATTTTAGTAATTCGAGGTTGAAATCTAGTCTCAGACTTTTTCTTTCAGGGAGAAAAGTGGGGAGATTTTCCTTATTAAATACTAGGGTTTGTACCTTTATTTCCCAATAAAATAATCTTTAAGTACCATCCTTTCCTTTTACCGTAAACAAAACGTTACAGCTTGATTTCAATTTCAAAATAAAGTAATTGATTTGCCAACAAATATCTTGTAGAAAGAGAAAAATATTTAATTACTTCTGAACTCTCAACATAAATATCTCAGTCAATTCCTGTTTAATCTTTCTCATTACAAATTTTTCTTTTTACCGAATGTAATTATTAAGAGGAAGACGCATATAAAAATCTAGATATTATAATTTTTGCAAAATAATATTTTTAAATTTAAAAATACTGTCAAAGGAATGTTCATTTTAATTAAAATAGTTTGTAATTACAAGTATATGACTACAACCAATGGCCAAAGTGGAAAAAACGGATTTAATACTTTCATGTATATCTATATATTTAACTGGGGTACCAAACATATAATGGATACCAAACATAAAGAAATGCATCACTGAAGATTAAAAAAACTCGATTTGCAAATGATACTCACTAGTTTACGAATAACATTAAATGCCATAAAAAGAGACTTACTAACATCCTCAATGTTATAGTAAATGATTTTTATTACGATATTGTATCTTACGCAGTATGATAGCATAAGAGGAAAATCAAACTTTTTTATAAAAAGTAATTTTAGTAAAAGTTGTTGTTTGCTCTGAAAACTGCTAAGATATGACATTTTTAAATAAAATGTGTTTAAGTAAAAATATTTTGAAAACGGTTAAAAAAGTTTAATTTAATTTGAAAAATACAGAGCAAATGAACTTAAATGAATCAGAAAGAAAAACCAAAATATGGATATTCCTACTGCCTACAATGAAATGACTTTCTAAAATTCAAGCAAAGTATATTGAAGAGAAATGAAATGATGTAAATAGTATTCAGATGCGTATATTTGAATCTAACAGTCATGAAATTTTTTAAATTCCCGACTTGTAAACAAAAATGAAGGACCATGACAGCAACAACTGTGTGAAGAAATTTTCTGCTGATATATTACACAGGACTTTGTATAATTTTCTTGGCTGTGTCGCGCAAGATAGATTTTGACAGATAAAATTAGAATTGAGATTTTTATACGTAGTTCAAGCTAAATGTTACCATCATTCTACAACCAATAACTAAAGTGTTAAATATTTTTTAAAGGGGAAAAATTTATAAACTCTTATGAATTGAAAATTGTTAAAAGCATGGTGAATTTTCAATTTCTAAATTCTGAAAAGGTAATCAGTTCTAATATGCATCTTTAATTTGACGCCAAAATTGAGATTCTACACCTTCAAAAGCTATACAGCTTGGAACAGTAAGCAAATTAAAATAGAAATTTTTACCGGTATTTTACACTTATTGTGTGCTTTAAAAATGTATTAAATGAATACAATATTGAAAGAATAAATTTCTGATACCGTGCAAAATGTCCAAGCAAATAAAACTGGCTTTTTTATGCTGATACCTTATTATTAATGAATTACATAAAATTGCATTAAATCTTTTTATTTAATGTGAAAGTATTAGAAAGAAAGATACTTATCTATCACAAATTGAAAATGGAATTAGTATGATCCTGCACAATATATCTACATTTATTAACCAGATATTATTTAAAACGCATATTTAAATAAATATTAATAAATAATTTTTAAGTGGGTGAAAATTTAAATTATCCCTTTAAATAATTTTTTTAAAACAAATAGTCCTATAGGAAAGTCTGTGAATCATAAATCTAATTATGAATGAACTTATAACAAGGCCGTAGGCAAGGGTAGGGGATTGGTCGCCCTCCAAAATTCTAAATGACCATTTCGAGGAAAGAAAATGGATGAGGTGTGTGTGTGTGTGTCATCTGCCTAGCTGTGCATGGACAAAAGTGGTCTTAGAACAGTGACGTTAGGTTAAGGAGTAGCTGCAAATTGGATTCGATATGTAGGAACAGATTGATTAGCACTTTTGGCAACTCATCAATTGTAAAAATGTTTTTTGCTAAAATTTCAAAAGAGAATATTTTATAATATGCAGGTAAAATTTTGAACATTTTCATTGCCTTTCAAAATTATTCTTTTTCTTTAGTTATACTTCTGTTTTAAAAATTAGAATTTAATACCATGTATAGTTTATATACTTTCAATGTTAATTTTACTATTAAATTTATTGTATAGTTACTACATTACTTATTCAAGGCTATAAATTTGTTCAATATATCATTTTTTAATTATTTTGATATTTTAAAATTTCATTGTATTACGATACTCATAAAGAGTATACATATAAGAAAACTTGTAGTTTTATTGAAGAATCCTTCACAAAAAACACTGTCCACCTCCGAATATAATTTCTGGCTATGGTTTTGACTTATAATTATTTTCGAATAAAGTTAAAGAAAAGTAAAAATATTGCTCTTGTAAAGACTTCCCTCTTCCGATGGCATGCAGAATAACTCGTATTGTTAGATCCTAAATAAAAATTTTAAATTTCTTAACATTTTGAAATTAAAATACTTTATTTTCCTTAAACATAACTGAAATTTTAAATATTTGACATATTTAGGTGTAGAAAATAGAAAAAAATTATTATAATAAATTTTCATACTTATGTTACGTAAGGAAGAATTTCAACTTTTTATACAAAGTAATATTTAACCCCACACTGACAATCATATGATTCTGAATTCTTTTTTCTATTTATTAAATAGCGTACATATTAAAAAAAGTTATAAAATTCTCAGATGTTCTCAGAAATTT
Organism: Pardosa pseudoannulata; assembly: GCA_032207245.1. Taxonomy (NCBI): domain Eukaryota; kingdom Metazoa; phylum Arthropoda; class Arachnida; order Araneae; family Lycosidae; genus Pardosa; species Pardosa pseudoannulata. The sequence continues at coordinate 145,877,089 of CM063498.1, read as the reverse complement.
TTTACTAAAATGTATTTTTATTCTTTAAAATACTCAATTCATTTATGTTTTAATATACATATATTTACTGTGTACCGATATTTTTAGAAATAAAAGAAAAACAGTAAATTTAATGTAAATTACAAACAACCTAACAGAAAATCAAAATTCTTCTCTTAATATATGAGTAATGCTTCTCTTAATATATTTAACCACACCAATGACAGTCATATAATTCTGAATTCTTTTTTCGATTTATTGCATAGCGTAAATGTTAAAATAGTTATTTAATTCTCAGATGTTTTCAGAAATATTTTAACTAAAAGTAGTTTTATTCTTTAAAATACGCAATTCATTTATGTTTTAATATACATATATTTACTGTGTAGCGATATTTTTAAAAATAAAAGAAAAAACAGTAGATTTTACATGATTGATATAAACAACCTAACAGAAAATCAAAATTCTTCTCTTAATATATGAGTAATGATTCTCTTAATATATTTAACCAAACAATGACAGTCATATAATTCTGAATTCTTTTTTCAATTAATTGAATAGCGTAAATGCTAAAAAAGGTATTTAATTCTCAGATGCTCTCAGAAATATTTTAACTAAAAAGTAGTTTTATTCTTTAAAATACACAAATCATTTATGTTTTAATATAAATAAATTTACTGTATAAAGATATTTTTAAAATTAAAAGATTTAAAAATAAAAATAAAAGTACATTTTATATGATTGATGTAAACAACCTAACAAAAAATTAAAATTCTTCACTTAATATATGAGTTATTGATTCTCTTAAAATATTTAACCACACTATGACACTCTTATACTTCTGAATTCCTTTTTTAATTTACTAAATAGCGTAATTTAAAAAAATGTTATTTAGTTCTCAGAAATATTTTAATTAAAATGTAGTTTTATTCTTTAATATACACAATTCATTTATGTTTTAATATAAATAAATTTACTGTATAGATATATTTTTAAAAATAAAAGAAATAAAACAGTACATTTTGTATGATTTCTCTCAGAATATTTTAACAAAAAGTAGTTTTATTCTTTAAAATAAATAAATTTACTGTATACAGATATTTTTAAAAATAAAAGAAAAGAAAACTATATATTTTATATGATGGATATAAACAACCTAACAGAAAATCAAAATTCTTCTCTTAATATATGAGTAATGATTCTCTTAATATATATAATCACACAATGACAGTCATATAATTCTGAATTCTTTTTTCAATTTATTGAATAGCATAAATGTTTAAAAAGTTATTTAATTCTCAGATGGTCTCAGAAATATTTTAACAAAAAGTAGTTTTATTCTTCCAAATAAATTAATTTACTTTATAGAGATATTTTTAAAAATAAAAGGAAAATACAGTGCATTTTACATGATGGCTATAAACAACCTAACAGAAAATCAAAATTCTTCTCTTAATATATGAGTAATGATTCTCTCAGAATATTTAACAACACAATGACACCTCATATAATTCTGAATTTTTTTCAGTAAATGTTAAAAAAGTTATTTAATTCTCAGATGTTCTTAGAAATATTTTAACTAAAAAGTAGTTTTATTCTTTAAAATATTCAATTCCTATATGTTTTAATATAAATAAATTTACTGTATAGATATATTTTTCAAAATAAAAGAAAAAACAGTACATGTTATATGATGCATATAAACAACCTAACAGAAAATCAAAATTCTTCTCTTAATATATAAGTAATGATTCTCTTAATATATTTAACCACACAATGACTGTCATATAATTCTGAATTCTTTTTTCATTTTACTGAATAGCGTAAATGTTAAAAAAGTTATTAAATTCTCAGATGCTGTCAGAAATATTTTAACAAAAATAGTAGTTTTATTCTTTAAAATAAATAAATTTACTGTATAGAGATATTTTTAAAAATAAAAGCAAAAACATTAGATTTTATATGATTGATATAAACAACCTAGCAGAAAATCAAAATTCTTCTCTTAATATATGAGTAATGATTCTCTTGATATATTTAAATACACATTGACAGTCATATAATTTCCAATTTTTTCAGTGTATTAAATAGCGTAAATGTAAAAAAAAGTTATTTAATTCTCAGATGCTCTCAGCAATATTTTAACTAAAAAGTAGTTTTATTCTTTAAAATAAATAAATTTACTGTATAGAGATATTTTTAAAAATAAAAGAAAAGAAAACTGTAGATTTTATATGATTGATATAAACAACCTAACAGAAAATAAAAATTCTTCTCTTAATATATGAGTAATGATTCTCTTAATATATTTAACCACACAATGACAGCCATATAATCCTGATTTTTTTTTTCAATTTATTGAATAGCGTAAATGTTAAAAAAAGTTATTAAATTCTCAGATTATCTCAGAACTATTTTAATAAAAAGTAGTTTTATTCTTTAAAATAAATAAATTTACTGTATACAGATATTTTTAAAATTGAAAGAAAAGAAAACTATATATTTTATATGATGGATATAAACAACCTAACAGAAAATCAAAATTCTTCTCTTAATATATGAGTAATGATTCTCTTAATATATTTAACCACACAATGACAGTCATATAATTCTGAATTCTTTTTTCAATTTATTGAATAGCGTAAATGTTAAAAAAAGTTATTAAATTCTCAGATGCTCTCAGAAATATTTTAACAAAAAGTAGTTTTATTCTTTAAAATAAATAAATTTACTGTATAGAGATATTTTTAAAAATAAAAGCAAAAACTGTAGATTTCATATGATTGATATAAACAACCTAACAGAAAATCAAAATTCTTCTTTTAATATATGGTAATGATTCTCTTAATATATTTAACCACACATTGACAGTCATATAATTTTCAATTTTTTTCAGTTTATTAAATAGCGTAAATGTTATAAAAAGTTATTAAATTTTCAGTTTCTCTCAGAATATTTTAACAAAAAGTAGTTTTATTCTTTAAAATAAATAAATTTACTGTATAGAGATATTTTTAAAAATAAAAGAAAAGAAAACTGTAGATTTTATATGATTGATATAAACAACCTAACAGAAAATAAAAATTCTTCTCTTAATATATGAGTAATGATTCTCTTAATATATTTAACCACACAATGACAGCCATATAATTCTGATTTTTTTTTCAATTTATTGAATAGCGTAAATGTTAAAAAAAGTTATTAAATTCTCAGATTCTCTCAGAAATATTTTATTAAAAAGTAGTTTTATTCTTTAAAATAAATAAATTTACTATATAGAGATTTTTTTAAGAGTAAAAAAAGAAAAACAGTACATTTTATGTGATGTATATAAACAACCTAACAGAAAATCAAAATTCTTCTCTTAATATATGAGTAATGCCACCTAATATTAACTATTTCGTGATGTGAAACAAATTTGAGTTCGGATATTCAAAACTTCAAATGATAGAACTTGTTTAATACTATCTAATTTAAAGGAAACGTAATAGTGAATTTCATCAAAAATTCATAAAAGTATACTTACTTCCTGTTCTTCTAGTAGCAGAAGATCCTAAAATGAAATGACTTAATTAAAATCATGCATAAATAAATATACAGCTGCAATTTATATTCAGTTGAAACAGAACAGTGCATTTAGTTTAATTTAAAATTTCTCAGAAAAAAAGATAAACAAATTTACACAAGTTCTAACTTAACTTGTATAAATTAAATTTGCCGTTGTCACTTTAAAAACTAAGTAATAACAAATTCCATTAGTTTCAAGTCGAGTAAATTGCTTGAGATTTCAGGCTGTGAAGTAATTATTAAAACAGATGCTCATTTCACAGTACGTGCAACTGGTTTTAGAAGAAAATTTTAGAATTGACATATTGAATTAATATTTCTACGCAAAAAGCTAATTATAAAGTATTTTTAGCACTTTCAGAAGCATGAATTATTAAATTCAATTTATAAGAAGTTGTATTATCAGATTACATTGAATTGTGCATCCTCGCATTAAAAAATTCATTGTTTATCAGATGAGAGTATATTTTCAGAAAAGTGACGTTCATATTAGGAACACTGCCCGTTTAGACGAAAAGTGTTTCTGGAAATTTAGCTGATGTTTTTAAGATTTTTGTAAAACAAGTAAAAGAATATTACTTTCATTTGTTCTTTAATGTATTTAATAACATAGATTGATCTAGCATAGAATTTTCTGGCATTGTTAACTAAAAAAATAAGAATTTTTCTTGTGTTTACAATTTTAGTATATTATTATTACATCAATTTTTACTTTTAAATTATGTATTACTGAATCACTCATAAATGAAAGAGTATTAATGATAGTCCTTATATATTGAAAATACAGGCTAATTTGATCTAGTAAGTATAATCCGATAAGTTAATCTAATAATTCTTAATATTTTTAAAATAAAACTTTTAATGACATTTTTTATAAAATTAATCCAATAGAAAATCTGCTATATGATTAACTATTATTTACTTTCTAAGAGGTATGTGATGTTTTTATCTTACCAATTTATTTAACACGTATATAGAAAGATCGATATCAAATTATGCCAAAAGATATTTTTATTTTTAACTTTTTATCTTATAGAAATAATTTATTTGAAATTAAACTATGTCCAATTTATTTATACCGTATATATAAAGAGCTATTAAGATCGACATCAAACCATGTCAAAAAACATTTTTATTTTTATCTGTTAATCATATATAAATAATTTATTTGAGATTAAACTATGTCCAATTTATTTATCTCATATATATATATATATATATATATATATATATATATATATATATATATATATATATATATATATATATAATGATCTATTAAGATCGACATCAAACCATGTCAAAAGACATTTTTATTATTATTTTTTATCGTATATAAATAATTTATTTGAGATTAAACTATGTCCAATTTATTTATCCCGTACATATAAAGATCAATTAAGCTCGACATTAATCCATGTCAAAAGACATTTTTATTTTATATAAATAACTTATTTGAGACTAAACTATGTCCAATTTATTTATCCCATATATATAAAGATCTATTAAGGTAGACATCAAACCATGTCAAAAGACATTTTTATTTTTATCTTTTTATCTTGTATAAATAACTTATTTGAGATTAAACTATGTCCAATTTATTTATCTCATGTATACATAATTATCTATTGAGATCGACATCAAACCATGTCAAAAAACATTTTTATTTTAAACTTTTTATCTTATATAAACAACTTATTTGAGATTAAACTATGTCCAATTTATTTATCCCGTGTATATAAAGATCTATTAATATCGACATCAAACCATGTCAAAAGACTTTTTTTTTTTAACTTTTTATCGTATATAAATAATTTATTTGAGATTAAACTATGTCTAATTTATTTATCCCATATATATAAAGGTCTATTAAGATCGACATCAAACCATGTCAAAAGACATTTTCATTTTTAACTTTTTATTTTATATAAATAACTTATTTGAGACTAAACTATGTCCAATTTATTTATCCCATATATATAAAGATCTATTAAGGTAGACATCAAACCATGTCAAAAGACATTTTTATTTTTATCTTTTTATCTTGTATAAATAACTTATTTGAGATTAAACTATGTCCAATTTATTTATCTTATATATACATAATTATCTATTAAGATCGACATCAAACCATGTCAAAAAACATTTTTATTTTAAACTTTTTATCTTATATAAACAACTTATTTGAGATTAAACTATGTCCAGTTTATTTATCCCGTATATATAAAGATCTATTAATATCGACATCAAACCATGTCAAAAGACATTTTTATTTTTAACTTTTTATCGTATATAAATAATTTATTTGAGATTAAACTATATCCAATTTATTTATCCCATATATATAAAGATCTATTAAGATCGACATCAAACCATGTCAAAAGACATTTTCATTTTTAACTTTTTATTTTATATAAATAACTTATTTGAGACTAAACTATGTCCAATTTATTTATTCCATATATATAAAGATCTATTAAGATAGACATCAAACCATGTCAAAAGACATTTTTATTTTTATCTTTTTATCTTGTATAAATAACTTATTTGAGATTAAACTATGTCCAATTTATTTATCTTATATATACATAATTATCTATTAAGATCGACATCAAACCATGTCAAAAAACGTTTTTATTTTAAACTTTTTATCTTATATAAACAACTTATTTGAGATTAAACTATGTCCAGTTTATTTATCCCGTATATATAAAGATCTATTAATATCGACATCAAACCATGTCAAAAGACATTTTTATTTTTAACTTTTTATCGTATATAAATAATTTATTTGGAATTAAACTATGTCCAATTTATTTATCTCATGTATACATAATTATCTATTGAGATCGACATCAAACCATGTCAAAAAACATTTTTATTTTAAACTTTTTATCTTATATAAACAACTTATTTGAGATTAAACTATGTCCAATTTATTTATTCCGTGTATATAAAGATCTATTAATATCGACATCAAACCATGTCAAAAGACATTTTTATTTTTAACTTTTTATCGTATATAAATAATTTATTTGAGATTAAACTATATCCAATTTATTTATCCCATATATATAAAGATCTATTAAGATCGACATCAAACCATGTCAAAAGACATTTTCATTTTTAACTTTTTATTTTATATAAATAACTTATTTGAGACTAAACTATGTCCAATTTATTTATTCCATATATATAAAGATCTATTAAGATAGACATCAAACCATGTCAAAAGACATTTTTATTTTTATCTTTTTATCTTGTATAAATAACTTATTTGAGATTAAACTATGTCCAATTTATTTATCTCATGTATACATAATTATCTATTAAGATCGACATCAAACCATGTCAAAAAACATTTTTATTTTTAACTTTTTATCTTATATAAACAACTTATTTGAGATTAAACTATGTCCAGTTTATTTATCCCGTATATATAAAGATCTATTTATATCGACATCAAACCATGTCAAAAGACATTTTTATTTTTAACTTTTTATCGTATATAAATAATTTATTTGGGATTAAACTATGTCCAATTTATTTATCTCATGTATACATGATTATCTATTAAGATCAACATCAAACCATGTCAAAAATTTTTTTATTTTTAACTTTTTATCTTATATAAATAACTTATTTGAGATTAAACTTTGTCCAGTTTATTTATCCCGTATATATAAAGATCTATTTATATCGACATCAAACCATGTCAAAAGATATTTTTATTTTTTACTCTTTATCTTATGTAAATAACTTAAGATTTAACTGTGCTAAATATAATGCTCTAACTTAAAAATGTTCTATTTTACAAGAATATGTGTAAGTACATAATACAGTTTTAAAATCCCATAATTCTGTTGTCGGTCAATTACTTTTCCCATTACGGTGTTAAGTATGACTAATGTATTGACGACAAAGGAACATTTAACTAAAGAAAAGTAAGATTAATCATGACTTGCTCCGAATCATCTCCAGTGCTTTTCAGATAAAATTAACTTCATATGAAGCCCAAATCATCGAAATTACTTTTAGAAATAGAAAAGAAATTCTTTCCTTCTTACTCTACCGGAACATAAATAAAATATTTCCTGAAATAGCGAAATGGATTTCTTTAAAACTACTTTGTAATCGGAGCAACGTAGCAACTGCGATACATTCTTTTATCGCTGAGTAATTACAGCAAAATCTCTTATTGAGTAATCTTAATTCTTCGGGAACTTTTTGAGGAGAATTTGTAGAAACTGCTTTGACATTTACTAATCCATCCCTTTTTCTACAGTTAATGAGAAAACTTAGTTGCATTATCCACATTTAATACCTCTCTATAGTTGATGAGGTTTTAGTTCTTGCTCATTTTTGATGTTATCTTGAAAATACTTTCGTGGGCAGCATTCGGTCGAAGACAGAAAATTGGTTTTTGAAAATTTTTCCTTGTATATCAGTATTTCTCTTTCAAACAATTGATCGCTTACATGTACTTAATGCAGAAATGTTTTAAGTACATCAAAGATGTTCTCAAAATACTCATCTTACTTACATAATTATACAAAAGTAAAACAATGCATTTTTAAACAATTTTATGAAACAAAGAAATTTTTCTAGGGGACCAGTACCATAAGAAATTCTGACTACTATGTTCGCATTTAAAAAGCATTTGTTATTGAAATTATATCTAAATTTATAATATCTAAACAGTTGTCAGATATTTAAAATGCATTTATTTTGTAAGGATTTGGGTTTGATTCTGGAGTACTAAGGGCTAATGAGACCCGGACCTAGAGCTTAAAGCAGATTCCTAAGGCGACGAACTTCCATGCCACTGTGGGATTCGAACCCACGATTTCCGGTACTGAAAGCCAGCACCCTAACCAATCGGCAATCGTTCGGCCATTTATTTTGTAGAAACTGTAATTTTCATTGAAGGTTTAAAGAGAACTAGCAGAAATACGTATGAAATTTAATCTTTTAAAGGTTATATCCATACAAAATTTAAGTACTTTTTAGAAAATATTTTTTTTAACATGAATCTCCACGAAAGTAAACAATTTCAGATTTATAAAATTAATGTATTTCACAAAAAATACGATTTATAAAATTTCTTCAAATAAATATTGATGTGTTAATTTGATTTTTCCGATTGTATAATTTTATAATTACTGTGAAAAATTACTTTATTTATTAAACACAAAATACATGTGATTATAATGAAACAAAAACATACTAATGAAAAATGATGATGATCCTATTTAAGTTGTGGAAGTTTAAGTGAAAGTAGAGTTTACAAATTACTAAAATTAACCGTCCACATTAAAATGCCTAATTTACCACAGGAAGAAAGAATGAGAATTTTAGTGGCTTGTATCCTGGTCTCATTTGGGATGTAATATATCAAAGGAAATAACCAGAAATCCTTTAGCTTTGCAACCGGAAATGTCATGTGTTTTCTAGGAAAGATCCGCTTAGTGGATTTGTTTATTTAACCTTTAGTACTCTTACACATTGCTTTATGTATGGTAACCCTTATTTACTGTTGGGGCGTTTCTAAAGTAATTTATTTATTTCATAAATTGGTTTAAAAATGCAGCGTACTTTAGGGTAGATATGTAATAAGTAAGATAAGTAGTTTGAGAGCATTTTTGATGTACTTAAAACTTCTAAAATTATATTATAAAAATAATTATAAAAATACTACTTGTTCACTTTTTATGTGCAAAGAGAGTATTTTTAATTACCAAATTCCTATAGAAACTTCCAACTACATACTTTATAATTTGCTAAATTTGGGATGAAATACATCAAATCAAAAACCAAAAAAATCCTATTTATTTAGTAAAATTAATTTAGTGAAAGCAATATGTTTCGAGATTTAAAATACGTCTATTCTGTCGTTAAAAATACTTTCAGACATTTTAAACGGGAATTTTTAGTATAATTATTAATTTCTTTTGTTATATATTTTCCTTGTATGCTTCAGACAGTTATATTTTACTCTAAAGTTTAATATTTCTATATCTAGGAATCTGTATGTCCATTTACCAATCTAAGCAAAGGGAATAGTAAAATTCATTAAGCCTGTGTTAAAAATATTTAACCACATATGAGTTCAGATATATAAATATTCAGTAATTGAATGGAAAATGTATTTTCAGAAGAGCTTATTATGTAACAAAGATATTTCTTATACAAAAATAAAATGAGATTTTATCCAAAATGCAATTTAAATTCAAGAAGTGTCAGAAAGAGCTGTGGGACTGTTTCATTCTGCAAATGTCATGGAAGTTTTCTGAAAGAAATTTATGTCCATGGAAAATATTCTTTACCATGAGAGCCCATTGAATTTAATCTGAATAAAGATATACTTATAAAATAAATATAACTGCTTTTTAACATTTTAATATTTTTAGGGAATGATTATTGATTCTATAGCGAAAAGAGGAAATGCTTAAAATAAATTTTCAAACTTGCTTTTGCATAAAATCAAATGAAAGTTTTATCCAATATGTAACTTACTACCAAGAATAGCTGTAAAAAAAGAGATCTCATGAATGCATAGTTATCAATCTTTACAGTTTATATCGAAGGAGATTTTTTTAGTAGGGTATAGTGCAACAAGTGCGTCACATAAAAGGCAAAAATTTAACCTAAACCTTGCATAAAAAATCAACTGTTAAAGCTAGGTTGATCAATTTTTGTTTTTATTACTTATCTTAAATTATATTCTTCTTAATAGTACAGTGTTTTTTTAATCTGATACCAGAAAATTATTAGCAGCTTGGTGAAAAACCCATGAGGTAACGATTTACGCACTCTGGAAAAATGGGGTACTTGTATGCCTACCGTCTGAAAACTTTTGCTATAAATTGAATATTTGTTCAAAAAAGAGATTATTCTAAGCAATAATTTTGCTCTTTAAGACACTAAAACAAACAAACAAAAAAAAACAGGGGACTCTGGTTGATTAATCTATGTAGGTATACAGTTTTATTAGGCAAGCAGTTTCCACTTAGGGCTGGTCTCACAAAATTCGTTTAACGTTTGACCGCGATTAATTCAGGGCACCAACCAATGGTGGGACGCAATTCCGTTTAAACAGAGATTATCCTTTAGTGAGACCGACCTTTTATTTTAAACTTTATGGGGTTATTCGGATAAAAAAGTAGTAAGTTTATACCTCCCATCTGAATACCTTTGCTGTAAACTGAATATTTGACGAGGTAAGTGCCGAAAGGAGTATGTCCAAGCAATTAATCTGTTTTTTAATATATTAAAGCTGAAAAAACAACAACAACCTAGAGTACTTTGGTTGAGGTAGTGTAGGTAGTCGATTAGTTCTTACCATATACTACTGGTGGCAGTGTAGGTAACAAAGTAATAAAACACACGGCCGATTATTGTCTAGAAAAAGCATTAGATCCATTTAAAGTTACTCTAAGGTATTTTCATAGACAAAACCAATCTGAATGTTTTTGCAGTTTTTATGTATATTTACAAGTGTTAACAAGGATAATACCACCAATTAACGAACTATCCACTTGAAAAGGAAGAAAAGTTTTCATAATTGTTTCCTTTATAGAATGTTAACTATTAAACCATGGTTAAATCAGCACTGAATTTCTTTAATTTATAAATAATATTAAATAGTATGCAAATGTTTAGTTGGTTTAAAATTTATCTGTGTGTAATAAGTGAAAGTACGTAGCACAAAGTCAACAGAACGTTATTTTCTAACGATTTACTTAATATCTTTGTAGAATAAAAATATTATAGACTGGTTTATTTCACAGATGTGACTTGACCGCAAGATTGTGTAATGTGACAGGTGTATGACTTTCACCATGCTACAACAGAAGATCAATGTTATTTTGTTTATATATTTAGATGGGAATTTTTTCTTTTAACTTTCTGTTTATGTACACCGCTTCCAGATGGTAACTTCCAACACCGATTATTCTTTGAGCCAGTCTCACCAAAGTCGTTTAACAGCTAACCGAGATTAATCTCTGTTTAAACGTAGAATTGCTTCCCACCATTGGTTGGCGCCATGGGTTAATCATGGTTAGCCGTTAAACGACGTAAAAAAGCCGTAAAAAGGGAGATGCTACTCTACGACTTAGCACCCCACGATTCTAGCACAGAATTCTAGGCTAACTAATACTTGGCTCACCAGTGCCCCAGGAAGGGACTGTCTTTATATTTTGTTTTACACAAAACCATGATATAAATACTGTCTTCTGCAAAAGCCCTACCATTAATTAAAATGCGTCTGGTAGCCTTTAGACTATCTTACTTTATCACCGACTATTCCAACAGTCGGTGTTTTAGAATGGTGGAATAAGTGTTTATCGTATTTATAGAAGATGGTTGTCTTTGTTTTGACATTTCTTTAGTACAGAATGAAAGGCTGATGATGAATGTATGTATTGTTCTAATTAACAGGCATCTACCAGTAGTTATTTTTCCCGAGTTTCCTGTGGATTAGATCACAGATCTGAGCAAAACACTATCCATATCGTGTTCACTGTTGCTCTTTCTGGTCTATAAATGCCTTATTTTAAGGTCTCCAAGTTAAAAAAAATAACTCCAGTGTAACTTTTCCCAATGAAATGCACAGTGCCGTAAATGCTATTGACGGCTGTACCCAGTGCTATTGGAGTTGCACAGATTTTATCCATCTTTGAATCGAAAGTTCTATGGAACTACCATGTAAGACACTCATCTTTCGCTGTATATCTGTTGAAATCTGTGCAATATTTATGCACACGATTTACATAAATGCTGGAAAAATATGATATCAATGCTTTGTGCCTTGAATCTTGTTAATGTTTTCGTCAAATTAGAACTCCTACCCTTCACAAAAGTGTTATTTTGTTTAAACATTTTACACTGTGCACCTATCTTTTGCATTCCACGTGTCTGTATTCTTCAGAAAAAATAGTTATCTGCTCATT
>CM063498.1:145857089-145859589 GCA_032207245.1 Pardosa pseudoannulata | reverse complement strand
GGCATAAAAATCCGAAACCCCTCTGCGTCTGGAACTCCTGCTTTTTTAAGGGGAATCAATTCCCACGGGTCCTGAGAATGACCGACCCTCTCAGGTTCTCTTGTGACCAACTGCCACAGGCATTATAGTGATGGAAAATGCAATGTCCTAAGAATTTTTGTTTTGATAAAACACTGATTTTTCTAAAACTGTGGTCCCTTTTAATAACAGAGATACGTTTGTATGGTAAAAAATATTAATTAACAAAATATATACTACTTGCAATGTATTTGATATACGTTTTTTCAATTTAATTATGATTTGATCATTTACATGAAAATAATTTTAAATTTTAATCTTTGATAAGTTATATTCCTTAACCCTCTGACTGCTTATCCCGCGATTTTCACGGGCAATTCAAATGTAGCAAAATTTGCTCATCCCGCGATTTTCGCGGGCATGTGTTTTTCTTCCTTTATTAAGAAGCACATTCTGCCTTTTCACTGTTTAACCAGTGAAATAAATTATACACAGTATTAAACATTTAATTAGGTAAATAGAATTATATGACTAGAACTATTATAGTTATATTAGATAACAGAATGATAGATAGTATGTTATAAATAGAAACTATGTTAAAGTTGAAATTTATTATAAAATAAATGTTTTATGTGATAACATCTGAAATTAGTTTTTCTGAAAGCTTATTTTCTCATGATAAAAGTCAATATAAAAAATATTTTATAGAAAAGAATTAGTATTTCAATTCTCCAATTCCATACAGATGTATACAGGGGCATAAAAATCCGAAACCCCTCTGCGTCTGGAACTCCTGCTTTATTCAGGGGAATAAATTCCCACGGGTCCTGAGAATGATCGACCCTCTCTTGTGACCAGCTGCTACAGGTATTATAGTGATGGTAAATGCAATGTCCTAGGAATTTGTGTTTTGATAAAACACTGATTTTCCTAAAACTGTAATCTCTTTTAATAACAGAGGTACGTTTGTATGGTAAAAACTATTAATTAACAAAATATATACTACTTTCAATGTATTTGATATACCTTTTTTTTCAATTTAATTATGATTTGATCATTTAAACGAAAATAATTTGAAATTTTAATCTTTGATAAGTTATATTCCTTAATCCGAATTTTTTTCTTTTTTGAGTTTGTTTGTCACACTGAAAAGGTATTAAATTCTAAAAATCGTAATATCTCAAAGAAAACTGCTAATCATTTCTAGTGAAATTGATTTTTATGCTGAAACCTAAACTTTCATACGAGTTCTTCTGTATGAAAAAAATTGTTGCTCAAGATTTAAGAGAAGTGATTGAAGAGTTAACCGTTTAAAAGTCACCTACATAAACTCTTTGGAATTTGATGATAATAGTTTATAAATATTACCTATGAACCTTATAAATGCAAAATGTATTAAATTTTTTCTTTACAATCCTTAGAGGAGTTTCCATTAGAGGATACGTTAGATTGATTTAAGGGGGGGGGGGTTAACTGAAAAATCCATTCCCTTGTACAGCGTGAACATTATACTTTTTAAAAATTTTGATTATATTAGAAGAACAATAAGTAAGTGTTCTTAAAAAGTAAAATAGATAGTTTATCAATTTATAAGTGTTATTGGAATAAATATTTTTGTTTGGGGCCATGAGTGAAACAATCAACTTACTAATCAAATTACTAACTTTCCAATTACAGCAAGTTTAAATACATATATTTAAAAAAATTAATTAAATGTAATACTATCATTTACTGTAACTTTTAAATGTCAAAAACATAAAAAATATTAAAAAAAAAATAGAGAAAAAACTGTTTAACAGGAGGTTTAGCTGCGAAACCACTGTTCGCTAAAGGGTTAATTATGGTACTATACTATGGTTGGTTGTGTTTTGGTTGTGTTTTGGAGTGCTATGGTCTACTTTTTGCAACACGGGGGCTAATGAGACCGGGACCTACAGTTTAAAGCCGATTCCGAACGGCTATGAACATCCATGCCACTGTGGGATTTGAATCCACGAACTTTGGTACCGATGGCCAGCCCTCTAACCAATCGGCCATCGTCCGGCACTATACTATGGAAATAAAAATTTTCAGTTCTCAGTAAAGGTCATGAAAAAAGTATCAAATGTAGGATGTAATGATTTTTTTTCTGAAAAGGAAAATCTATCCTATGTGAGGCTATATATTGCAAATAATAATGTTCTGTATCGTCTGAATTATGCAATAAAAGTTGAGTAATCAGAAAATTTATTAAACTAAGAATGATTTAATTCAGAAAAGAAAAAATCAAAGGGTAAAAATCGGAATGAAAAATTTCCCAAAGTTTTCATTTAATTAAGAATGTATTATTTTAAAAATACTTGATCTTTAGTATATTTTATAAAAATAATAATGTTTCAGTTGCAATTGAATAACTTTTAACCAAACTATAATTACTGCAACTAGAATACTATTATTTTTATTTTAGTATTGTCTACATTTTAGTAATTTTCTAAAGAAGATA
>CM063498.1:145827089-145842089 GCA_032207245.1 Pardosa pseudoannulata | reverse complement strand
TAACTAATACTTTCTTATTTTCTAAAATGTACAGTTTCTATCGTTATAAAAGTATCGTTTGTTAATTGAAATCGAAAGGCAAAACATAAATATATTCTTTAAAAATTTTATTTTAAAAGAATTTACCAGTTGGCAAAATATATCTAAACAAATCGTGTTTGTTAAAAATATTTGATTTTTTACAAAAATGTTAAAGTAACTCTGTTATAACAACATTGTATGGAACATATAACAATTTCTTCCGATATATTCCCAGTATGCATACAATCACTGTAAGCATTCAAACATTCAGACAATAAAAACACTTCTAAAATTATTTATTTCTTAAAAAAATTATTATTCTACGCCAGGTAAAGCTTTAGAATACCACTATAAAACTCTATCATCACTTTATGTTTGGAGACTAAAGTATTCGATTACAAATTAATGCTTATGTCTCCAGCGTGATGGATTTTTTTCTCATCAAACAAACAGACAATCTGTGATTTGAAATGTATCTTGTCACCTGAATAAATTTTCAGTAATGTCAAGTATAAATTTGAAGCAGTAAAACTTTTTTATTCAAAATTTTATCGCCACGTCATCATATCCAGTAACTGCTTTTGCAGTTTACGTCCTACCCAAATTTTATCTTATTTTGCCTTTCATACTAAAATATTTTGTGCCGGGAGATTAATAACAGGGGAAATTTTATGCAGCGTAACGAAATGAAATTGGCAACAGAGGAAGAAAAAATACTTAAAAAATATTTAATTTTTGCATAAAAAAAATATTTTGAAGCTTGTTTAATTTTTTCTAACTTGAACATCCTTTATTTCCGCTAAATTGTAAAATATGTACTTCAGTTTGTTACAGAAACTCAGTTCCGAAATTTCAATTTATGTATATACATTTTAGAAAATATTAAAAATTAAAAAAATGAATTTGTTAGTGATGAAGAAGAAAATTAAAAGAAAAAAAATCTTAGAATAAATATATATTTTCTCTCTTCAAAAAACATTTTGTAATTAAAATAGGGTGAGTGCCTTGAAGAACTTGAAAGTTTATATCAGATAACTATCACATCGGAGCAATAGATTTACTCTAATTTTTGATAAAGTATTTTAGGAAATAAAAAAAACAACAACATGCTATTGAATTATATTTGAATTTAATAATCTATATGAGTTACAGATTAAGGCTTAGGAACATACTGTTGTATTTCATTATGAATTATTGTAAAAATCTTTTTATACACTTAATTGTTCTTTTCTTATTAGTTAAATATATAGTTTGGGGCGCAAGGAGGATAACTGTGGTGGGAATTGCCTCCGTAAAGTTTCTGTGTTTGTAAATATTTCATAGAAATACCAAAAGATTCAGTAACTATCTTTGAAGCTTGCTTTTTTTGCAAATGGCAATATTTATTTTTATTAAGTTTTATTAAGTTTTTTTTAATAAATTTTTATTAAGATACAAGAAACTTACAATATAAGAAAGTAATGCAAAGAGAAAAATGCAATTACTACATTAGAGAAATGATAAATGAAAGTGAAAAATTTTACACAAATAAAAAATATTTGAAGTTTAGTTAATATATAATAATATCATTTATGTTACGTAATGATTATAAATAAATCATATCTTGCTTCAAACTTGGATGGCGTGAAAACTTAAATTTTAGATTTAAAGAGTATTTTTCTAAAAATGACTTTTAAGTGAGGTTTTAAGGAAGTTTGGTATTTTTAACTTATGAAAGAATGAAAAATAAATCATGTTCATTAGAAGAAGTAAACATGTATATGGTATATACAGAAAAAAGGCTTCGATTTTATCTTTAAAATCTTTTAAATTTATATAAGAATATTTGGAATAGTATAAAAGGTTTTAGCACATTTCATATATAAGGCATTTAACCCTTTTAAGGACAGGGGTTTCGCAGTGAAACCGCATGTCAATACTTTTCACATAGTTAATCACATATTTATTTTTTTGGCTTTTCTTATTTTTGACACTTTAAACTATAAATAGATGGTATCACTACAATTTATTGATTTCTTTTTGAAAAATACTTTTTTAAATTTGCTTTACATGGAATAATAAAAAGGTTGATTTTCTTCATGATCCCACATGAAAATACTTACCCAAAACAATACTTATAAATTGTTACGCTATTTATTAATTGCATTATTTTAAGGGTAATTATTCATTGGATATCCTAATTTAATTAAAGTTTTAAGAAAGAAGTCATTTCTTGCTGTACAAGGGAAGGGTTTCACAGTTAAATCACCCTCTCTAAATTTCCCTCCCCCCCACACACCAAAGGAATGCAAAAATATTTTTTTCATATTTTTAAAATTTATAAGGTTCATAGATAAAATTTATAACTTAACTGTATTAAATTAGAAAGAATTTATAATCGTGATCTTTAAAGGGTTAAGAGGTCTTATACCTTCTTGGTACAGGACAAACTTGGATCTATTTCGGTAGACCCCCAAATCTTTAAATACCTAATAAAATTATGCAAAAAGACCATTTTTAACGGTTTTAAAATACTGAAATAGTTCTTCTTAGTTTATTATAATGAAGAATAATTAAAAAACATTATTTGCTCTTTTACATTCATCACGATGGTTTAACTACAGCTTCAGTTACAATGATCTAAAAACCACTTTATATCGAATAGACTAATAATATAGAAATCATTTTGATATAAATTAAATTTAAAACTTATGATATTAGAAAATAATTAGAAACAGAATGACATCGAAACTAGTTATTATTTTAAAGATCTCTAGGTGTGTAATTATCTGGATGATATTCATTAAATAATTCAAACATATGCAACTAGAAGAAAGTTTAGGTTTATTTATAGAGTACCTAATTTTATTCTTAAAGATAACGATATAACATAGTATTAATTTTTTATGCTAACAATTCTGTTTTTATTGTAATTAATAAAATGGAGTAATTTGATAATATTGATATAGAGGAAATCACTTTTTGATATCTGGCAAAATTTTGCATAATGTTGTTGCGTATTATGGTAGTTTGGAATATTTTGATAGTTTAACTCTGATACGCTTGCAGAATGAACCTTTTTCTTTAGAAGGTATGAGACCTAATTGTTGATGTCCTTTGTACCGATGTACTTTGCCACGATGGTCAGCACGTGGTCACAGCTGCGAACGAAATTTTCTGAGAAGAATATAGGCGCAGCCGTTGACTTTGAGTTTTAATGGGAACCCCTGCGGAGGAGTTATAGCTGATGAAGTGGCACAAGAGTAACGGTGTAGCCCAGGAGGGGATGCAGCCATGAAATATGGAGGCAGGTGGTAGTCAATAGTCGTTTTACCAAAAGGGCCTTTTTAATGAGCCCACCTGTACGTCCGAAGGTGCAGATGTGGTAAAATGTAACCAAGAACTGATTGGAAAAGAGAAAAAAAGGAGCGTTGAACCAAGGTGTAAAGTTGTGAAAAAAATGTGGGAAAAAAAGTCGAGGTTGGAGATGCAAAGAGAATGGTTGCATCCAGATCCCGTGAGCATACCAGAGAGCCCGTTCCAGCAATATTTTCTCACTCCCATAAGACCGTAACGCCAGCACCGACGTGCAGCCGGCCTAGCGTCCGTCACTGCTTTTCTGTAAATACTGGAGGTAAACCGACTTAATATTTATGATTATTTCCTGGGTCTCACAATGTTTTGATAAGGAATACCCATTTTAAGAATATTGATGAATACAAAAACCCAATAATTGCAGGTTATGTCATATATTAATCAAATTATGTATTAATCTGTAAATAATGTATATAATAAATGTTTTAGTTTAAATATAAGGTATTTACCTTTAATTCCATACTACAATATTCAATGCAGAAAAAAGAAAATGCACTTTCTATTATATTTGAAGTACGGATTTTCGTATCATGTCTTTTTTCTTTTCGAGATCTTTTATACGATATCCATTGTTAAATCTTGACCCCTAATTTATATGCGAGAAGCTCAAAATTCCTTTTTTTCATTCTCCCAATTATCTCATTACTGCTTACTGAGCTCTCTAGTAAGCTTCTTCCTGATCGAGAAGAATATTCATATTTTCCATACAAGCTCCAGTATTCGCTCAATATCCATTCCCTCTGCAAAATGTATTGTATTCAAAGTAATCCCTCAGAATCACGGACCGTGCCAGAATCTTCTATTTTTAGCTATCGCTTTTGTGTGACGCTGTTTGCCGTATGCATAAAGGATTACTCGGTGGATCAAAGTGGAGAAATATTTGAAGAGAAAGAAATTTTGGTTTGCCCAGAGCCGTGCAATGCTCTTGTTTTATGGCCCTAATAAAGGACAAAGCCGACACCTTTATTGGAAAATCTCACATCTTAAAGTCACCGTTCTTTGAGAATTACGGCAAGGAAAAGTCTGTGCTGAGGGAAATTGCGGCTGTTGAGATTTAAGGAATACGCTATTTGATTTTAGTCTCTCGAATTTGTGCTAGTCAGACAAAATTACACATTTCAGATTTTTTTTAAAGAAGTGATGAGAAATTTTAGCTATTTAATATTTTATCTGCAAAAAAATGAGATGAAATTTAGTTTTGAAACTACACATAAAATTTTTTTTGAGATCCCCTTTTGGGAATATTTAAGAATAATAGGTTAAAAAATTCATTATGAAGAAACAAAGATTGAAATAAAAAATTTAATACTCGAAGCATTATTTTAATGAGGTGTAAACATTCTAAGACCTCTGATCGAAATATATTTAAAAATAATACACTAGCGTTTCTCTGAGGTTTGTTAATGTTTACCCAAAGAAAATTCACGATACTTTTAACAATAAAATGTTTATTAGAGCTGAAAAATGCGTCCCTGTCGACATAAAAAAATTTGATTTTTGTCAGAAAATGCTGCATAAGACAATTTGCTTTCTTGAATGTGCTCCAAATAAAGCTGAACTTTGACTTTTCTGAATCAATATGTTGCACCGCTTTTGAGAAAATATCATAGAGACGAGTTTTGCTATGATGCTTAAAAAGGCAAACTTTTCTCAACAATAAATTTTGACAGTTTGATTTATCTTTGTCTGGGAGTTTTTATTCAATTCGGAGCCGAAGAGTCCCTAACTTAAAACTTCTCATAATTTATCATGTCTCATGGAGCTGTATTTCAGAGTCAAATTTGCGTGTTAAAATCTCTACCTAATTACAGGTATAGATAGAAAGGGTTTGATGCCGTTCATGGAAAAGTTGTTTTATACTTTATGTGCTGTGTGTAATTTATATTGCGTGTGGGAAAGTTTTCATAAAAAATAAATGTTTTTAAATAAATAAAAAAAAACAGTTTTAGACTACGCTTGTTATTGAGGCAGTAAAATAAACCATGTATTTTACGAAACCTATACTAGGAACTTTTGTTCAGAAATGAAAAATAAAGGAATATGAATATATAAAATGTACAAAAACAAGAAAAACAAAACTAACTAGGGTTTTTACAGAGAAGTTAGTTCTACATTTGAAATTTAGAATTCTATCTGCCCATATATGTTTATACATGAATAAAAAGATAATTAAATCCTTCTACATATGGTGTTTAGATCATCTTGTAAAATTTCTTTGCATCTAAAATTATTTTTGGTAATTATAAAATTTGATTGAAGCTGTTCCAATATTTCCACCCTACATGCATGAAGTAGACGAGTTTAAAACTTGCTTTCGACATATATTTACGACACATTTTCGTTATACACTCGACATACATTTACGACGACGTACATCCAGTGCACACTTGTAATTTATACTATAGTACCCTAATAATCTCTTTTACTTGTTATGTTCTACTTCATATTTAAACCGCTACTACTGGATTCCTCAAATTCTACCTAAATCTTTTTTTTTAATTTAATAGCCATTTTTATACCTGTATGAAGTAGTCAATTTCAAGTCATTCTTCCGACGTGCATTTATCCAATGCAGTAGAGTTATAATACAGTACTCTAATAATAATTTTTACTTTTCTTATTATAGTTAAAATATAATTCAGTATTAGTGGTATTCACACATACTTTCTAAATCTAATATTTCAGTTTGTGTGATCTTTGTCGTATTCATAAATTTACAGTTGTAAAACCTCTGCTCAACTTGTTTTGTGTTAAGTGTGACGTTTAACTAATCTGTTACTAATTATTACTGATTTGTATTATTGAATAAAAATACAGTAAAAGGTTATAATAAAAGTACTAAAAATCATCTAAAAATGCTAAACAATTCAAAGTTTTAATCTAAAAGGTTTTGCAGGTGACAAAATGTATAAAACAGTTGATTACTATAAAAATGACAACCTATATTTTTATTTATATACGAGGGTTAAAACTTCAATAGTAGCAATACTGCTGTAAAAATGCTAAGCAACAAAACCAAAGAATATCGCGTATACCACACGTAAGCTACATACCTACCTTACCTCTCAGCAAAAAGACTCGTTCTTCCTATGTCACACAAATGCGGAGTGACCCGAATACTTGATCCTTGTATTATCTTTCGGTCTAAAGTAAGTGTTGTTAGGATGTTTTCAAAACAAGAACAACGAAAATGAATAAAAATTCAATGTGCCTGAGGTCGTACATCACGAAAATGTCCTCTAGGGCTTCAAGAGGCTTGCGGGAAATCTGCATTGAGTACAGAACTGTTCCAAGATGTGTAAAAGCCTTCAATGAAGAAAAACATAATGGTGCAGACATGCATCGATGATAAACGATTTGTGAGCTGGTCCGAAAGACAGAATTTGCACAGACGACTGTGCTGCACATTCTGAAGGAACGCCTGAGCATGAGAAAAATTCTGTACTTTCTGCAGAACTCCCCTATCATTCTGCATGACAAGGCTCGACTACATAGAGCGCAAACTGTGACTGATTTGTTTGATCGATGAGTCTGGGAAGTGCTTTATTATCCAACATACTCCCAAGATATAAGCCCTTGAGACTTAATTCGTATGATGAAGAAACCACTTTCTGGCATTAGCTTCAGAACTGTTCCAGAGATTCTTGCTCAATAGAGCGGTACATTCGAACTTTCAACAGAACAAGCGCTGCTACAGGTGTTCTGCGACATCCACATCTTGGATACGGGTTATACACAATGCTAACGATTATAGAGAAGGACTGTAAAACATGGTGACATGAATCCCTTTTGTATACCATGTAAATAAATAGTTGCCACTATTAAAGTTCCAAGCCTTGTATCAGCCAGTGTTGTTCGGAAAATATTTTTGATTTTTTGATAGTTTTCCTAGATTAAAAACAAATTATTAAATTACACATGTAAGAGTGAGATTTCATAGTTGGTCTCATTTTAAGAGTCGGTATTCGGAGATTTAAAGATGTATTTTTATTAAAAATGAGTTAAATTTATGTATTCAGTTTAAAAATTACATACAAAATCTGACTATATATTTTAGAAATATTTCATTGATATATGTAACAGAATAGTGTTTAGTTAATTGTACAAACTTTAATTTTGGATTACTTGCTTTGAATTCTTATAATTTGTTATTTTATGAGGAAGAAAGATATTATAGGTAATTGGCATCATAATGACAAAAGCACGTAAATTTCTCCCATCTGTCAAAAGTGAGACAAAATTCTTAGGGGATATATATATAGCCGACATCAAATAGATAAGGCATTATTTGCTTGTCAAAAACTAGAGAGTTCTGTTTTCTTGTATTATGTAACTAATAATTATTAAATAAGGATAATTTCTTGGACATCAATATTAAAGAGTTATGCTCTCTCTTCTAATTTTATCCTATTCGCGGAGAATTGGAGTTATAATTAAATTATAATGTACGAAAAAAATAATTACTGCTGATTATCAAACATGGAAATTGTGAATAAAATCAAAAATTTAAATTATTTTTTTGAAATAAAATATTTTTGAAATTAATATTTATGGTTCTGCAGGAAACTACTTTAAATGTGTATATAAAGACAAATAGAATTTAGGTTAAACTTTAGCAAAACATGGAAAAATACTTGAAACTCTAATTATTAGTTAGAATTAGGGTAGAATTATTTAAAATACTTTATGATAATTAAAATCTAACAATTAATCGTTTTTTAAATATCAGGAAACACATTTGAATATAAAAATAAAACACTGGATGTAAAAATTATTTTAAAGCAGGGCAAAAAATTACATGCCGGTTTTAGGTTTAGCTGCAATAAATTTTGTAGTGAACTTTCTTAGATAATTTTATATGTCTTAAATATTAACTTTTGCTTTCAGATGGGGAATTTTCAAGAAATACGGAAGATAGTAAATAAAGATTTTTATTAGTTTATGAGGATTTATATATATATATATATATATATATATATATATATATATATATATATATATATATATATATATATATATATATATATATATATATATATATACATATATATAATATATATATATATATATATATATGTATATATATATATTATGTATATATATATGTATATATATATATATATATGTATATATATATATATATATATGCTATATATATATATATATATATATATATGTATATATATGTATATAATATATAAATGTATATTTATATATATATATATATATATATATATATATATATATATATATATATATATATATATATATATATATATATATATATATATATATGTATATATATGTATATATATATATGTATGTATATATATATATATATATAATATATATATATATATATATATATATATATATATATATATATATATGTATATATATATATATATGCTTATATGAATATATATATACATATATATATATATGATAGTATATATATATATATATATATATATATATATATATATATATATATATATATATATATATATATATATATATATATATATACTGGATGTTAAAACTATTTTAAAGCAGATTAAAAAATTACATGCCTGTTTTAAGTTAGCTGTAATAAAATTTGTAGTGAACTTTCTTAGATAATTTTATATGTCTTAAATATTAACTTTTGCTTTTAGATGGGAAATTTTCAAGAAATACGAAAGATAGTAAATAAATATTTCTATTAGTTTATAGGATTTATATATATATATATATATATATATATATTGATATATATATGTATATTGATACACACACACACATATATATATATGTATGTAATATTATACATACACACATATACAGTGTTCCCTCGCTACTTCGCGCTTCATGTTTTGGGGCTTCAGTGCTTCGCGGGTTTTCTCAAAATATTCATCAAAAAAAAAAATACAGCCATATTGGCAGCCACATTACAGAAAGAAGCTTTATTTCATGATGATGCAAGAGATAGAAGGATCCCCGTATGTCAAACAAAGAGATGAGTTGACTCAGAGTACATACTAAGGGCTCTTAAGATGACAAAGTCTGCCAATAAGGAAGAAAATGAAGCGGAAGACGAAGAGGAAACTGAAAAGTGTGGCCTTACCCTGGAGAATCTGTAACAATTGTGCAACAAGGCAAGAATTTGCACAAGGTCATTGACGACATTATGGTTCGAGTTGTCGATTTGAGCAATCGTGTTGATGGGGTTATGTCCTTGTACAGGGGAATTTTGAAGGAAAAGGAAAAACAAAGACATCATCTACCCATCACCACGTTTCTCTCCAAAGGAAAGCCCCCTGGTTCAACCTCCAGCAGAAGTATCTCCGAGTGAGCCTAAAATTTCTACGAGTCATGTGAGAGCATCTCATCCACTACCAACACAAGACTCTTCGCCTCTCTCAGAAAGCAATGTTGATTAATGTTCATATACTCTATAAGGTTTTGTAATTAACCTTATTAATTAACACTGACAAGCTTAAGAAAATATGTATAATGTTGTAATTCTTGTCTTAAATGTGTAAAGTATAAATTATGTTTATATAATTCAAAACATTCGTGTACCCTCATATACGAAAATTCCTAGGGGCCAATCCTACCTAGCGGTTTTTCAGCTTTCGCGGAAGGTTATGGTCCCCATTAACCGCGAAAAACAAGGGATCAATGTATGTATGTATGTATATATATATATATATATATATATATACATACTTATATATACATATATATGTATATATATGTATATATATATATATATATATATATATATATATATATATATATATATATATATATATATATATATATATATATATATATATATATATATATATATACATATATATATATATATATATATATATATACATATAAATACATATATATATATATATATATATATATTATATAAATATATATATATATATATAAATATATATATATATATACTTATATAATATATATATTTCATATATATGTATATATATATATATATGTATATATATATATATATATATATATATATATATATATATATATATATACATATATATATATATATATATATATATATATATATATTATATATATATATATATATATATAATATATATATATATATATATATATATATATATATATATATATATATATGTATATATATTATATATATATATATTTATATGTATATATGATATATATATGTATATATACATATATATGTATATATATATATATATATATATATATATATATATATATAATATATATATATATATATATATATATATATATATATATATATATATATATATATATATATATATATATATATATATATATATATATATATATATATATATATATATATATATATATATATATATATATATATATATATTACAATAATAGAAAATTTATTAAATTAAAAAAAGTGATGTACTGAAATTGTTGCTTTTTCCTTTATATACAATAACATGTGTTCTAATTCTCAAATAAGGCAAGGGAGCTAATTTAGCAGACGTAGTTAAGAAAATGAAAAAAATAGAATAAATATACAGTATGAATACCCTCTATTACTTACCTTAATTATTCCCTGAAGCAACCAATTTTAATCACAATAGGTTATACCGATACTCTTAACAAGCTTAATTATTACAATAAATTATTTGGTTAATGAAAAGTGTTTCCATACCGGAAACTACCATGCAACATTAATTGTTTAGAATTTTTTTTTCTCTGAATTCATTTAATTACAGGCATAAAAATTACAAAACTTAAAGCGATAATATAATCACGTTCCAGTAGATACACCCAAAGAAAAGAGCATGGAAACTTCTAACAAAGTATTTTTATAAAAATCTCCGAAAAGAAATTAAGTTAAACGAATGAAAATTTGTTCACCTTTGAGAAACAATTTTGTGAGGCAATAAATCTGCCAGGTTACCTGTAGGATTTTAATTAAGAAAATATCTTAGCTAACATACACTTTCAAGGCATTTGTTGTGTTTTTGGATTTCTTTGTGATTTATACAGAAATTAAGAGAAGATTGTACATGCCTTAAAGAGAGTTTTATTAAACAGATAAATACTCATTGGTACTGGATAATACGGTATGTACATATATTTAGAAATATCAAACAGGTTTATTGCTGCCTATTTTTTAGTTTAATTTTATTTTGCATCTGGATAATTTAAGCACTTCTTTATGTTCGTAATAGTTACAGTCATGGCTAATATTCGAAAAAAATATATTGGCAATATAACAATCAGTATTGAAAATACATGCTTATAAATAAATACAATATCAAATGCATCTGAAAATTTCATTACAGCTTTTTTATTAACAGGTAAAAGACCATGCACTTTAAAGGAAAATATACTCTGCCGTCATTTAATTAAGAATTAATGTATTAATGTTTTTTTACTTATCTATCTTGATTATATCATAATTTTACAGGTAAAAACTGTGCAATTTAAATAAAAAATACTCTGCAGTCATTTAATTTAGAATTAAAGCATTAATGGCAGTTTTACATATATCTCGATTATATGGCAATTTTACAGGTAAAAACCATGCACTTTAAATGAAAATACATTCTGCAGTCATTTAATTTATAATTAATGTATTAATTGTTGTTTTACTTATATATCTCGATTATATCCCAATTTTAAATTGAAATTATCTTAAAAGCGTGTACATTCCCTAACACATTCAAAAGTATTTAAATGACAAAAGAAATATTTAGTAAAAAATTATGTATGAACCTACATATGATGCTGACAGTTTAATTCACCATAAACTGAAACGTGTACATATATATGCCTATATCATATGAGAAAACATATTTGGGGCTCTCTCGATTATATTATTTAAGAATATAATTATTGTTTATCTTTTAAATTTTGAGCTTTATCTAGACAACATCTCTGAAAAAATTATGTAGAAATAAAAATATAATTAATCAGCTATAGAATATTCAAAAAAATATGTATAAACATGACTTATGATGCGTATAATTTAATTTGCTATTATATTTTCATGTGAGATATGATATAAATAACGGTATGTATATACAAAAGAATGTTTGAGTAGAATAGGTAAAAATGTCTATAATTTTGATATCTTACAGTCGTATAAGGAAGAAAGATCATATACTTTAGAAAATATCTTGCTATTTACCATCCCTTAATTTAGAATTCAATTAATGTTGTTTTTCTTACTCAATTTAAAATTTTTCTTTAACATTTTGAGAAAAAATATTCCATCGACAAGTGCTGATTTCATTCGAAAATAAATTTATTGCCAGAACATTATAGCCAGGTATGTTTTCTCCAGCCCGCTGACTAAAGAAAATATACCAAGTATTCTATACAGTCCTTTATTTTAGCATACAATTATTGCTTGTTTTTGTCACTCAATTTTAAATTTAACTTTGGGACCTTGGGAAAATTTATATAGAAACAAAAATATTTAAGTGGCAAATGGTTGTTAAATTAGAAACTAAATTTATTACCTACTAAATTTTTCAGAAACTAATTGATTCAGGAAATGTTGATGTAAAATCTACTTCATATAAAATAAGCAGGTAATATTTAACATCTCGTAAATAGACATCAAAATTTAAATCAAAGTAAATGTTTAAAATCTTTTACTTATGGAATAATTATCAGAATACTTGGTAGTTCCATCATGACTTTTTTTTTAGCTCAAAAACGATTTCTAAAATATTATTTCCAATAACTGTTTTATTTATTTTATTTTACATGTTCCTTTTATATAATAAATGGTTACATAATACATCAAGTTGAAATCTCCCATTTTAGTCAAAACTGCACATTTTCAACCTGGTTAGTTTTGTATGTTTGATGCATAAAATGAAATATTTTGTTTATAGTACATGCTGTATAGTTCAGACTATTAATTTTAACAGTCCTTATGAAGGAAAAAGTGTTTACATGTTCTCAGAAGTTTTTATTTTTTTATTATTTTTGAATCAGATGTTACTAATAATTACGAATACTTTTTTCATATTTCCACCTGTTTTTTCGCCCTTTTTTAACTTCAAAATATAATTTCCGGATCCATTGTACTTAAAAAAGTGCAATCAGTAATCTACTTAGATAATTAAATATTTTAAGATTTAAATTTCTTCTTTTTAAGACATATCATTCAATCCACAAATGTACAATGTACAAACGAATGTGATTAGAATAAATAATTTTGTTTTAAAATAAATAATTGCTTTTGTACCTAGTGTTTCTCAACCAATCTTAACTAGCTTCAGCATTAAGTTTATAAATTAAATTATTAATGCTATTAGCTGGAGAGTGTTGAAATTTATTATTTAGGTCCTTAACATTCAGTTTGTACAGGTCCATGTTTTCTTCCGATATATAAACTGTGTAACGAAAAACCTCAACATACCTCGTATCAATGCTACCGTTCTCCACCAGGTGGTAGTGCTTAATCTCTATACAGTTACAGCAACAATACAAGATATCAAAAATTATTTTTTCCTGGTGTATATATTCTGCAATTTTAAATGTATTTCTTTATATGTAAATGAAAGTAAATATTTTTTTATAAATTTAGACACTTATTAATGTTTTATCAAAATTTTAGTCTAAACAGGGCAGAAGTTTTAATTTTATATTTAATCATAAATAGGATTTTACAAGGAAGAATGTTTTACTTGAAGAATGTTTTACTATACCCCACTAAAGTCTTGATTAAATCTATGTAATATTTGAGCTCATTTTATATTAAGAATGAGGAAGCTTGACGAAAAAACCCCGACTTTTTATGTAAAAGGATTTATAGTACTCATGAATACTTTTTTAAATTTTACAAAAAGTGTTCTTTTAACAAATAATGATTTTATGATTTTTATATCATAAAATGGCTAAAGTAAAATATAATTTCCGAGTAATGTAAGTGAGTTGAAAGAAAAAAACCTCCTTTCATAGCAAAATTGAATTGCATTAAATATACATTTGTTTTAAATTAATTTCATTGTACAGTGATTTATAGTGAAAAAACATTAAATCCTATCTAAAAATAAGGCAGTACAGAAAATTACAAAGATTATTTGTATAGTAAAACCTAGACAACTAACATCTAAATAATGTGTGTAATTGCAGACATTTTCTAACACATTAGGTTGATGAATTACATTTTGTATCGCCTTGATAGTTAGCCAAACTATAAATGAATATATGTAACTATTAAAAGTAATGTATACATTCAAATTGAACGTGGGTCAGAATGGTAGTCTACTATAAGTAATAAACATAGTAAAGAATTTAAGCTGAATAACACCACAAAAATATGCATTAGACAATTTAAATTTTTAACAACTTTCAAAGTAAAGTATAAAATAATTTCAAGTATTGAATTTTAGAAGCTATTATAGATGGTTTTTGAAATATACTTTAACTTAAAATTCCTAAAATAGAGTATTAATATAACCCGACTGGGTTCCAGTATCATATTTTGAAAATCAGCAAAAGTGTGTTGATAATTGTTTATACTATATTTGCGTTTGTTAAAGCATATGTAAAGGACATTTTTATAAAACATAAAAGATTATTGTTCTTTAACATATATATGGAAAACATATCTTT
>CM063498.1:145787089-145819589 GCA_032207245.1 Pardosa pseudoannulata | reverse complement strand
AGCAATTATTAAAAATAGCTTTGAATTAATTGACAAATTAAAAGATTATGACGATTTAACACAGTTTAAAGGTTATGATATTGAGGATTTATTTAACAATATCGATACTTTGGTGGTGTACAATATTGCTATGGAATTTTATGGTAGATATGATTTAATGGAATTCATTTCAATAAAAAAAATATAAAAATTTACTCAAAATAGTTCTTTTTGAAAATTATTTACATGATGGCTCTAAGTTTTATCAACAAATTTACGGTGTTCCTATGGGGGGAGGTTGTTCATCGGCTATTGCAGATCTGTATTTACACTTTTATGAAACTAAATCTTTTATTCTTAAAAATGTTTATTTTTATCGATATGTAGACGACGTCATTATCGGTTTTAAAGATAATAGAGATTTTATATTACATTTTTATCCTGAAAATATAATTTTAAAGGAAACATCTAATAGACCCGATGGATTTTTAAACTTTTTAGATTTGGCGGTAAAAGTTGTTAATGGGCGTATAGAATATCAAATGTATGATAAAAGTGAAACGTATAATTTTAGGATTAATCGTATAACAGATTGGCAAAGTAACCTAAACATTAACGTAAAACGTAATATCATTTTAAATTTTATGATACGATGTATAAGACTAAACACCTCAACTTCAAATAGAGATAATATTATTAAGGAATACGTCAGCCAGATTTTAACTGCGAGTTACCCACGTTTATTTATACTTGGAGTTAGGCAGTCGTGTCTTGGATTGGGTAGAGAGGATGTTATGCATCTTGTGGGTTGGATATGAGTATGAGTATTTTTACTTTGGTATTCTTAGGGGTTTTTATAATCTATTTTAGTATTTTTTAGTGAATTTTATAATTTCAATTTATACACTGGTTTGTTGTAATAGGTTTAAATTTAATTTTGTTTATGGTATTGCTTTTTGTATAGATTATTTTTAGACTTCAGTCTGTTTTTATTGATGTACTTATGGTGACCGGGAGCGTTTCATATGATTAAAATGGCCATTTAACCGGAATGTGGGGGGTCGCAATTCCCCACCACCACTTCAAGTACACCAAATCCATATTCGTTCCAATTCTTTATTTTTTATTCCTTTTAATTGATAATTCCGACTATGTTATACTTCATAAAAAATTCGAAGTATAATTTTACAGAATGTACAAATTCGTACATGAATTTATACATTCTATATAAATTCTCCTAGATATACAAGAAGGTAAAATCTTTACTCCAAAATGTAGCAACAAAATCAAACCCAACGTTAATAATCCTCAACAGATTGGTTTGGTTTGGTTTGGAGCGCTACGGTCTACTGTTTTGCACACGAGGGCTAATAATCCTCAACAGATGGAGGCTGGTTCATTATGCATTTACAGCTATTAAGCTTGTTCGCATTCCAACTACAGCGCATTTGTCGCTGCAAAACAGCTAAAAAATTTCAATTTCTTTCTATTTGTGCCTTGTTCTAATTGCTTTTCTTGTTGTCGCGATTTCCTGTACATAATGCACTGTCATTAAAATTCTTAGTTATACTACAGAATAATTTAAACGTACTTATGTATGACTAAATCATACATAATTTTACAATCATTTTCTTTTGAATCAATTTCTTATACTATATTAGTATCATTTTCGATGATTCAAGAAGTGCTTTCCTTTAGTAAATTTTAAGAAAAGCTTTTTTAAGTACCATAACTCAGTACAGCGTTTTTCATGGATAGACTGGATACTATAATGACTGTAAAATTTTTAATCATCGTATTACAAGGAGTTTAAACAAAGTGATCCATTCTAATAGATCTAATTATACTACAGAATATTTTAAACTTACTTATTTATGACTAGATTATACATAATTTTACAATCATATCCCTTTGAATAAATTTCTTATACTATATTAGTATCATTTTTGATGATTCAAGAAGTAGCGTGCCTTTAGTAAATTAAAAAAAAGCCTTTTGAAGTACCATAACTCAGTGCAGTGATTTTCATAGATGAATTGGACACTATAATAGCTGTAAAATATTAATTTTTAATAGTCCTATTACAAGAAGTCTAAACATGGTGATCCATGCTAATAGATTTAAGAAAAGTGTAAAACATTTCGAGGATCTTATTAACATTTTGCTATGACAAGAAATTGTGAAGATCAGATTATAATGGCATATTCTGTAATTTCATAATTTACATTACTTGCAGTTTTAATATAAAAAACAATTGTACAACCCTATGACATTCATTACATAATTTTTCATACTGATATACACTAAATATCTAAATGTAATAAAAACTGTATATCTAAATGTAAAAATTATTTAACTTAGCCCTTTAATGCGAGAGTTGTTCTTGTTAAATATTTTTTAATGAATATCTTAAATTGTAATAGTCTGCTGAGAATAAACAAAGCATACAATTATGAAGTTTAACGAAATGTCAAAATTACAGCCTGTTCCCATTAGCAATCATCTGTGATTATAAGCATCTTAATAAGTCATTTAGAAAATATTTACATAACTGATTCATATATTATGTATACATTATAGTGTAAAATGAAGCTTTATAACAAAGTAGACGAAAAAATAAATTTAATATTGAGATTCAAAAATCATAAACTGTACAGCAAAACGGCAAAGTTGTAAAAAATAGCATGCACTCGATCTTGATAGATTAACTATGAGATTACCATCTACCTTTGATGAACTAGAGAGCTTAAAAATATCTGCAAATTAGTTGTAGCTGTCCCGAACAAGAGACAGTAAGAATTAACCTTTTACAGGCCAATTTTCCTTTATGGGAATATATAATTCAAAACAAAGTTTAACTAAAACTGCTATTTATTTTTGAAACTGAAGTTTTAAAAATAAATTTTGTATCGTACAGAAATTCATAAAAACAACCTCTTGTATCCCTTTTTATATTTCATTAACTAATTAAAAGAAGCTAGAAAAGCAAATCAGGTTTATTGAAAAATACATACTGATACTATAAACTTTTATTTTAAGGGTAAAAAGTCAGATATGGGAACTTTAAGCATTATTCTTTTTTATGGCAAAAGTATTGTTATGTTCCCAAAAGGAGAATATAGACTTGATTTTTTAAATCTGAATGAACATAAAATATTTACAAGACAAAAATCCTCAGCATTTTCTTTTAAAAAATTATCTTGACTATTGTCTTTATAAGAAATTAAATAGTATTTTTTAATTGTATCTAAACGGGATTAAAAATAAATATTACTTCTTAATTTCAATTTATAGCTGCAGTATTTGAAAAGTTAATAGGTTTAAATTTTTATGAAATTTTTTTACAGTTTATATTCACATAACAAATTATGTAATACATGCGTTGAAATCACATTTAATTGCAAAACGATTAGGCACAGTTTCTTTACATTTTTAAGAATTACACTTATCTTTGCACTTTTACAGTTCCTAAGGCACTAAAAAGTCCTGAAATGCAAAAATGCTTTAGAATTTCTTTTATAACTTTGCTAGCCAAGAGTTCATTTTACTTTTAGGCTCCGAATTTCTTACTGTACGAGTTCTATTTGTAGTTTTATTACCCGAGGTACCTTGCATAGAATTCTTTCTTTAAATATGAAGTACATATTCACATAAAGCCTGAAATATTTCTACGTTTTCTTCATATTTTAAGTTTAATTTTTATGTAAAACAAAAAATATCAGAGTTTAGTAAACTAATATAACCTTTTTATCTGATTTCAGTTATTAAAAAATTCAGTTATTAAAATTATTAAAGCATCATAGGACTCTGAAAATTATATATTTTAAAATTAATATTCGTAGCATAAAGAAAAATTTCTCGGATTATTTTAGAAACCAACATTGATTTTTTACGTTAAAATATTAGCTATTTTTTATATACAAGACAGGTCAAAATAAGAAAATATTTATAAGGATAAGAGTTTTCTTAGAATTATTAAATTGATATGAAAAACATGTTATTGAGGAAACCCTTTGTTTGTCGTGTTTATACTCTTTGACCTTTTAAATGTGCCCTTTGCTTTTTTTTACTCTATAACATATTAAGTTTATGTCAGAAGAGGAACATAGTACAAATTTCGTTAAAACTCACATAATGATTTTTAAACGTTGTAGTGAGAGGGATACAAAACAAAGATAGAAAGAGAAACCCTTTTTTAACTGGAAATTTTTGAACCTATTTAATCCTTTTGCTTACTTGAACCTCATATTCGGTTACCAATTTAGTTGATAATAATAGTTAGGTTAATATAATAGCTAATATTTTTTTTTCAAATTTTATCTTAAGTTAACCTTCTATCATCTTGATCTAAATCAAAGTGTTAAAAATCATTTAGTGTTAATTTAAATCACCCTAAATTTTTCATACAAATATAAAAATTATTATATAAATCAGATGTCACCAAATTCTAGCTACATTTTTTAATTAATGCTGCGAACTACGAAAAGAAACCAGGCCAGAAATAAGAACTTTTTTTTCAAATTTTACATTTATTTAGTGCATTTTAACACACATTTCAAATAAATATGAAATTAATTTTTATAAAATTATGCATAAGAAAAGTAAATTGTAACTTAATTGTACATAAACTGTCTTCATTCCCAACGATACACTTGCACAGCAGAGTAAAAACACATTCGTACTTTATTTGGGTAAAGAAGTAATCGTTTTCTCCTTCCAAAGGAAAGAAATACTTTTTAATGTATTTCTTGAAAGTGCCATCTTTAGCACATACCTAGCCTATTATTAGAGATTAAAATAAACTATTTATATTAGAGACTGTTTGATATGCACACGAAAACATAACAGATGTGAACTTCAATATTACAAAATCTTCTACAACACAGATAGTGAAGTTGCTAGAAGGCAAGGAGTTTCGTTGCTTATGCCCCAATTCAATAGAATAACTTTACAAGCATGAGTAACATGTTAATATATGTTTGCTGATTGGTACTTGTGATTGCTGACTGTGTTTTGGCCAATATACTTGTGCAGGGGTGACCTGCGGCTCGCAAGCCACATATGGATGTTTGGATATTTGTGGCTTTCGATAAATGTATCCGGGTTTTTTTTAATTTTTAGTGTTATTATATTTTAAAAATTTATTGTCGTTCCGTATGTGTTTTGAAATGTCTTTTAAATTACTGACAACCAATAGGAAAGACTAAGTGCAACATTGTAACAAATTTCATTTCTGTCCAAGTTAAGAATGATATGACTCATAGAAAACTGCGCGAACGAACATAAACTGGGCGTAACCGTCCGTAATTCATAGACTCCAGACCAATTTTGAATTTGTAAACTTGAATTAAAAAAAGCTGCTTGTCGAATTTCAATATTCGGAACAACGTAAAATTCTTGAAATCCAAACACCGATCATTATTAACTAACAAGCATCTCGAATTACTGAGAAATACTATCACCAATTACTCACCAAATTTTAAAGAATTACCAAGAGATGTAAAATAAATGTGCTTAATTTTTAAGATTTACACATATTTTGCATTTTTATTTATATAAGTTCAATAAATATAATTTCTGTAAAAAAAATTTAATACCTATTTTTCATACCTTTTAAATAGGTATTTAATTGCGGTTCCCTAGAAATTTCAAATTTTGAAAAATGGCTTGGGCTATCAAGGAACTTGGATACCTCTGTACTAGTGTTTAAAGCATTATGATGGGATTTGGTTAGGTGTTCTTTTTTCCTCTTACCTTTGTATCCTTCTACGCTTATACACTGTCTACCAATAAGTATTTGGACACCTATGCAAATGACGATATCTGCTGTCCTCAGGTACGTCACGGCTTCCGCTGGTATACATCGTATAGGAAACAGCATCGGCATTAGTCGCATGTAAGATGCCGCTCAGTTTGGAGGTCTCTGATTTCGAACTATTGGGTATCACAAATGTGGCCGATCCTTGAGGGACATATCTAACCATCTGAAGTACCCCAAATCGACAGTGGCCTATATGATTAAAAAGTGGAAGGAGATCGGTGATTGTCGGAATGTGGCCCGAGTCGGCAGACCAACGAAACTGGGAGATAAACACCGACGAATGCTGTCCAGAGAAATTCGGAAGAACACGCAACCGATGGTCCTCATCTGCAAGAAGTTTCAAGAGGCTTCCGAGAGTATTTTTTCAAAGAATACCTTTCGTAAGGAAGCACATCTGCTTGGTTTTCATAGTCGTGCTGCTGCCTATAAGCCTTTGATGAAAAAGTCCACCCGCGCTGCTCGGTTAATGTGGTTCAAAGCTCATCGAAATTGGACTGTATATCAGTGGACGATCAGACGGGTTCTTTGGAGCTACGAGTCAAGGTTCACCCTTTACCGTTCGGATGGCAGGGTCTGAGTCTGGCGTCTGTCTGGAGAACGTTTCCTGCCAGAATGCATTGTGCCAACAGTCAAGTTTGGCGGAAGTGGAATTATGGTCTGGGGGTGTTTCTCCTGGTATGGCTGAGACTCTTGGTCCCCATTCATCTTAAGCTCAACGTCGATGCCTACTGCACTATTTTGGATTTCAATGTTCTTCCTACGTTGTAGCAGTTTTACGGGTTGCACCCCTGTTACTTTCAGGACGACAATGCCAGTTGTCATGCTTCTAGGTTAATAAAGGCTTGGACTGGTGCCAATGGAGTTCCTCGAATAGACTGGCCTGCCCAGAGCCCAGACTTGAACCTTATCGTGAATCTCTGGGACGAGTTGGATCGCTCAATTAAGGGGTGCAGTACCCATTCAAAATCACTGAATTAACTTGTATGTCTACTCCAAGCCGAGTGGAAGACAATACCACTAGCTACAAAGACTTGTAGAAAGTATGCCCCGGAGGGTTTACGTTGTAATTGGCTCTCGTGGAGGCTCTACCAGCTATTGATTTTGAATAAAGTTAGTTTTTCTCTACTATCACAGGTGTCCAAATATTTATTAGTAGACAGTGTATATGGGTGAATTGAATTAAAAGATAGCCAATGTGAGAGTGCCTCTTCAATCTATTGAAAATTACCCCGATAGCTACTGGTAGCTCGCTATCAGATTGGAGATTACTAATCGCTATCGATTGGAGATTACTGATCTGAATACATTGTCTGTATTGACCATTGTAGCAGAAGTAAAGGAATATACGTTTGAAACCCTCCTTCCAGTCATTCAAGCCTCCTTATAGACCGCTTAAATTTTACTTTAAATCATTATGATGAGCAAATTGTTTTAATCTAGATTTCAAATGTAACCATTTAAAATGTAAAAAACATAAAATGATTTTATTTTCATTTAATGAGTAAGTTGGATTATATATTGTAACTACTTAGAAAAATTTTAAAATTAGAAACTGTAATATTTAAAATTTGCACTTTCCCTGTAATAGCTAAAGATTCATGTTTAACGTTACTCATTTCTATAAAGCGAAATTTCTTGATTTATTTCTCCATTCTGAGAAGCATTGCAGAATGAGCATCTTTTTTTTACTTTCTCCTTTATTACTCATAGTTTAGTTAAGATAAAAGGTTCCCAATATTTAAATTAAACCCACTGCTCTGCTTAGTTACTATCATGAATCAACTTTCTATTAACTCTAGAGGAATTTAAAAACAAGTAGAATATTTCCAATAGATTTTTATAACGGTAATATTAGAAGAAAATGTTCCCGGCTGTAGATGATTAATGGACGGAAAGAAAATAAAAAATAAAACAGGTTGTTGAGATATGAGGCAGGAGAATTGCCGTCTTGCAAAACTAGAAGAATAGATTTATTATGGTAAGGAGATTCATCGAAGATTCTTAAGTATGCTTCGCGGGAGATGTGGGTTACTAACATAAAGGCTTATTAACAGAATATATCGGTTGAAATATTTCCCCAAATCATTTCTTGGAAAATATTCCTTGTAGCTTCAACTATTTTTATTAAAAGGGTTTAGAAAAATTACGTCAGAAATTACTGATCATTCACTATTTGTAAAGGTAAGATTGTTGCTTCTCTCACGAGAAAATAAATCATATTTGATATAAAAATTAGAGGTTTTTATTGGTATTCACATATACGAAAAATATATGTTTCGGTCTTCATCTTCATTCGAAATATTTTTAATTTCTTGATTATTAAAATAGTTATTTTTATTCATAAAATATATCAATTATAATCAACTTAGTTAAAATTATTTTTTTTATTTTTTTACTTGTTAAATGAATTATTGTAGTTAAAAATAATTTCAGTGCTCAAGGTTTATCATAAATACTCATTTAAGTCATACTGGAATGTATTATTTCATTTTTATGTGTTATACTTGTATTAAAATTACACGTAAACTTTGATTTCGAAACGTTAAATATCTTCTACGATTAGTTCTGAATTAATTTTGTCTATTTTTGTCTTGACATTTGTATGTTCGTATGTATATTGCGTAACACAAAAATAATTAGCTTCATTTATACTTAATGTACCTAGGCAGTTTTAAATATAAAATACACGTTACTTAGTTCAGCGTAATATTTTGTCATTAAATTTAGTTATAAAGTAAACATCCGTTTTTAATTAAAAAATAAGAGCTATTACATTAACAGAGGAACAGTCCTTTATCTTATTAGTTACGAAAAGGTATTTCTAGAAAAAGGGAGCCTTAGTGAGATTTTCTGAGATCTTATTTTGTCCCACGTTAATAGAAAAGCAAATTAATTACCCAAAGGAATTAGTTATAGTAATACGTTTACATTGCTACACTGAAGTCAGAGTATTTAATATATAGGGATAGTGAGCCTAAACCCTCCAGATATATATTTAAAATTATTTTTGGTGAAATGTACGATGTAATGTGTCTTTTTTTTACGCAAAAGCAGTTCCATTATAAATCACTTCAATGATTTGACAGTATATGATATTCAGAAATTTCTTTTTTTGCTATAAATGGTTTATTTATATGATTTTTATAAAAATCTCAATGATAGGAAATATTGAAAGATAGCAGATAATTATTCTGGTAATTATTCTGTGAAGTAATAAAATGAGTGACAGCTATTTAGATTGATGTATGTGATATTTATACATTACTTATGTAATTGAACAACAAGAGCAAGAAGTATATTCATTCTTTGGTGCACACAGATTAGGTAGGATATTTATTTTTGGCATCATAGTTTATAGGTTCGAATACCGATGCTTGCATGGATGTTAGCTGCCTTGTCCATTATCAGCTTTAAGCAATATGTCTAAATAACTCTTGTGTTGAAAAGTCAACTGTAGCTTTTGAATGCATACCAAACCAAACAAGACGCTTGTCCTACTTTACGTTGAAATCAAGAATGTCATTTAGACTTCTACCAGACACTGTGTACGTCAACCAAATGTCTATTGAATCTTAAATCCTGTTCTTAGTAGGATGCCATGTTCAGTAAATGAATCTGTATATATATGTCTCTAATAAAAAATAGTGTTTCATAAAACTTTTAATCTCGGTTTTGCAACAGGAAATGGTATATTCCCCAAGAACACATAAGATTAGGACGACCTGGTAGGGTATTGGTTTTCGGGATATTATTTAACAGTTTCAGAATCTATTGTTGGTGTGGAAGTTTGCAGCCAGTGCTATATCCTCGATCTTAGATTTTACGCAATAGTTCCTTGTCTAAATTGCTCTGGTTGTGAATACTTAACTGCAGCTTTCCAATTCAAACTGAACCAAACAGGACACATGGTTTACTTTCATTTCACATTACGAATGTCATTTAGACATCTACCGTACATTGTACATTGAACAAAATGCTCATTGCAACTTGTCTATTGTAATGTTAGTACCATAAGAAGTATATGAATATATGGATATATGTCTGTAATATAAATGGCATTTCATAAAATCTTTAAAATCTGTTTTATAACAGGGGAGGAGGTTTTCTTTAACAACACATGGATGCAGGCGGACCAGGTGTTATTTTTTGGAATCATATTTTAGACACACACTCGCATATATGTGTATGTTTGTATATATAATGCATTTGTAACATTTTTATACAAAACTCCAAATAAATATTCCTTTTGTTCTGTGATTAAAATTTTTTACAATTTTTAGTATTTACCATGCTATGAAAATCATATTGGTCTTATTATATCCAATAGAAATCAAAGTGTAAAGAATAAATTTCCCTACAATTTGATATAAAAATTTAATTAATATAAAATGTGAGAGTGCAGCTATGTTTTACATAAGGTTTGCTAAACTGATTTGCTCGCCGCAGTCACACGTTGTCGGTTGCATGCCCTAGTATTTTTTCGCGACTCCAAGAGGCGTGTGGTGTGGCCAGTGAAAACGACTGCACTTAAACTTCACCAAGTTTTGGAGAGTGGTGATTGGTCACCAGGAGGCGATTCAGGACCACGCTTGGATTCCCTCTCAATCTGGAGAGAGCCGAGTTGTGCACAGAACAATGGAGCAAAGGACGCATCAGCACAGAATAATGGAAAAAGTATAGGGTTTCTGGAGTAGTTGAGAAGGAAGGAAAAGAATGCGGGCTCGTGGACTTTGGCAATTTTTCTTTCAGGTGTAGCACGTGGAGTGCTTCTTTTGCTTTTTATTTCTTTTTTTTAGCATATTTCCATATCTTTTGTTCTATATTTGAATATTGTAATATATATCAGTGGCATTTTACCATAATTAATATTAAAGACGATATAAAGCAAACTTGGGTTATTAATGGATTTGAAGTAACCACAGCAATGTAATACACCACAACAAAATGTATTTTAAAATCATCTACTTTTAGTAAGTCAATTTCCTATGTTTTCAGCTAGTATGAACATAATAGAACTTTTTAAAATTATATTACTTAGAATGAGAAAA
This sequence comes from Pardosa pseudoannulata, assembly GCA_032207245.1. Taxonomy (NCBI): domain Eukaryota; kingdom Metazoa; phylum Arthropoda; class Arachnida; order Araneae; family Lycosidae; genus Pardosa; species Pardosa pseudoannulata. The sequence goes on along the minus strand of CM063498.1, from coordinate 145,808,741 downwards.
CCTAAATTTTAAATGTTTGAGTATTATTAGAAACTATATAAAATTTATTTCAGATATCTTTTAACGGTGAATCAAAAAAAAAAATTAATAAAGAAATTTAGATAGAAAAGAATCATCTTTTCTTAAACATCTTCAAATATAGTTGACAATTAACTATACAATTAATAAATAGTTTATTTCAGCCATTTCATCTGAATTTTCTAAAATAGCACAAATATAGGGTTGTGCCTCTAAAAAAAAGATTTCATGGATTTCATTTCCTCGAGCTATTTTATTCTGTTTATTTGTTGGCATTCTTTAGCAAGGAAAATATTTAGAGCCACCGTAAAAGGTCTGCCTTGTGCTATAAAATTTTGGTGACGCAAGCAAAATTAAATTACCGAGAAAACTTGTAAAGAATGAAATTAAATGCTGAACGTGTTTAAAATCGATCAGTGGTAGGAAATAAAAAAAATTCATAAAACGTCTTCGTATTACTAAAACCGGATTAAGTTTATGAAATTTAAAATACATAAAGAAAACTAACACACGACTTTGAGAGCAAATTTAATAAAATGAATCAAATATTTAAGGTTAAGTAAACAAAAGCGTTCAGTGTAGCATTTAGAGTATGCATGTAATTAAATATTAAGGAAATATAAGAGGTAAAGCTGTGTAACATACTCTGATAGTGAATATTAATAGAATATACACTGGTTAAAAATAACTAGGAATATTTTTGAAAATATTTTAATTTAGATATTACAGTTACATTTCAATTAAACACCAAGTAATTTTTTAGAAAATATTCTACTTTAACTAATTAAAATTTAATTTAACAAAAACTACATTCATACTTAAATATTTATAAAAAGTAAATATAAAACCATTTTAGTAATAAACATTGCATGCATTTTAGTGATGGGGTGGAATTAAATTTTAAAGCAACGGTGAAGATCTTTAAATTGGAACAGTGGTAGAAAGTAAAATGAAAATGTTTAACATTCCTTCATATTATTAACTCTTTAACGCATAGAGAATCATTTTAGATACTGCTAAATATGGCTTGTAACATGTTTATATTTTCTCAGACCGAGTTTTCCTTTTAAGTATAAGTAGAAAACAATCTTTTAAACGGCCTACAATATTTTCGAGTAATTTCTATTCTTTATAAATTTTCCACTTGGATTGGCAATTTATGATTTTTTGAACATCGGACATAAATTTACTTTTTCGACAGGTACATAGACTGAAATGAAGACAAATGGCTTTATTTCTTATAAAACTCCATTTCACAGTACTTATTTTGCAAGCAATACCAAATAAGTCATTTTTTTTCAAAGTTTATTTTCATAAATGGCATCCTGTTATATTTAAAGCGATAGTGTGCTGTAGTATTTAAAATTGTTTAAAATTTATAATTACTTTATTCTGTGCAATCCATAATAGCTTAGATTTAAGATATGCATCGATATATAATCGACAGAAATGACTCTGTTGATTATATATCGATGGACATCCTGTCATATTTAAAGTGATAGTGTGCTGTAGTATTTAAAATTGTTTAAAATTTATAATTACTTTATTCTGTGCAATCCATAATAGCTTAGATTTAAGATATGCATCGATATATAATCGACAGAAATGACTCTGTTGATTATATATCGATGGACATCCTGTCATATTTAAAGTGATAGTGTGCTGTAGTATTTAAAATTGTTTAAAATTTATAATTACTTTATTCTGTGCAATCCATAATAGCTTAGATTTAAGATATGCATCGATATATAATCGACAGAAATGACTCTGTTGATTATATATCGATGGACATCCTGTCATATTTAAAGTGTCAGTGTTCTGTAGTATTTAAAATTGTTTAAAATTTATAATTACTTTATTCTGTGCAATCCATAATAGCTTAGATTTAAGATATGCATCGATATATAATCGACAGAAATGACTCTGTTGATTATATATCGATGGACATCCTGTCATATTTAAAGTGTCAGTGTGCTGTAGTATTTAAAATTGTTTAAAATTTATAATTATTTTATTCTGTGCAATCCATAATAGCTTAGATTTAAGATATGCATCGATATATAATCGACAGAAATGACTCTGTTGATTATATATCGATGGACATCCTGTCATATTTAAAGTGATAGTGTGCTGTAGTATTTAAAATTGTTTAAAATTTATAATTATTTTATTCTGTGCAATCCATAATAGCTTAGATTTAAGATATGCATCGATATATAATCGACAGAAATGACTCTGTTGATTATATATCGATGGATATCCTGTCATATTTAAAGTGTAGTGTGCTGTAATATTTAAAATTTATAATTACTTTATTCTGTGCAATCCATAATAGCTTAGATTTAAGATATGCATCGATATATAATCGACAGAACTGACTCTTGAATTAAAAGTTTATATTTGGATTTAAATGTTGACATTTAAAATATTTAAGAACCACATGGATTTTAGTAAATTTCATTAAAAGGAATCAAATAGCTAATATTAAGTAAATAAAAACATTCAATTTAGCAATTAGAGTGTGAATGTAATTAAATATTAAAGAAATATATGAAGTAATGTTATGTAACATAGTCTCATAGTGCATATTAATAGATTATATCACTGGCTAAAAGAAAAAAAATACTAGGAATACTTTTAGAAATATTCTAATTTAGATATTGCAGTGAAATTTTAGCTAAACATTTAGTAAAATTTATTTGAAGGAAATAAACTAGTTTATCTAATTTTAATTTAATTTAACAAAAAACTACATATATACTTAAATCTTTTTTTAAACAAGTAACCGTTTTACATGCATTTCAGTGATGAGAATGGAATTCATTTACTACAGAGGTTTGAAAAGGCGAAATTAAATGCTGGATGTTCCTAAAATCGAACAGTGGTAGAAAGTAAATAAAAGGAAAAAACTTTTAATACTCCTTCATATTTTTAAATTTATATTAAAATGTTGCAATTTAAAATACTTAAGAAACACATGGTTTTTAGTAAAAATTTAATAAAATGAATCAAATATCGTTAAGTAAACAAATAAAGTTAAGTAAACAAAAGCGTTCAGTGTATCATTTAGAGTATGCAAGAAATTGTATATTAAGGCAGTACCAGAAAAAAAACTGTGTAACAAAATATCATTGTGCAAATTAATGGACTATATCACTGGTTAAAAAATAATAATTAGGATTATAAAAATTTCTAATTTAGAAATTAGAGTTAAATTTCAGTTAAACACTTATTAAAATTCATTTTAAGAAAATAAATAGTTTAATTTAAGTTTAGTTTAACAAAAAACTATATTAAAACTTAAAGTAACTATAAAACTCTTTTAGTCATTTTATTTAAACATTGTATGAATTTTAAATATGCGGGTGGAAGAGAATTACTAAATAATAAAAATACAAAAAAAAATAAATTAAATGCTGAACATTTTAAAATTCGAACAGTAGTAGAAAGTAAAATGAAAATGTTTAATACGTTTTCACATATTTTTTTTAAATAAATAATTAAAATTATAAAAATTAAGAAATACCTGACTTTTAGTACAAATTTATTAAAATGAATCAGATAATACGATTATTCATGTATAATATGCAAGTATATTAATATGCATGTATAATATGTATAATATGCATGTAATTATACATTAAGGCAATACCAAAAGAGATTAACAATGTGAAGTTTTAGAGGAGAATAATGGACTGTATCATTGAATAAACAATAATAATCAGATAATTTAGATATGCATAAATTTCCTTAAAACTTATATTAACAAAATCCATATTTAAATTTATAATTTAAATATATGATTATTACAACAGAAAAAGTAGTAGTGCCCATTCCCAAAAATAACATATTTCACATTTTATTTTTTATTAATGAGTTTAACATTTTTAAATGAAAAAAATCATAACATTCGAAAAACAGGAAGTTTAAATTTTAAATGTATTATGTAATATTACGTTTAAAAAATATATTTAAAATAAATTTTTTCAACGTTACTATTAATTCAACATCTTCTTTACTGAATACTCACGATTAATACTGAAGTGGTTTTATTCAATTTTCAAATTCTTATGAAAACGCTGCTTCTTTCCAAAAGATATAAAATTTGTTCAAAAATTAATAATTCTTTCTTTGCTATTAATAATTCTTTCTGAAGAGGATTATCCCTTCCTTACACAATGCACACACATACACACGGTATATATATATATATATGTGTGTGTGTGTGTGTGTGTGTGTATGTATCATATGTATGTATATATATATAAATACACACACAGACAGATATATATATATATATATATATATATATATATATATATATATATATATATATATATATATATATATAATATATATATATATATATATATATATATATATATATATATATATATATATATATATATATATATATATATATATATATATATATATATATATATATATATATATATATCCTCAACTCCCCTCAGTCATTTCGAAACATCTTATCACTGGTTGTTTATGGTCCATATATGATATATTATTTTTTCTATTTTATTTATTTTTATAGTCATTTATACCTTTGAATGTTTTTTATTGCTTCATAGCGCATTTGAACATTCAATAATGTATTAATATTAAATTTTCTTTTTATTATTTACATTAGGATATATCATTTGAATATATATATATATATATATATATATATATATATATATATATATATATATATATATATATATATATATATATATATATATATATATATATATATATATATGTTCATATTATGCTATGAAAGTACAGACGAAATCTGGTTTATTCGGCACTTAAAACATGAATACAAACGGAAATTAGTAGGGTTAAGTTGTCTGTGTATAATACGTATTCTCTATGGGCAAATATACACACCTTTCCTCATAACGGGGTGTATACTTATGTCTACTATTTCTTTTTCACACACACACATATGTTTATATACTGCTATGTAGGATGTATAAATCTGTTATGCTACTAAGTGATTACATTTTTGAATATAGTTGAGAGGTGCATATCTTGTTTCAAAATTTCTTGTAACCTAATTTCTGTCTTCAACTTAATGTAGAGTTTGCCCTTCAGGGAGCCTCTTTCTGTCCGGGAAAGATCAATATGATCGTATCTCCTTCCAGACTAATGGGGCCTCTCAGTTTTTTACAACAGTATGGAGACAATTTTGCTGTCCTCTTATTTCAAATTAAATAAATGGTTGTTATTGAAGAAAGGCTTGGGGCGTACCCAATTTTTCAGAAAGTATTTTTTAAATCTACAGATACTTGTTAGTTGTCTGTATAACAGTGTTCTTATTGCTGAAAGTTTAATTTTTTTACACGACATGAGGACATTTTATTATCAGTCTTAAAAATATCAACATGGAAATAAATTTCACATGCTTTTGGGCAAAAGCATATTATATATAGATGATTAATGCCTTTTAAAATGAATGTTTCAAAATAGATCGTACACTGCTTATTTAGTTTTTGAGTTAATACATTTTTATTAAAACTTTCAATGTATAAAATAACATTATTAATAAGTAATTGTCTCAATCATTTCCCAGTTTTAAAACCTTCATTGTCCATCCATTAAGTAAATAATTAATAAAAGGATTTTATATGTTAGTTTATTGGGGAAATATCACCTCATTTATTAACGTTTTTAAGATGATCAATTCGGGATATTTCAAATGTATAAAGATGTTTACTTTATTGAAACATCTATATATCACATTTATCTTAACTTTCATTGGTTTTCTATTAAATAAATATTTAAATAAATGATTTTTAGAGTTTAAAATTTAATGAGGAAATATCACTTCCTTAATAAAAGAAGGTTTCTATGAGAAATAACTCAGGATATTTTAAACATATAAAGTACCTACTATAATGTATTTACAAAAGTATTTATGAAGAGTTATATTTTAGAACTATCTTGATAATGATGATAAGATATTATGCAACAAAATTCAATATATTATGGCTCTTAATTAACTAGATCACAACCTCTATCTATTCTGGTTTATTAATATTTCTAAGCAAGTTGAACAAAAGAAATCTTTAGGGTAAACTAATTATTGAGCTATCCCGGATATTATTGAGCTATCCCAATGTTATGCTATTTGATTCAGTAAATTTTTTTTATAATATGAAATGGTCTATTCTTTTCATTCGATACAAAGTAAGGTAAATAATTATTTTCTACTCTCCAGATAATATTTTACATTTTTAGGTCACAAATATTTTGTACTAACAGATAATTATTATTATTTAGACAACCTTTATTACCATTTGCAAAGTTTTTCCGCTGGGAAATTTCTTTTCCATACAATATAAATACGATATTTAATATAAAATGACTAACAAATCTTTATATTGAATTATATTGTCTATAATATGTTTTTAAGGAATTAGTGGCACTATACGCTATCAAACCAATCGACCTATCTATATATCACATAAATATGACTACGTAGATATTTGTGTAGTCGTTTCTGTATGTTATTCCTTAACCGAATATAACTGAACAATAGGTACGAACAAATATCAAGGAACTTTCACGATTATTATAAGTCCGATTATATTCAAATTATAATGCCATACCAATAGCTTAGGTATGTGATATCCATATATCATTTATGAAACATTTGCTAGATAAGTATTTCGTAACTGTGGAAACAAAATCCAGAAGAGGGAGATTCAGCCAAACACTGATGTCAAAATTATCCTTGTAAAAATGTCATCAAAATTGATCATGGGTAATACCATAATTTTCGTGTTTAAAATACTTTGTTTGTTAAATATGTACCTTTGTTAAACTTAACCTTCCATGCCTATTAGTTGGTATTATTTAACTTTTTTTGGTTTCTTGAAGAGAATGTAAATCAGGAATAGTAACACAGGTATCAGTGATGTCTATATTTTATCGAAAATAGATTTGAAATCTCATGTTTCTTACATAAGGTTCCAATTCAGTTTGCTTTTCCTTTTTATTATAAATACAAATACACAGTTTTTACGTGTGTGAATGAGACAGCAGAAAGACATACATTGGTAATAACTCAGTATTTTGAATAAAATCAACATTAAGAAGAAACAAAACAACCTTTGTGCAGAAATAATATATAAATATCCACGTAAAATTGCACTAAAAAAACCTAGGAAGGAGGATAGACATCTGCCGTAGAGCTTGAACCTAAAAGAACGAAATTAAAAACATGAATAAATGACTTAGTTCTCCAAGTGAATTTTTCGTTTATTCTCTTTGAGGATAGAGCGTAGACTACTAAATTTCTTCCAGGTTCCCCCTTTTATTGAACTTGTGTATGTTTATAAATTAAAACTATATTAACTGCATTATATAGTCATAGTATTCTAATATTTGACAACAAAGTTATTAGCTTGTATGATTTAATTTCTGGAGGATTCTATTTACCAATGTAAGCTTAATCGTAAGAAAAACAAAATAAAAATTTAACAAAAAAAACACTTCTTTTTAAAAGTAAATTCTTTTATTTGAGTAAGAATCAAAGAAAACGTCTAGATTTACATGATTATATCAAATTAAGTTATGGGCAATTCCCGATATGTAAAATTATTCAATGTTTAAAATAAAAAAATTAGAGCTTAAATAACTCTGCATATTAGAACGATATTATTCATTTTGTCAAATTGCTTTATAAAAACATGTAATTTTTAGCCTTTTCATTAGTCTAAAAGAAAAACCAAATTATGTATTCCTGAATATCATTAAACTTTTAACCCTGAAAAATATCAGCTTTTTAAGAAAACACGGAATCTATAGTTATTTTACACATATCCATAAGGCTCAAGCTGTAGATGAAAATACGAAAAATTTGAAACGCTGCCCATTTGCGTGTGATATTTCTGTTGACCTTCTTTGGAGAAATGCCAAGACTATCGCCGTTTGTTGACTCCGACATGAAAAAGTTTTTGAATTACTTAAGATAAAAGAAGAAATACCAGAAAGGGAAAAAATATTAAAGCTGATGAAAACGCGAAGATTGCTAATGTCTCTTAAAATTTTTGTTGGAATTTGCTAAAAGGAATGTTGAAACATTCATCATTTTTAAACTGATTAACTTGGATGAAAGTGATTAATAACATTATCATATATTTCTGGACATTTCTCATTTGAAAACTGCTCAGCAATGCATAAATTAAGAGGAGCTTAGCTGTTAATCGTCATAAAAATAAACGAGGCATTTGGAATCTGTACTGTTTAGTAATTGTTGAATTAATGATTCAACACTCTAAAAGTAAAATATGATATTGCTTTATTTTTATAAAGAATATACTTTAAGTGAAAAAACAGTCGAGAAGATACATAAAATGAAGAAAAGATGAATCAAACAGAAAATCCATTCATTCATTAATTTAAATGATTATAAAGTTGTCAAATGAAACTCGTTGCTTCCTGGTCATTCTTACCTAGTAAATAACTTTTTTATTTAATAGGTTTGGATTCTTTATTTAATATATTCTTTAGAATATACATTAAATAAAGATATAGTATTCTTCAAATAGAATATAGGTATAGTAATATATAGAGCATATATTGAATAAATGCATAATATAAGAAATATATTGCATAAAAATATATATTTATTTATTCAATGTACACCTAAATATTCTTTATTTAATATACATTTTGTGGAGGGGAAAGAATGTTAAAAAGTGCAAAAAAAAGGGAACTGAACTTTCTTGCTTAGTACTTAGAAATAGCTGACAACTATAAGTCTATACTGAATGAAATTTCTACTATAATAAGGACAGTTAAAATGGCTGGTTTAAATTCATATAGAATAAAGGTACTGTAATATGTAACACATATATTGAATAATTGTATAATATTAAATATATATCGAGTAATAATTTATTTATTCAATATACATTTAAATATTCTTTATTCACTATACATTTCTCTGTGTGGAAATAATGTAAAATTGCTAAAACGATTAAATACTAAATTTTCTTCCTGAGTATTGAGAAATAGCTGACTACTGGTAGTTCATACTGAATGAAATTTCTATTCTTCTAAAGACATATTAAATACCTGGACTTAATAGTGTTTGAAAACATTATCGTTATCAAAATGATAACATCAGCACATAATCATAATCATTATCGCTATTAGGAAATAAAGATGTTTATGTAAGAAATTTAGAGATAATAAGCTTCTCTTATAAACCAGATTTTTCAAAGAATGAAGCATTCCTCTTATCTACAATGTCAAGCAGAAATACTCCATTTATTCTAGCGATTAAATATTTATTCAAAATCTTTCCTTCGCACTGAAAAAATGATTGGTGGGTTTATGTTTGTTGGCAGAAGATTCTCAAGAGATATATTGTCAAACATTAGCACTGACGATATTAAAGATGACATTCAAACTAAATCTAGAAAGTTGATCTATACATGCTGAAGTTTTCAACTATATATTTAGCCTCCAAGCAATGTTATTTAAATATGTAGGAATTAACGTTTTAAAATTTGACTGGAAATATACTTTGAAAATATAACAAAGTGACATTATGAACACACTGTAGGGATAAAAAATATTTATTTGCATCTAAAGGTGTATTGTCTGGAACTACCGAACCTATTTTAAAAATTCTTATACTAATAGAAAATTACACAGTCTCTGAGTAATATAAGCTGTATTTATCTTGGATAAAAGGGATTTCCAGTTCATATTTGTAAATCAAGCCAGGAAAAGAACCTTGTTTGGCTTCTTTATTAGTGTGTGTTGACCAATTTTTTGGATATAAGTAAAATTAAATCTATTCTGACCCATTCGAATACATTCAGAAGCATACAAGCTGAAGAAAAGTAAGCTATGACTGCAACCACTACACCTATAAATCTGTTGATGACCTACGAGAGTTCCGTAATGGTAAATCCGAGAGTTCCGTTTTAATTTTGCCAAACCAGTAAGGAACAAACTCTACAAAGGTAAGCTCGAGACTACCAGGGATAACTGAAGACCCAGGTCACTATGGTACATCTGGTTTGCGACACCTGTATATACCTAAAGGAGGAATATCCCTGAAGCTGTCTCTCATTTAGCACTAAGCAGAGAGCATGTACGGCTTGAGCTCTATACGTGAAAGTAAAGTACTGAAAATATTAGTCATCAGTATATTTAAAAACGCCAGTGGCACGATATTATTTTATATTGAAGCCATAATAACGTTCTCTACTTTGTTAGCAAAGATTAGTTTTATCTGAAACCAGACTAAGCATGCACCATAGTTAACTACAGTTAAAAGTTGATTAACTACAGTTAAACGTCGTTTAAGTAATAAACAGGGGTATTTATATTTAAAAGTAGAAAAACATTGTTTTACTACTTTTAATATACTTTGAAGATTTTAGCAAGTTGGAAAAACGGACCCTATATTTTTGTTTTCTTTCCATCTTAAAGTCCATTCGCATTTTTTAGTTCGTAAGGAAAATATAGCAGGTTGAAATAGTGTGTTAATTCAAATAAGCTATAGTATATTGTTTTAGTGTCACTGCGATGTAAAACCATGTGTTTAGGGAAGAGGCAGTTGATAGAATGTATGCATGCTGATGGACGTGAGAGCTTTAGCATGTGTTCCTGACACTAGTGCCTAATAACTTCTAAGTTACTGGATATGAAGCATGTTTAAGTAATAAATAGTTGTTTTTAACGAAGTTTAAAGAAGTCTGGAATATCATATTATTATACCAGTCACATACATAAATTCCGTTTCTTTTATTATGGATAACTGAATCTCTAAAACGGTAAAATATGTTATAAATAAATTCAAAATTTATTGTACTTATTAGATATCGTCAGAGAAATTTCAAACGTCATATATTATTTGAAATTAAAATAGCTTTCAAAATTGTTTTCAGATGACCACGTGGCATCACTAATTGTGCATAGCATGATCAAAGAATTCGTTCTTAGAGTGCCAGTGTTTTAATATTTCATTGCAGGATTCTTTCAGTATTTTATTCTTCTGCACTTAGAATATGAGCATTTAAATCCCTGTTGACACTGCTACAGGAATGGATTTAGTTTTTATCTGAAAATCATGCTTTTATAAACAAATTCTTGGTTGGATTGATGTAAGTCAAATATGGATATTTTAGATATATTTTGTCTTCTTTTCTCATAACAAAATACCATGAGAAAATTGATGCCTTGGCCAAAACTGCTTCCGCTGGTATCATGCGTGGGAGAAAGATCTCACTTTCTCTAATCTACTCAACCGCATATGCTGATTTCATAGAGGTTTATTAAGGTCTTTTCTATTCAAATTAAACTTCCCAGAAACTAACAGAAGGCTCTACCGTGTGGTTGTAATGTGTAGATCAGTTGGAATACTTTTTAGCAAGGAAGCTTTTTTGGGTTTCCATTAGTGTGAAGCTATCCAAACATCTCCTTCATTCCCTTTTTTCCTTTTATAAGTTACATCTTTATTCATTGACTTTTGGGGCGTTTCTAGTTTCCTGGTCAATCAAATCTAGACCATCTGAGATTCGTCATAAGAACAACAGCAACACTAAATTTCAGCAGCAGATAGGAAATGCTTCACATTTCTTTTCCTTTTAACATTTGCAGCACATACAGCGTGCCAATCAGATATACAGTCATGGACATGTAAACACATGTACAAGTGATTTTTTAATTAGTTTTCAGTGGTTGTAGAACATTATTATATATTAATAAATGTTTTTAATTATGTGTTGATAACATTTTTTTGCATACTGCTCTTTGTCATAAATAATAACAAAATAGTAAAAGAAAGCATAAAGCTTACTGGAATATAAAGACTTAACTGTAAAACTTCAGTACCAGCTACAAACCAGTAGAGGATATGCATAAATTATAAATATCTGCTGTCTAATTAGTTTATTTTTAAATGTCTTGAACGATTAGAAAACATATTTGAGCAATAAAATATTTATTTTAAATTACTTTGAATAGAAACACAGATATTGAAACAAGTACATAATCCAATTAACAAGAGTAACCGTAGTTTTTAAATTTGTTAACCTATTTCTAATAAGAAAATTTAAGTAAAAATGAAACAGCATTGAATCTTTATTATTATATAATATAAACACTATTCATTATTTCGTTTAATGCAATTTAAAAATTGCATAATATTTAAATTGGAATGAAACCATATCATTTTAAAATTTCTTATTTAATCTTTGCCTAGTGCAATTTATTTCCATTATATTTTTTTCTGTTGCTCTCCAAAGATTTGCAAGCATAATAGAGATAAGAATTATTTATTTCTTATCTTTTTCAGGGAAAGAAACAAGAAGAAAAGCCTATGATGATTAAAATTTCAAAAGTCGATGGTAATCTAATAAATATTTCAAACTTCATAACATTATTTTGAAGAAAAGGATAAAGAGTGATGTAAAATAACATTTTCACTTTAATATTCCTATGTTTATTTGTTTTCAATTTCATTTATATTACTTTTTTATATCTGCCTATTATCGCTTAAAAACCTAAGGAAATATTTTTTTCCCGAAACCTTTATTTTATAATTATTTTTTTAAGTAGAAGATTTTTAAAATATATTTTTTTAAATTTAATATTGTTTCCAAAAACGTAGAGTAATATATCACCTTTCACATTTGTTTACACTTTAAATTTTTATCGTCTTTAAAATTACGAGTGGGATACAGATGTCTTTAAAAATTATTTCTATATGCAAACGGGTAATACAGGAAGGGGGATACAGATTAATACTAGGATTATTATGTATGTATTAAAAATGTAATTCACATCTCCACTGTTTTTCTCTAAAAATTATGGCTTCTATAAAGATGTCTTTAGAAATTACTTAGAATTGTAGTTTCTCATTAATCTTCGTGTAGTAAAACATATGTCAGTCTTATTCTAAACCAAATCAAACCAAATCTATTATATTTTAAAGGAATTATTTTAGAAAGAATAAACATAAAACATGTGAAGATTAGTAATTTTATTTTAATAATAAAGATTTAAATGTTTTAAACTGTAATTAAATAATATTTATTCACGTTTCTTTAGTATCAAATATATGAAGTAAATCAAACTTATATGCCATTCTAATGTATACTATTTTATTTATTTATTTTTTATTTTCCTGTAGATAATAAAGACATTAATGTAATAGCAAAAACATTCGGTCTTCATATTTAAACGGAAGTATACATTTTAACATGCCCGAATCTATTTAGAGTAGTAAAGCATTACGTCTAAATACGTACAAGATGTGATTTGGTTTGGCTTTGAGCACAATGATCTGCAGCTTTGCTACACAGTGTTTAATAAGACTGGGACTTAATTCTTGAAGCATATTCTGAACAGCTACGTACATCTATGATATCAGTAGTATTTTAACAGGTGAACTTCGGTAATGAAGAGCAGTGCCCTACGGCCATCATTCTGCATATACTTACAGGGAAACTAATTAAATATCAGTTTTAACAATTCCTGAATAAATTTTGAGTAGTTTTGGCTTTATATTTGTAAGCATATTTCTGGCATAACTTAAAAACAATTAAATATAGAATGAAGGAATTTTGTGTTTTGGACTCTTTTTATTGAAAAGAAGTTTATTTACAGAAAAATTCAGATTAAGATATAACTCATATTAATGTTGCCGGGCTTTAAAAGTAAATTGATCAAATATTGTATTTAGTATTGATGTAACATCTAATTGTGCATTTATTTTATTATTTTTATTATTCTATATTTAGTCAGCACTCTATATAGCTACCAATAATATTAAAATAAATATTAAGACCCGGAATAAAATTACGTGTGGAATACAGATGTCCTTAAAAAATTATTTCTATATGTAAATTGGTAATACAGGAAGGGAAATAGACAATAATGCTAGAATTATAACGTATTATTTGAAAAGTAATTCATGTGTCCACTGTTTTTCTCTAAAAATTATGGCTTCGATAAAGATGTCTTTAGAAATTACATAGAAGTGTAGTTTCTCATTAACCTTCGTGTAGTAAAACATGCGTCAGTCTCATTCCAAACCAAATCAAACCAAACCTTATTATATTTTTAAGGAATTATTTTAGGAAGAATAAACATAAAACATGTGAAGATTAGTAATTTCATTTTAATAATAAAGATTTAAATTATTTAAACTGTAATTAAATAATATTTATTCACGTTTTTTAGTATCAAATGTATGAAGTAAATCAAACTTATATGCCATTCTCATGTATACTATTTTATTTATTTATTTTTTTATTTTCCTGTACAGAATAAAGATATTAATGTAATAGCAAAAACATTCGGTCTTCATATTTAAACGGAAGTATACATTTTAACATGCCCGAATCTATTTAGAGTAGTAAAGCATTACGTCTAAATATGTACAAGATGTGATTTGGTTTGGCTTTGAGCACAATGATCTGCAGCTTTGCTACACAGTGTTTAATAAGACTGGGACTTAATTCTTGAAGCATATTCTGAACAGCCACGTACATCTATGATATCAGTAGTATTTTAACAGGTGAACTTCGGTAATGAAGAGCAGTGACCTACGGCCATCATTCTGCATATAACTTACAGGGAAACTAATTAAATATCAGTTTTAACAATTCCTGAATAAATTTTGAGTAGTTTTGGCTTTATATTTGTAAGCATGTTTCTCGCATAACTTAAAAACAATTAAATATAGAATAAAAGAATTTTGTGTTTTGGACTCTTTTTATTGAAAAGTGAAGCTTATTTAAAGAAAAATTCATATTAAGATATAACTCATATTAACGTTGCCGGGCTTTAAAAGTAAATTGATCAAATATTGTATTTAGTATTGATGTAACATCTAATTGTGCATATTTTATTATTTTTATTATTCTATATTTAGTCAGCACTCTATATAGCTACCAATAATATTAAAATAAATATTAAGACCCGGAATAAAATTACGTGTGGAATACAGATGTCCTTAAAAATTATTTCTATATGTAAATTGGTAATACAGGAAGGGAAATAGACAATAATGCTAGAATTATAATGTATTATTTGAAAAGCAATTCATGTGTCCACTGTTTTTCTCTAAAAATTATGGCTTCGATAAAGATGTCTTTAGAAATTACATAGAAGTGTAGTTTCTCATTAACCTTCGTGTAGTAAAACATGTGTCAGTCTCATTCCAAACCAAATCAAACCAAACTTATTATATTTTTAAGGAATTATTTTAGGAAGAATAAACATAAAGCATGTGAAGATTAGTAATTTCATTTTAATAATAAAGATTTAAATTATTTAAACTGTAATTAAATAATATTTATTCACGTTTTTTAGTATCAAATGTATGAAGTAAATCAAACTTATATGCCATTCTAATGTATACTATTTTATTTATTTATTTTTTTATTTTCCTGTAGATAATAAAGACATTAATGTAATAGCAAAAACATTCGGTCTTCATATTTAAACGGAAGTATACATTTTAACATGCCCGAATCTATTTAGAGTAGTAAAGCATTACGTCTAAATACGTACAAGATGTGATTTGGTTTGGCTTTGAGCACAATGATCTGCAGCTTTGCTACACAGTGTTTAATAAGACTGGGACTTAATTCTTGAAGCATATTCTGAACAGCTACGTACATCTATGATATCAGTAGTATTTTAACAGGTGAACTTCGGTAATGAAGAGCAGTGCCCTACGGCCATCATTCTGCATATACTTACAGGGAAACTAATTAAATATCAGTTTTAACAATTCCTGAATAAATTTTGAGTAGTTTTGTCTTTATATTTGTAAGCATATTTCTGGCATAACTTAAAAACAATTAAATATAGAATGAAGGAATTTTGTGTTTTGGACTCTTTTTATTGAAAAGAAGTTTATTTACAGAAAAATTCAGATTCAGATATAACTCATATTAACGCTGCCGGGTATATATCAAATATTTAAAAATAATATGTTCAAATAATGTATTTAGTATTGATGTAACATCTAATTGTGTTTATTTTATTATTTTTATTATTCTATATTTAGTCAGCACTATATATAGCTACCAATAATATTAAGACCCGGAATAAAATTACGTGTGGAATACAGATGTCTTAAAAAATATTTATATATGTAAATGGGTAATACAAGAAGTGGTATAGAGATTAATGCTAGAATTATAACGTATTATTTGAAAAGTAATTCATGTGTCCACTGTTTTTCTCTAAAAATTATGGCTTCGATAAAGATGTCTTTAGAAATTACATAGAAGTGTAGTTTCTCATTAACCTTCGTTTAGTAAAACATGTGTCAGTCTCATTACAAACCAAATCAAACCAAACCTATTATATTTTTAAGGAATTGTTTTAGGAAGAATAAACATAAAACATGTGAAGACTATTAATTGTATTTTAATAATAAAGATTTAAATGTTTTAAACTGTAATTAAATAATATTTATTCGCATTTTTTAGTATCAAATGTATGAAGTAAATCAAACTTATATGCCATTCTGTTGTATACTATTTTATTTATTTCCTTTAATTTCCTGTACAGAATAAAGATATTAATATAACACCAAAAACATTCGGTCTTTATATTTAAACGGAAATATACATTTTAACATGCCCGATTCTAGTTAGAGTAGTAAAGCATTACGTCTATATACTTATAAGATGGGATTTGGTTTGGCTTTGAGCTCAATGATCTGCTGCTTTGCTACACGGTGTTTAATAAGACTGGGACTTAATTCTTGAAGCACATTCTGAACAAATACGTACATCCATGATATCAATAAGATTTTAACACATAAACTTCGGTAATGAAGAGCAGTGCCCTACGGCCATCTTTCTGCATATAATTGCAGAAAAACTTTAACTAATTAAATATCAGTTTTAACAATTCCTGAATAAATTTTGAGTAGTTTTGTCTTTATATCTGTAAGCATTATTCTCTCATAACTTAAAAACAATTAAATATATAATGAAGGAATTTTGTGTTTTGGACTCAATTGAAAGTTTATTTAAAGTAAAATTCAGTTTCAGATATAACTTTATTTTCCTATACTGAATAAAGATATTAATGTAATAGCAAAAACATTCGGTCTTCAGGTTTGAATTGAAGTATATATTTTGCATGCCCGAATGTATTTAGAGTAGCAAAGCAGTACGTCTATATACGTACAAGATGTAATTTGGTTTGGCTTGGAGCACAATGGTTTACTGCTTTGGTACACGAAATTTAATAAGAGCGGGGCTTATTCTTGAAGCAGATTCTGAACAGCTACGTACATCCATGATATCAGTAGGATTTTAACACGTGAACTTCGGTAATGAAGAGCAGTGCCCTACAGCTATCTTTCAGTACACATGTACAAGGAAACTTTAACTAATTAAATATCTATTTTAACCATCCATGTATAAATTTTGAGTAATTTTGTCTTTATATTTGTACGCATGTTTCTTGCATAACTTAAAAACATTTAAATGTAGAATTAAGGAATTTTGTGTTTCGGACTCTTTTTTATTGAAACGTGAAGTTTATTTAAAGAAAAATATCGATATAACTCATATTAACACTTCCTGGCATATATCAAATATTTAAATGTAAAATGTTCAAATATTGTATTTAGTTTTGATGTAACATCTAATTGTGTATATTTTATTATTTTTATTGTTCTATATTTAGTCAGCATTCTGTATAACTACCAATAATATTAAAATAAATATTAAGACTCGTCTACTCGTCGCCGACCGTTTACAGTACTTGATCTCTATTTAATGTTAAATCCATATATACTACTGTTTACTGAATAGAATATTACTCATTGTGAAACTAATATTACATAAATGGCTTATGTAATTAACAGGTAATATTTTAGAAACTGTGCAACTGTCCTCTTATTAAAGTATTAGAGGAGATTATACATCCTATTCAAATGAAATTTGTTTAAATTAAGTTTAGTGAAAAATATTTATAATTAATTTGATAGGCTTAAATAGAATTTATGCGTTGTTCATATTAGATTTTTCAGCATCTAGAAAACTCGCTTTTCAAAATCTCTGCAGTTAATATAATGGTCGTATTTTGTTATTTGTTGAATGCTACAAAAATACTTGAAAATATCAATCATTTTTGTAGCATATGATTCTTTTAACGTTGATAGTAAACACATCGAGAAAATCACTTTGTAGTTTATAGGGCTTAATTATTACTGCTTTCAAATAACTCGTGAATAGAAGTTGCTAGTACATTATTATGCGTTAATACATACGTTTATAAATTATGCATGTTGAATAGTTTTTGTTCAATTTCTATAGGCCTTTGTGTTACACATATGTATTTCAATTCATTTACTATATATAAAAGAAATACTGAACTATAAAAAAATTCATCAACAATATCAAAGGAATGCGAAGAATGTGTAATCAAAAAAGATTTAGAGTTTAATTAATTTAGTTTCAAATTTCTTCAATCGTTAACAAACTTTTTAAGAGATTTTTAAAAGAAATACCTGTAATGAAACATTCTCTTACTTTAATTAACAAGAATAACTAAATTTTTATAGTTAATTTTGTAGTTAAATTTATAGTTATATTTAAAATTTATTAATTTAAATTCGAATAGAATTCTTTTAAATCTTAAAGACTATAAATAAAAAATATATTTCATTATTTTGATGAATATAGTTTAAAAATGTCGTAATATTTAAATTGAAATGAAAATATTTCCATATCATAATTTTTTTATTCTACTTCTATGCATCACAATTTAATAAATACATATCTTTGTCGGTCTGTGAGAATTTGTAAATATAGTAGAAATAAGAATTATTTATTTCCTATTTCTTTATTGCTCAAGAAAGAATAAAAAAAACGGCTATAAAGATATAATTTTAAAAAATTTAGGGTATTATAATAAATCTTTAAAACATAAGAATACTTTAAACAGATTAAACAGTGAGTAAAATAATATTTTAATATCAAAATCCTTGTGTTTAATCATTTTTAACTATTTTATTTTCATGATTTTTTGACTCACGTCTGTAATCTTTAAAATATATTTAGAAATCTCTTCATCCGAATTATTAGTTTTATGATTGTTGTTTCGAAATATAATAAAATGTCATATACAAGGTCCGGCTATTAATTTCCAGGACTCATGGAATAACTGAGAAGAAAAAAAAAGATTAAACATATAGATATTTATTATGATTCGAAGTAATCCCTATCAGTCTTAATGCATGTCTGTGTTCGGATGTACAAATTTCGGAAAGAAGTTTAAAAGTTCGCTTTTGGAATGCTCTTTAATATTGACGTTACAGTTTTCTTAATGGCTTCGACATCCTGAAATCTTGTTCCCTTCAGCAAATTTTTCAGCTTCGAAAACAGGAAAAAGTCTGCGGTTGCTAGGTATGGAGAGTATGGTGAATGCTGCATCTCAACGACAGCATGCAGTGCAATGTGTGGGTGGTCATTGTCATGTAGCAGCAGCCAATTCCCATTTTGCTGAAAATGAAGCCTCAGTCTACGAATTCATTTTCGAAGTTGGTCAAGAACTTCTGTGTAGAACTTGTCCATTGATAGTCATGTCAGGAGGAAGAAAATTATGATGAATGAGTTCATCGCAATCGAAGAAAGCGATTAATATGACCTTTAACGTTAATGTTAATTCAATTATTTAATGTTAATTCTTTGCTCCATTTTCACTTCGACAACAAGAATTTAAGAGCTACGTTTTAATGTGCCTTTCCAATAAAACCACTTACTTCAGAATGGCGCCGATTTCACTGCACATGACTAAGAAAACCCTCTTCAATATGCAATCATTAGCGCCATCTTCCAGCTTTTTGGTCTTCTACAGCTACATCAGTCCTGGAAATTAATAGTCGGACCTTGTAAATATTCTTTTGGAGTCAATGCTGTCTTCAAAACTTTTGATTACAATATGTAGTATTGTTTAAAGCTTATTTTTTCTAAAAACTATAGGATAAAAGCTCAGTCTGCACAATACATGGAATAGTTTATATTAGGTAATAACATAAAATGCATGTAAATCAAATGGATATTTCAGGAAAAAGATAATAAATGGAAAATACTTGATAATTAGTAGTATTGCTACATTAGGCTTTTACTTCTATTTCATGATCTGCGGTAGCTAAGTCGGCAAAGGCAACGATCTCGTAGTTGAAAGGTTGCTGGTTCGGAATCTGAGCCAACCTATGATCAGCCTTGTTCGTTAAAGGTGACTGGGGCACGTAAAATATGTTCGTGGTCACAATGTCCTCCAAGTTCTCAATCAATACCTCTGGAGGTGGCAGGCCAAGTCTATGGGTCTTCTGCTTGGTCCCTGCTTCAAAATTACTAGGACCTACTTGAGCGAAGACGTTTTTTCACCATAATGGTGCTCATTAAAACAAAAGGTTCACACTTTGGCTTTAATGCAAGATCCTGCAGGCTCAATCGTGCTTGGTTTGTCCAAGTGGCATGAGAAACAACAACGTCTATTACATTTTTTAGCAGTACTATCATCACTAATTGTTAACTTTGCATTTCAAAAAGTAAATATACCATATGTGTCTTATAAGTCTCTAGCCACAGAAAAATCGCACAGTTTTTAAAATGCACCAATTTTATCCTACGGTATATGATGTATAGTAGCAGACATTAAGTAACTTCTGGCGATGCCAATAGCCTTATATTGCTAGTAAAAATATAATAATTAATAGATTACCAACATTTGACTAAATTATGAAAATATTTCCTTAGCCTGACCTTTCGGAACCAAAAAATAATGTTTTTTTTCCTTGGTAGAATTCTTAACGAAAATTGATAATATTTCCAATACCTTAAAAATCTCCATCGTAAGAGTTTTTCTTTTGTATTCTTCATAAAACAAATTGTTCCTCTCCTTTTATAATAAGTTATTTACAGTTTTAACAACTCTCTAGCTACCATTAAAATTATTTAGTTTTGTTGTTTTAGATGGAATATTTTTAAATATAAAATATAAAATATCCGCCAAACTAAAGCAATAAATTTATCTTCCCACAAATTAACTTTTGGAAAATTCTATATTAGAGACTAAAATTTTATTTTCAATTAAAGTAAAATATCTCTTCCATTCGACAAATCTATAGCTTTAGAGCTATCCGATACTTTTTAGTAAAGGAAAAAAAGCTAATAAGGTATTCAATTTGTAAAAAGAAATATCATTCATATTAGAAAATAATATACATGGGAGGTGTTAATATAATAAAGAAAATAATTGATATAGAATAAAATGATAAACAGTCACTAATAATTATAAAAAATACTTTGCAGTTTGAAATTTATAACAAAAGTTTTACGGATAAGCGGATTTATACTTTTTTGAATGTATTTTACATTACAAAAAAGTGGATTACTTCACAAAAGAAAACAAAATAATCTAATAATATTATAACGTATTCATTTCTGGAAAATTTTATTCTAAATTTATTATAACATCTTATTTTATGCTAAATCATAAACTAGGACACTATAAAGAAGATATTAGCTCAAAAGTTACTGTGATTCTTTAATGTCCCGGATGAATATAATAATTATTCATGGAATGACTGCAGACTTAAAACAATGAAATAGGA
>CM063498.1:145762089-145772089 GCA_032207245.1 Pardosa pseudoannulata | reverse complement strand
AAACACACGAAATTACATTATTTACATTATGAGTAAATGCTATTAAAATATAAGAATTAGAATTTGTCACAAAAATTTTAGCATTATCCGAAAATTCTGAAAAATGTGTTTTGAGAGTTTATAATGCTGTTTGAATTCACAGTTTTAATATTCGATTTAATTTAAAAACATGGATTCATTATAGGTTTTTGCTGAACGATAACCGAATTGTTAGTACACTGAACTTCGGAACCAGCGTTCGTGGGTTCGAATCTCGCTGTGTGATGGATGTTCGTAGCTGTTCGGAATCGGCTTTAAATATCACGTCGTCATGGTCTCGTTAACCCTCGTGTAGCAAAACAGTAAACCTTTGAACTCCAAATCAATCGTTCGAGCTTTTAATATATTTAAAAATTGTTGCGTTAACCACATTACATACGCTGTATTAAATTTTCTACTGAAGTAAAAGCTGTCCTAAACTAAAATGTGTAGACATATATCGACAAATTATATTTTTCTACCCCTATAATTTTCTTTCACTTGACTGAAATCTCATTACATTTCTCCTCTCTCTGAACAAAGAAAGATATTATAAGCGACTTTTTGATAACCTTTTAATTTGCTTTAGACGTAGAATCAAAAACAGATTATTTATTCAAAAGAAAATTTAATTAAACTTTTATCAACGTGACTGAATATAAAGATTTATTGGAAAACCAATTATAATTCAATTATTTTATCGTATATTTCATATTTTCCTGACACTGAAATGAGAAGGAAGTCAGATTCAATAAAAAAATGTTTACTCGTGAATTAACTACTTGAAATTCAGATCTACACTGAATATCAAAGCAAATATAGAAATTTCTAATGCATTTTTGCCTGAATGCGTATGTTTCATCACTGAGTTAATGTAATCAGAATAGTCGGGAAAAAGAAATAACTTCATGGAATATTTAAACTTAGATTTATCTCAGTTCCATTGTCATGGTAAAAATTATTATCTCTCATAAAAATATTTGAAATTTTTCTTTATGTCTAGCAACCGGCTTAGGAAAATAAATTATATTAAATGGTGGTGATAGATTATTGTGAACGTATTTTATAAATATTAAAATTTATTCCTTTTTATTTCAATATTTAGTTTGGAACTGCGATAATTTCGAAAGCAAATAAATTTCAAAAATACATCTTGGTATGTATTAAATTGGTTTAGTTGGAAGTTTTACTTATTTTTCTTTCATCAGACTTGCATAACATAATCCTGTGTAATATAATAAATTAAATTCAAAACTATTTTTTTTTTCTTATAACTTATCTTCTTTATTCTTCGGATTGCTTTTTTTTGTTCAACGAATATGTTTTTGGTACATACATATACGTATATATTTAATTATAAAATATGTTTATTATTGGATTTTTGTTATATAATAAATGTTATTGCAAGTTTATTAAATTATAAAAAATTATGCGTTAAATGTTTTACGTAAAAGTGCACAGAATGTTTATGTTTTGGACACATTTTATGTGTTTTGTTTGTATAAAAACACATAATTTATTTTTTAGGAAATATTTAATAACTCAATAAGGTTTTGTATGTTATTGAGATACAAAATGTTATTGATGTATGTTGTTGAGTCATAGATGTAATGTTATTGAGAATATAGATTAAGATATGTAGAAACATATATAGTTATAACTATAAGTAGGATGAAATGGTAATTCTCTGTTATTTACTTATATTCAAATTAATTATTTTTACTTTAAATTATGGATTAGAAGACATTTTTATACATTGTTTAATCTTTATGTAAACACTAATATTTCCTGATAAGAAGAGATAGAAGAACATTTCTATTATTATATTAAATGTTGGTGATAGATTATTGTGAACGTATTTTATAAATATTAAAATTTATTCCATTTTTTTTTCAATATTTAGTTTGGAACTGCGATAATTTCGAAAGCAAATAAATTTCAAAAATACATCTTGGTATGTATTAAATTGGTTTAGTTGGAAGTTTTACTTATTTTTCTTTCATCAGACTTGCATAACATAATCCTGTGTAATATAATAAATTAAATTCAAAGCTATTTTTTCTTCTTTCACAGCTTATCTTCTTTACTCTTCGGATTGCTTTGTTTTTGTTTAGCGAAAATGTTCTGGTACATACATATACATATATATCTAAATATAAAATATATTTATTATTAGATTTTTGTTATATTATAAATGTTATTACAAATTTATTCAATTATAAAAATTTATGCGTTACATATTTACATAAAAGTGCATAGAATGTTTACGTTTTGGGGACATTTTATGTGTTTTGATTGCATAAAAACACATAATTTATTTCTTAGGAAATATCTAAAAACTGTATAAGGTTTTAAATGTAATTGAGATAGAAATTGTTATTGATATATGTTATTGAGTCATAGATGTTATGTTATTGAGAATATAGATTAAGATATGTAGAAACATAGATAGTTATAACTATAAGTAGGATGAAATGGTAATCCTCTGACATTTACTTATACTCACCACCATTTAATATAATTTATTGGGGAAATAAATTATATTAAATGGTGGTGATAGATTATTGTGAACGTATTTTATAAATATTAAAATTTATTCTATTTTTTTTTCAATATTTAGTTTGGAACTGCGATAATTTCGAAAGCAAATAAATTTCAAAAATACATCTTGGTATGTATTAAATTGATTTAGTTGGAAGTTTTACTTATTTTTCTTTCATCAGACTTGCATAACATAATCCTGTGTATTATAATAAATTAAATTCAAAACTACTTTTTCTTTTTTTACAGCTTACCTTCTTTACTCTTCGGATTGCTTTGTTTTTGTTTAGAGAAAATGTTTTTGGTACATACATATACGTATATATTTAATTATAAAATATGTTTATTATTAGATTTTTGTTATATCATAAATGTTATTGCAAGTTTATTAAATTATAAAATAATATGCGTTAAATGTTTTACGTAAAAGTACACAGAATGTTTATGTTTTGGACACATTTTATGTGTTTTGATTGCATAAAAACACATAATTTATTTCTTAGGAAATATCTAAAAACTCTATAAGGTTTTATATGTTATTGAGATACAAAATGTTATTGATGTATGTTATTGAGTCATAGATGCTATGTTATTGAGAATATAGATTAAGATATGTAGAAACATAGATAGTTATAACTATAAGTAGGAGGAAATGGTAATCCTCTGACATTTACTTATATTCACCTTAGTTATTTTTACTTTAAATTATGGATTAGAAGACTTTGTTTAATCTTTATGTAAATAATAATATTTCCTGGTAAGAAGAGATAGATGAACACTCTCAAAAACATTACTATATTTTTTATTAAGAAGGCAAAGATAATATCAAAACACAATTTTTAATTAGCATTTGTATTTATTATAGAACAGATAAGCATTTTGAAAATGTATTAGGATGCATTAGAATGTATTAAAAAAACAAATACTCACCTTAAAATTGATTTCACAGTGAGAGGTTTTCCGGGAGAGTGGGAAAGGCATATTTTTTGGGCTCCCTAGGATAAAAAATAAATTGATCATAAATATAATTGAAAAGATAAATGTATGATGAAAGGTTCAGATACAAAATTAGGTTTTTCATAATCTTTAATAAGTGCGAAAAATAATGTTATAATATTACAACTTCTTGAAAGTACGATATAAAATATAATCAAAGTTTGAAATAAAATGTTGGATTATTTTTATGATAAGCTGAGATAGGCTCTCAAAAGTGTAAAATAATATTTAACCCTCCGAGTGGAACACATCGAGGAAAAAAAAGTCTCCAAAAATACGCTAAGGTTTACTGTGTCAGTGGCCAAATTGTTCTATGATTTTTTACTTCACCCTTAGTCGACTAGAATGGAATACGGGAAACCCACATTCGTTATTGTTCCTTTACTTCCGGTTATAAATAGATATATAAATAGATATTATAGATTGTTAATTTTTAATACACATAAAGCTCGTCAAGTCTCGAAGATCATCCCATAAGAATTAAAAGATTCTAAAAGTACAAATAAAAATATTCTTTGAGACACTTATTTATATTTTTTACGAATGTCATCCAAGATATTTAAGTGGTGGAATTAGAGATACATCTGTTACCGCAAACGAAATAACTTCGAATTAAAGATTTACAAAGCCATGAAAAGCTATCAGCGGCTGTGTGCCTCAGAAGATAGGGGTGCATCAATCAATAAATGTCAGTCAAAGAGGGGTGCAGTTCCTAAACAATCGACCTGATTCTCCTACATCAAAACTCTATGGGGGAAAGCACTGGCAAAAATGTACACTACATCCATTTTCGTAGAGTTTTTGGAGGTCGAAAATTGTACGTGACAACCGCTTTTAAGACATCATCGTTTTGCCGGAATTGTACGTGCGAACCGCTTAGAGGGTTAAATATTTAAGAAAATTAATAATTGGTTTAATTTCTAAAAATTGAATAAAGTACATAGAACTGAACGTATGCATGGTAGTTACAGCATGGTAATTTCTGCTAGTTAGCATGGTAGTGTTAGCATGGTAGTTGTTATTTCTATTACTCATTGAAAAATCTACTTAGCTTTATGTTTATCTACAAAATTCCCTTTTTTAAGGTTAAATTTGTTATGAATTAATCTTCATTTATTTTTTGAAGTAAATAATACATTTTAATAGAAAAAGAGATGAAGTAATGTACATTTCATGTAACTTATGTAGTATTTCTTATATTAAATACTATGCATTCTATTAAATACATATAGAAATAATATTCTACAATGGGTCAGGAAGAAAAATAAATGTTTCACATAAAAATAACTGAATATGACTTTAAATAGATTGCTATTAACCGTTTTCGTCAATAACGAAAGTCTAAAAGTTATGATATGCATTCGCTTTTACAGAATGTCTCACATCACGCTATGAAATCTTTTTGCCTATAAAAAGATTATGGTTTGTCTATAGACGTGGTTGTCCAAAACTATAGTTTCAAGTCCTACAGTGAAACGTGTACATTTTATTACATGCAACCAATACAGGAGATTGATTGTGCATACATGAGGTTAATTTTCGGCAAAGTCTCCATATCTTTTTAAGCACTTATCTCTATGTAGGAAGATAATGCATATTCCATCTTTGTAAAATTCCTATCCTTGCCATGATGAGTACAGCCACGTTGCCCCGAACTGTTTCATTTCCTTGTCTGAAGAGAAACTTCCGTCCTTATGGCGTTTTAGTCTAAGGAGTTTGGTCGATGATGTGGAAACAGACATCTTCGAGCTTTTTGTAAGGGCTTCAAAATTTCTACATCATTCTACGAATTATTGCAGAATGTAGAAAAATTGCATTAGCAACCAAATGCAGAGGTATTTCACCCGTGGTTACATATTTCTTCCCCTAAAATTGAATAACTGAGAGGATTTCTTCACAAAGACCAGTTTTATAATTGATATATTTTTTGCTTTAAATTTAAAGCCAGGACTATTGGCTTAGACTTCAAGTTGCCGACTGCATATATGAGAATTTCAGAATCTTACGAACTTGTTGTTCAAGCTTTGAAATTGTGAAAAACAGTGAAACACATTTGTAAAATGTGCCTCTTTTTTTGTTGTTTCCAGATTGTGATTAGGAGTATTTTTACAACCGTTCTTGCTATTATAAAATAGCAAAATACAATATACAGTTCATATCCAATATAATAAAGTATTACGTCATATTAATGTGATTTTATTGACTATAATATGACCACATATTTATAACTAATTAACAATATCATGATAATATAAATAAAAAGTTTATTATATTTCTGTTTTCAATAGAACATGGGTGGCCAAGATCCTTGATAGCCGAGCCATTTTCCAAAATTTGAAATTTTTCGAGAGACGAAATTAAATACGTATTTAAAAGGCATGCAAAAAAATTATTTTTTATACAGAAATTATATTTATTAAATGTCATTTGGAACTTCTTCATCTTTTGATTTTTCAACGAAAGCTTTTAATTGTTAATTATCGTCTTTTAATGAGTTTTTGCTTTCGTGCGAATGTAATTTCCAATGTGTTACACTGTTTTCATTACATGAGGATATTTAAATATTTTGTATCTCTTAAAAGCCCAATAAAACTGATTTTTTTACCCAGAATTGCCGGAACTCCAGCAGTTGTAATAATTTTTAAAAATATAATAACACAAAAACGAAAAGGGAACTCGGGTTCATTTATTGAGAGCCACAAATGATCCTTCAAAGAACCTCATGTGGATCGGGAGCCAAAGGTAGTCCACCACTAATATAGAATATCAGCATTCAATATACTTTAATGCAAATAGTGATTTATTTAAAAAAATCATATAGTTTTGAAAAAACAAATTTACTTATGTGTACCATATAAATTTAAATGGATTAGACTGTCAATTTCTTGAGGCTTTAATTGATTAATTTAATATTATAAATAACATAACAAAATAACTAAAGTGAAAGCGGTATGCAGTTTGATTCTTTTATTAATAAAAATATACAGTTAGAGAAAAATAAAAAAATGTTCTTAAAGATCATTTTTGTTTTAGCAGTTTGGATATATTAACAATTCATGAGAATAAAAATTATTTTCAAACTTTTTATCTTTTAAGAAAATAGTTGTATAATAGTTCCGATATAACATAATATAACATAATTACAAAAGATATTTGTAGACTATCAAACTAGCACTAAAATTCTAAGTTAAATAATACAAAAATGTTAATTCTGGATTAGCTTTTGAGTGCTTTCTGTTTTCTATAAATAAAACGGCATACAGAAAAATTACTTTCTGTTGAAAATATTTCTTTTAAATACCATATAATCTTAAAAAAAAAAAAAAAAAAAAAAAAACTCAGATCTATTACGTAAATTTAGATTGATTTTAATAACATATTATCTTGAATTAATCAATATTAACTAAATAGAATAACAAGATAACGAAATTAAAATCAAAATCAACATCTGTTAAGATTTATTAAAATAAAAACAATTAGTGAACGTGTTTAACCAATATTTGGTTAAACGAAGTACTTCGAAGTATTTCGATCGCACCATCTATTGGTAAAAATGATCGAAAAATATATCAATGGTTCAATTCATTTCACCGAAATTTTGTAAAATATGTAAACTTTTACGGCGACCGATTATTATTTAACTGAACCACATATTTTAGTTTGTTTTCAGCTCGATCTCGAAATCTGAACATATGTCTCTTGAATAATCCCTTGATGAATTTATTTTGAATGTAATTACTATATTATTCATTTACATTAATTTAATTCATTTATTTTATGTCGCCTTTATAAATTTGGTTGGTCATCAAATGAAAGGTATAGTTTAAGAAGGAATTTGTAACTATTGTATTATCTCCGTTGATTGAACAAGTTATTAATCCAAATATTCTAAAAACTAAATAAACTGTTTTTCAGTAAATTATATTGTATTTATTGTATTTTTATATATTACCAACAAAAAGGAAAGCAGCATTTTCTGTTGGGAATGGAAAAATTCTTTGGTTGGTTGGCTGGGGTTTACTGGCGCAAAATCCAAGTGAGGACATGCTGTGCCAAACAAATTATCACATAAAAGAAAGTAATACAAATTAAAAGTTACAGAGGTTACTAGTTAAAATTTAAGAAAAAATACAAGCGAAAACGATGTAGAGAAAGATTCACATTAAAACATTAAAAAAAAAACATTATATGAGGTTTAAAAGATTGATGCGGATGAGAAAATTGAAGAGTTTGGGATGAGGATTTTTGCCCAAAAGTTCATTCCAACAAGGATGAAAAGTTTTAAAATAAATATAATAAAAACGTTTTAAATTAGTGCATGAAGTTAAAATATGATGAACTGTGAGATGAGTGTGACAAAACGAACAGTTTGGAGCAGGCTCAGACAGTAATAAATGTTTATGGGTTTGTCTACTATGACCGATACGCAGACGAGTCAATATGATATCTAATTTGCGATTTGATAGTGATGGCCAAAATGAAATAGTTGGCCTAATAGAATGAAGCTTGTTCCCCGTTTAAAGATTCCAGTCGGCTTTCCAGCAGTCCATGGTTACCAAAGTAATAGACTTTTTTATATCTTCATATGGGATGGGTAGAGGGCAGTAACATGTCTGGCCAGATCGTCCACCTTGAAAAATTCTTTGTAAATGAAAAACTACTCGAATTCGTCCATACGATGTGATAGTAAAGATATTTAAAGTAAAAGTTTTCAGTTTTTCCCAATGTTTATTTTATATTAATTTGTAAAAACTAAAATAAAAAGGGTTGTGATTGCTTGCTTTGCTCAAGATTTTAAATACTAATTTAATGTCACAAACTATCAAATTTTACATTCAATTTTATACTGTCTTCTTGCATACTTTTATTATACGAAAAACTGAAAATTAGTGAGAGATAAAATATGTTCTCAAATAGCGTTTCCAATTGTCGCAGTACGAAGATGTTAACGACCCTTGGGAATAAAAACCTTATTTTAAAACTTTTCCTTTAATTAGAAAACAGTTGTTTACATGGACATAAACTATTATGTGTTTAGTCATAACACTTCCTAATGCATATAAGAATGCATCAGTTCATTAATTTCGCTTTATATGTAAGACATTTCTTTATAAGATTACTTAGCGAAGGATTTCATAAATGAATATTTACTCCATTTCTTAGGAGGTTCTTGAATATCTAGTTACGCGTTAACCTTAATGCTTCCATTATCGTCTCAAGTGTCTTTATAAGCTATTTAAGGAAAAATGATTTCGTCGCAATTAAAATCTTTATTAAATATTTATTAAAGTGATCAAAGTAATGTTAGCTTTTGTAAATTGTTTGAAATGTTTAATTGTATAATTTTAAATGTTTATGAGCTTTGTTTGAAATTGTTTATTTTTATCCATTGGAGAGAGTATGATAAATAGTATGTTGAAAGGAGTGATATATTAAAATAAATTTTAAATTGGTAAGTATTGTAAGATGATAAAACAAATTCTACTTACTACAGTCCTCTAAATTTAATAATTTAATTAGACTTTAAATGTCTGCAACTCAAATTTCAATCTTAAGTAATAATGGGTTAGAAATTTTTCATTTAATTATCCGTTAAAAGGTGTCTTGTTCTTGTTTTAAATGTTTAACAAATAACAAAATATTTTTTGCTTAAGACAGTTAATATTCGATATGGATATTATATATATGTTAATATTCGATATGGAAAAAATTATATCTGCTTTAACGTATTAGATACACAACTGAAATTCAAAGTCCATTT
The DNA here is from genome assembly GCA_032207245.1 of Pardosa pseudoannulata. Lineage (NCBI taxonomy): Eukaryota > Metazoa > Arthropoda > Arachnida > Araneae > Lycosidae > Pardosa > Pardosa pseudoannulata. Next base: position 145,762,773 of record CM063498.1, on the reverse strand, counting down.
AAATAGTTTATATTTTTTGTTTAAGGCAGGTAAATATTCAGTATGAAATATTCAGTAATATATCATGAAATATTCAGTAAATATTCAGTATGATATATCTTAACGTATTGGATACACAACTGAAATTCTAAGTCATTATAAATAATTTATATTTTTTGCTTAAGACAGTTAAATATTCAGTATGAATATATTTTAACGTATTGGATACACAACTGAAATTCTAAGTCCTTTCAAATAGTCATAGAAAATTCGTGCATTAGTTTAAAACTAAAAGAAAGATTACAAAATGAATTAAAAGGAGAAAATAGTCCAATAATTTGTTTAGCAGCTCATTCAGCTTGTTGAAACATCATTTTGGTTAGTTTTCGACCAACTTGTCATTCTTAGAAATGTTGTCACTTCTTCAGACTATTTAGTCTTGGATTTACGAGAAATTCAATAGCAGTAGCAAGGCTAAAAATACCATGGAATGTGAAAGATCTGATAAAAATATATCTGCTTTTAATCCTCATTTTAAGATAAACAAATATTAGAGAATGACTGAGAAACCTTTTTCACTATTAATTTTTAAAAAAATATACAGATAATGTTTAATGTTATTTACAATAGTTATGTTATTAAGCAGTCTCTTAAAACTATATCTATATTAAACAGTCTCTATTAAACGAGATATCATCCAGGACA
>CM063498.1:145749589-145754589 GCA_032207245.1 Pardosa pseudoannulata | reverse complement strand
GTATTTTATATATATAAGATAGTATTATATATATATATATAAGATAGTATTTTAATACAAGTATCTATTTCCTAACTTACAATTAACGTAAAGAACAAGTAAAATATTTATGAACACAACAACGTATTCACAAAAAATAATGTTATTTTTAATAGTTCGCTGGCTTTGCCGCAACATATATCTGGGACCAATTTTATTCATATCTCTAAAATAGTATATTCATAGTATACCTAAGAAATTTATATAAATGTGCATAGAATGTTAAAATGGAATATGCATGGATTAATATATATAGAATAGAATTTTTAAAACAAATTATAAATAATATCTTCAAAAATAGTTATTATTTATCTTTTAATTTTAATTTATTACAGTTTCATTTTGAGTAAGGGGATTTAGTACATTTTGACCCGAAATTGTTTTAGAAATATTGGTTTAAAAAACAATGGTTTAAAACAGCATATATTTGATTAAATATAAAGTAAAATAATCTCCTCTGATTGATTAAAATTTTTACCTAAAGCATTAATAATGGTCTAACTCAATAAAAACAAGTTTAGTTATATGAAAAAATACATTAAAATTCGTAAAATATATACACTACATGGAAAAATAAAAACAAACTTACTTGCAAAGTTTTTAAATAAGAATATTTATTTATAAATAAACTGAATCTATAATTACATGGATATGTTTCTGCCATGTTGAAGTCAAACTCTTTTCATTTTTACGCTAATTAATACTTAAGTTTTTTAATTTTAAAATTCAAGCTACGTGTAATGTTTTAGTTTAGAGAATAAAACGACTATTTCATTTAAACTAGATATTAAAATTTAGTTTCTAACATATATATTTTAAAAACTATATTTTGGGTATTGGAATTGCATTTTTTATTTCGTGTATCGTTTTATATTAGTATAAAATTATACTACTCGAAATTTCTTCTTTAAAAATTGATGATAGTTGAATAAATTTTTTTAAAAATTGTTGAAAAAGTTGTTATAAAAGGAACAGATCATGTTATTCATATAAAAGGCTTTTAGAATCAAGAATTCAAACCTCGAAATCTGGTATGCCCCCCTAAGTTAATTCAACTTCATTCCTACTGTCCATTGTCAAAACAAATTAGATAAGAGTAAGAATTTTATTTCTTTATGCCTGAAATTTTAAATAACACTTTTTACAATTTCCTTCGAAGTGTTGTGAAAGAAAACATCTATTTATAGTTCTCACGGAATTGTTTTTGAAATCCCTAAACCTTAAATTTCCATACCACTTGAATTATGTTTCCAGAAAACGTCTGATATTTTCCCACTTCTTTGTATTTTATAAACAAGCAGCTTGAATACATACATAGAGCAAATACATACGTTCTGTAAAGATACTGGTGGAATAAATGAATACAACATATAATAAATGAAGAATGAAAGATCTCTCTGAATAGAATGTATTTTTCAGGGTGAATTCCCCTCGCGGAAAGCTTTTGTAATCTGGTTAGTCTCCACGGGAGTGTCTGTTCAAAGAGATTTTCTAACCGAGGAACAAATATGCAATTTTTCACGTTGAAATACATTATTTTCGTTGTAACAATTTGAACTGGATATGCAATAGAAATTAAAGTCGAAAGAGAACGTTGTTATATATTTCTGTGCATCACAATGCTTTGAGAAATGCAGATTGGAAAATTTTCTATGTATTCTTTCCTATAAATGTGTGATAGAAACTTGTTGTTATTTATTAAGTTATGTTTCCTTTTATACATTGGGGCTTTCCAGCTAGAATTCGGTACCAATAGCCGAAACCAGAGAAAGATTTTTCAATAATCAGATAAACATTTGCTCTAGACCAGTGTTTCTTAACCTTTTTGGTACAATGGAAAACTTTAAAAATTTTAAATATATCACAGACCCCTCTGTTAAAACAAAATTACTTAAACATCATTTATTAAAAAAAAATTCTGTTTTATTATTTAATTATTTTAATATTTTTATTTCAATAGTATATAAAATTTAAAGAAATTAAAATTTTTAACTTGAAGGCTGTTTCTGCTATTCCTTGTTTAACAGATTGAATTGAGGGATGGTTTTCGACAAAGCAACGCGCATATCATGTTCGGTATGTTGGATGAGAACTGTTGAAGTTCAACGGCAACCCCGTGGAGTGGCAATTTATCGCCAAATCTGTAAACTCTCTAATCCTTCTCTCTCTATTTTTTTCAGATGTACTTTTGTTCTGTCCCATGCTGGTAGCTGTTTTTTATGTGATGTAACTTTGTAACTTTTTCGTTTCGCAATTAAATGTTTTTATATATCATAATTTAAATAGTTTCATTGTACCGATCACATGCTTATGAGCTCACAACAAGGTCCCGAAGTTTCTCAAAGAGATAGAAACCGGAATCTACAATAAAAGGTAAGTGAACAATTTTCACTACCTTATTTTTCTGCCTACCGACGGTATAAATCTAACACGATATTCAGTCGATTTCGATGTTTTGTTTTTATTGTGACAAGTGTCGAAAATACCGCTTCGTAAAGATATACTGTAGCAAACGGAATAATGGCAACCATAGCTCGTTTTACAAGCATTGGGTAGGCTTCACCTGAACCAAAACTCTTCAAGAGTTTTTGAATCGAAATTCATTGTCTCTACTGGGAAATGGCAGAGAGACGGCTTATAGAGGTTGCCTGTGAGAAAAAAAGTTTTTTTTAAATATTGATGCAAACATTTTAAAAATTAGGAGCAGTCAGTTGACCCTCAAAATATGACCCATGGACCACCAAGGGGTCCATGAATCACTGGTTAAGAAACCCTGCTCTAGACTAAGCGTTCATTAATTTATTCGTGGTAGACAAAAATCAACAATGATTATGTATAATGTTAAATATTGACAAAAAAAAATAATTCGGATATCGGATGTACGTTACTTAAATGACTCTTAATTGATATGAAGTTTACGAGCCAATTGAAACAAGTGCATTTACAATCATGCTTGAGATGTATCAAATCAGAATTTTCATGCCTGAATCTATTTGGAATCACAGGTCAAAGAACTGCCCTTCGAAATGTCTTAGTGAAACCAAAAAGGTTATTTATTTATTTCTACATAAGATTTTAAATAACATTTTTACGAATTTCTTCCTAATGGGTTTGAAGAAATATCATTTTACAATTCTTATGAACTTGTGTTTTAATGCACAAAACTTTAAATTTCAAGACCATTCATATCTTATTTCCCTGACAACGCTTAGTGTTTACGTACATTTTTGTATTTTATAAGTGCTGAAAAAACAGCTTGAAATCGCTTAGAGCGATAAATTATGAGGAGATAATGTAGGAATAAATTATTAAGAAAATAATTAATGAAGAATGAAACACCTCTCTGAATAGAAAGTATTTTTCAGGGCGAACTTACCTCTCGGAAAGCTTTTGTAATCTAGTTAGCTTCCATGGAAATGCCTGTCGAAAAGGATTTTCTAACCAAGGAACAAATATCCAATTTTTCCCGTTGAAGTTTATTAAAGATGTAACACATTTCTGTGCATTGGTATTCTTTGAAAAAAGTTGGTTTCCTACGTTTACTTTGCTATAAACGTATGGTATAATTTCATTTTATTAATTAATTAGCGTTTTCCTTCTATATATACAAATCATAAGTGATTGTTATTTACTCTTTAGCTTTTGGGTTTTGTTTTATTCCTTTCAAAATCAATTAATACCCTGTAACCTATCTTAAATTCAACTCGCATTGATAAGGTTTCTATTATGTATTTTTGTGTATTATTTCGAGCTAAGTATGAAGTTGGTTGATTCCTTTCAATATCAGTTGATCCCTTGTAACATCTCTTCCCTTTAACTCACATTGATAAGATTTCTAGTATGTATTCTTCTGTATTATTTCGAGTTAAGTATGAAGTTGGTTGATTCCCTTCAATATTAATTGATCCCTTGTAACCTCTCTTCCCTTCAACTGGCATTGATAAGATTCCTAGTATGTATTCTTCTGTATTATTTCGAGCTACATATTAAGTACTAAGGACATTTCCCTTTTTTTCTGGAAGTTATTGCTTTTGAAAGATGAAATTAGTAGTTTTAACTTTGGCACGACTGTTGAGTCAAGTTTTTGTACACACGTGGCACTGCACGTGGTCTTATAGTTATGCCATGATTTTCTTGTTTTGGGATATAATATTTTAAGATCAATCCAGTTAAGTAATCCTAAACCATTGAAGAATTATTACAAATTATTAATGACCTTTGTGATGATATCTTGAGTAATTGTACTGGTTTACCTGAAGAAAATTTATAAAATTAGATATTTGAGATGGTATTGATTTTACATCAAACTGTGGAACGAAAAGCAGTTCTGACAGTTATTTGAAAGAATATCCGATTTAAATAATTTATATACATTGCTAATGGTGAAGAGATGACACGTGACTACTAAGGTTTTGAAAAGTGTCTTAAGGACAGTTGTTAAAGGATTAACAATTTCATTTTTATAGCTATTTTTTAATATTTGATTATTTTAGAAAATTTTAAGGTAAAACAAAAATTATTTGATTCCGTTTTCAATCTTATTATACTTTTCTAAATTATATATATGTTAAAAATGCAAATAATTAGGAAATAAAAAATTTTATCTTGTGTACATTACTTGCATTATTTGGCCAAAATTAAAATTTAATAGACTATCTCTATTTCGAAATTTCAAACAAAATGAGAAATAAATCTGTATATTAAGACTTTAAAATTTAATCAAAAATAAAATCTTAGGAATGTAATCGCTACCAAAATCAAGGTGATTATACAAAATATTATTTATAATTTCAGAACAATTCTTTATGTCGAATGAAATAGGAGCATGATAATAATATCACTAGAATCCACTGGATCACAAAAATATCTCGAGTAAAAAATAGAAAGCATCTGCAATTCTAGAGCGTTTTAAATCCGATTATTTTCATTACAAGTCTTTTAAAGTTCTCATTCAAGCCAAC
>CM063498.1:145724589-145744589 GCA_032207245.1 Pardosa pseudoannulata | reverse complement strand
TTTTTCCCCAAAAATCATATTTATTTTCTATTCCTCTATTGTAAAATTTCAACTTTTGGGTTTCTAAATTAGTTTTTGTTTTCGAGTATGGAGAATTTTTAACAGGTATTTTAATTTTTTAATATTTAAAATTGCTTTGATATACTTCAAATACGTTTATCTCAGAACAGTATTTTTAGTAGAATGTTTAAACTTCAAATGTGATTTCTCAAACAGTTCCTAACATATTTTACTGAAAATTATTTTGAATGTTTTTCATAGTATTTACTCGTAAATAACCTAAAATATTTAAATTTAGATACTTTTTAATGGTGTTACGCTCCTAGTTAGCTATAAAGGTAATGAAGATTCGTTAAAAATTCAATGTCTATGATTTTGAAGGATAAAAATATTTTACCAAATATAAATAAAGCAAAACTTTTAGGTGATTAACTACTCCAGTGTATAAGAAATGTGTTTCCCCAAAAGTATTCAAATAATTTATTTTATTAAATAATTAGACCGTATGAAAAAAATCCGAATTTTTTTACTAATTTTTCTTCATTTTTTTATCTTTATAAAAAATTATTTTTTAAATTTTATAAAATTTTATCCAGTTATGCATTTTTGAAGTACATATCTGTATGGAAAATAAATTTCAAAATGTAAAATCAGGAATTAGTTTCTACAATTAAAGAAAAAAGTTCTCCGAATGTAGTCGGATGAAAATAATAACCCAGTATTATTTTTAATATTTTTAATTTATTGCAATCAAGACTTTCTGTATAATGTAGTTAAATTTATATGTATTGACAGACTGGACATCATAAAACAAATTTATAAAATAGCCATTCTAGAATCTACCGATATATTGTATTAAAAAATATAACACTTCACAAAAATCTACTAAAATATCAAAGTTCAATTTTTCATTTTTAAGAAACCAGACTTTTTCTGTCGTAAGTACGAATTTCATTGTTTGATTTCCATTAGCACGTTCGATACTTAAAACCTACCCATGAAAATTTTGAAACTGTTTCACTACCCCGCTTCGAAAATGACGCGAAATGAAAATGTCAAAGGGCGTAGAGAAATTCTGTAACTGTTTGTGCCAGGCGGCGGAACCGTCACACTGTTACGACAAATGTGATTTGAATTATGAAAGCTTCGGAATTTCTTTAAGACGTTTGTTTCATTTGCTCTCTTAGGAATAAAGTGAATGTGGTTATTTAGTATTTCTAAAGCTCTTAGTGGTGAGAATTTGTATGCACATAATTACCGTATATTTTCACAATGTTTTATGCTTGGTAATTTTTTATTAAATTAACAATTCACAAGACAAAGAAATTAAATTGTAGGTTTCTAATGAGAATGAATTATTTTTCTGCTGTGGAATGTTGAATCATTTTAATAATTTTAAATGTGATTTGAATTATTAAGGTATCCGAATTTCTCTAATACGTTTGTTTTGTTTGCCCTCTTCGGGTTAGAGTGATTAAAGTAAGGATTTTGGCAACGACCTTCTTAAACATAGAGTAATTGTGTATGTCTAAAGATCTTAATGATAAGAATTTATTTTATACATAATAATTATTGTTTTTCCCAGTCTTGTATGCTGATAGTTATTTTTACTTACGGCAGTAATTCACAAGAAAAGATTATCTCTGCAGCAGGTTTACAATAAAAGGTTAATTAATCAGCTGCTAGGGAATTTGAAAATTTTGAATAATTTTAATCTTAAAAAATTGTCATTTGAATTACGAAGCTGCGAGAATTTTTTTAAACTTTTGTAATATTTACACTTAAAGAAATAGACTGATTGTAGTAATTTTGTATTTCTAAAGCTCTTAAGGGTGAGAATTTTTACATGATTATTATTTTCCTTGTGTTTTAAGCTTGATTTGTATAAAACTTAGTAATTCACAATGCAAAACGCTAATACTATTGATAGGTTTTAAATAAAAAATAAAGTATCCATAGCTGTTATAATTTTGAATCACTATATACTTAGAATAAATCAAATGTGATATTATAAATAGAAAACCCCTTAAATAAATAAATTCAATTTCATGTCTAGCTAAAATTTAAACTCACAATTAATTTATTCAATAATGAATATCCCTTTATTTTTGCTATAAAAAGTTAATTATTCAGTTGCTTTGAACTTTTAAAATTTTGAATTATTTTAGAATTGAAATTTCACCCTTTTCTCACCAACATTTAAAGCTCACAATTAAACTATATTTAAGACTTTTTTAAGACTCTTTACAAAATATAAGAATTCGAAATTTTACAATGAATTCAAGCCATTTATCAGATAATTAGAAATAACTGCTATTGCGTTTAAATGTTTGCAAACTGAACAAACAGGGTAAATTTATGATAAATATTAAGCTTAAGGGAAATATTATAATATAATTAAGAATGAGTTTTCTTCATTTCAAGAAAGGGCTTACGGAGCAAATTTCAAATCCTAATATCATACATATTGTAGAGCATTATAACTCTATTAAATAAATTTAAAAAATTCTTCTTATATATGATTCTAAAAATGTTCAACACATTCAAAAATTGATTTAAAATGCTTAACTGCAAATATCTTCTAAATTTTAACACATAACACTGTTAACACAGTTAAAGATTAAACCTAACTTTAACGCAGCTAAAGTTAAGTGCAAAACTAAATTTTTAACAATTCCAGAAAATTTCAGTAAATTTTAAAGATCATAAAACATTAAAATTGTACTAATTCTACATAAACTGTATAATTTCGTAGCTTTAAAAATTGGCTTGATGCTTGTTATAAAAAATTGTGATAAAAATTTAAAGCTAAAAGTTTTATAAAAATTAAGTAAACTTGGAATTTAATGCATATTGAATATATTTTGGGCTTGAATATATGCTTAATTTAAAATTCATTCAAAATTATATTGCCTACATATTGTTAACGCATTTAAGAAATACATGATACTTCATATATTTGTATAAACATTCACTTGAGACTTTAGAGGAAATTTTATAACTGGAATATTTTACTGGCATCTAAACCATTAAAACTGTGCACGAAGTAAATCGTGTGAATATTTGTAAAAATACATACATGAATATATGCTAACTTTTATATAAATTTGTAAAATATTCTAGCTTTTATTTAGGTATAAGTAAATGAAATAATGCAAATGAAAATTAAAATGCAAATAAAACAAATCGTTTATACCTAAAATACTAAAATTAAATCTTGGAGATGTGTTGAAAATAAAATAATAATTTCTTAAATTATAAAAGCAACTTTGATGGCGAAAATATAATTCTTAATTTTTCGTACCCGTATTGTAATTAAATTAATGTAGTCGTATAAAAATTTGAATTCAACATTTTTTTTTATTTTTATGTTTTGCCCTAAAGTACTACGTTTTGAATTATGTATCTGTGTGTGTTTATTTGTGAACATAATTAGTGAAGTACGTTTTGACATAGATAATTCAATTTTCAAGTTCTTAGTAAAATTTATCTAAATAAGTTCTTAATAAATTTTATAAACAATTATAGATTTCTACGAACGATTACTTCCAACAATCGGAAATAATAGGTATTTTGCCTTCTGCTATTATTTGTAGTATGTAATTTTATGGACTAATAAGCTTCTTGGATTCAATAAAATTCAGGAAATCCTTCCAAAGCAATTTGATACCAATATTGAATACAATTTAAATACGCAAAGTAACTTTACAATCACTTTTTTTTCCCTTTGAATGTACCAGAAATTTGAAGGTACCGAATTCTAGGTTGTTTAAAAAAAGAAAAAAAAACTTATGTGTAATTTGCCTTCTCTTTACATAAAACTAATTAAAAATTAGACTTCTAAATTTAACAATAGTTATTTAATTAAATAATCCATATTTAGAGGAATTTTTGCAGCAAAATATATGATTCTATTATAAAAGTATCTATTTAATAAAAGTAAAAAATAACAAAGTTTGAAAACTCATGAACGAGTTTCCAGTACATATTTGGTATTATATGTAAAACTATTTTGTCCATTGTCAAGATGCCTTTATATGTTTGCTGAATATTACAGAATAGTTCCAAATGCTGTTCAGTTGAATGTCACATCGTTTCAAGCACTAGACAATGCTCTCTCTTTGAATCTACCAGCGTGTGCATAATACAGCCACATATGTGTCCAAAATATAATGGAAGATTAATTCCGCTCTTCCCACGCAAATTTACAAATTAGGGCGCATTTAATAATCAATTATGGGGCATATGTGTCTCATATCATATTTATCAAGTACACCAGTTGTGCAATGATTTAAATGGTCATTCATTTTCCAAAGATATTTCAAACATATCAGCTCTATTTAATGCTAGATTTATCAATTTATTGCGTTCATTTTAGATCTAGAAAATGAGAATTGACATTCAAGGGTAGAAATATTTTCCACTAACCATTTATTATATATATATATATATATATATATATATATATATATATATATATATATATATATATATATATATATATATATATATATATATATATATATATATATATATATATATATGTATATATATATATATATATATATATATATATGTATATATAAATATGTATATATATATACATATATATATACATATATATATATATATATATATATATATATATATATATATATATATATATATATATATATATATATATATATATATATATATATAAGTATGTATAAGTATACATAACAGATTCACAGAGAAACTTTCATAGTACCTGAACATTTTATAAATGGGCACCGTAAAATATAAATAATAACACATAATGATAATTCCTTACTTATACTTGTAAAATGTGCGAAATCGTGTAAAAACATTCTACATAATACTTCCTTTTATATATTAATTTTAAACGGTAATAGAAATATGGTCTTTATGAAGTTTTAAAACGTGATTCCAAATATTTATTTACAGAACAATATTTATTAAAGTATGAAACGTATAAAACGTATTACGTACCAAATATTACAAAAGGTCTGAATGTATACTTAAGGACAATAAAAGTACATAAATAACAAGACAGCATATACCTTTCTTTTCTGATACATAACTGTTTCAGTAGTAAAAGGATTTTATCACTTAAATGATATTAGTTGAACAGTACGTGGTGAGAATATAAGCATACTGCCTAAGTCTCCAAGGAAGCAATAAAACCGGGACATTTATTGTGAAACTCGCGTCACAGTGTGGGTAATTTCATTTATTGCTCGTTACGACTCGAGCGGAAAGTTCAACCTATAGATTCGACCAATAAAACGAGAGCCATAGTAGACAGAAAGTTCTTTTGAATGCAATTTTGAATACATATTTTCAGAAAAATTCCTTAAATTGTTTATAAAATGCTTTTTGTCTTTTTTTAGATTTAGTAAGGACTATAGGGTAAAATGTTTGTGGCCAGTTTAAATATTTTCTTATTACTAGAATTCAAAAACTGTTTTATATTTTCTTCTTTATTATGTTTCTGTTTTTATCATCATTATCGTTTCATAGAAAACAAATATAGGCTAATATAATGTACGATTTTTTAAAAATTTGTTACATATTTTAATGATTGAGCTTAAAAATATTTTACATTTCTACGAGTTTTGTAAGGATGTTGTGCAGTTAGTTAAATTTGAGTCATAAATGATATAATAAAGATAATCATAAATGATATTTTTTCATGACAGAAGTTATTTTTTTCTCTCAATTGTAGTAAAAAATTAAATATAAATATTTGAAATAGTATTTCACTCTTTTGATCGACAACAAAATCCTGAAATTCATAGAGTTTTAAAATCCTTTCCAAATATTTATTCGGTTAAAATGTTAGATGTCTTAATGTATCTGAAAGAACAATGAAAAAAATACAAGAAATAACTATCTTACAAGTTTTAATAATAATTTTAAATTTGTTTTTAAATGAATTTGCAGAACTAAATAAATTTCTACTTCCAACGGAAAGATGATCCTAATAATTTTCAAAATTGGTTCCCTTAAGGCGCATGTAAAATCCCATTTCTCCATCGTAATAAAAATGAACTTTTCTAAATATTAATTTAAGAAAACAGAAGTATAGTCTCTACAGAATTTTAAAACGTGTTTTAACGCATTAATGTGATTAAAGCCCATAGAGTCTCAAGGGACAATAACAGAACATACATAACAAAGCTCTATACATTATTTTATAGATACAAAAAATTTCTAGTAGTAAAAGCATTTTTTTCACTCAACCAATATCAGTTGCGCTGTACGTGTTGGGAATGTAAGCATGTTGCATGAGTCACCAAGAAAACAATAATACAAGGGCATTCAAAGTAGAATTCGCAACATAGTGTGGGTAATTCTATTTATTCCTCATTTAACACATAAAAGCAAGTTCAAAAGCTAGATGTTACCAATAAAAAAGATCCTTTGTAGCCAGAGAGTTGTTTACAACTTAATCTATCTAAAGCACACATTTGAAGAAAAGACTTTAATTTATTTGTAAAAATTTTTTTTGTCTTTCAGACTGCAGTGTAGAATGTTTGTGTGGAACTTCCATTACTTAAAAATACTTCCATTATTTAAACCAAAAAGGGATTTTGATTTTTTTTATATATTATTCACTTTTTTGTTCATATATATTTTTACTTTGTAGAGAAAAAAGTCTATAACACTTAACTAAAGGCTAATGTATCAAATAAGATCCTGCGATAAAGTTAAACACATAAATTTGAATACATGGCAAAATGGCATACATAGTTTTCATTTACGCTACTTCTTTGTAGAGAATTGTAATACCTGAAATAATATTTTTTTATTTCAAGTTTACGGCAACAGAAATATAGTGCTTACATATATTTATACTGCTTATCAAAATATTTATGTGATTAAATACAAAATGTCTTATTCTGCACAAAGAATAAAAGAATATAAACAGCATTCAATATGTATTTTTTACGACAACAGAAATATAATACTTGTACACATTTATGCTGCTTATTCAAATATTTATGTGATTAAACACAAAATGTCTTAATCTATACAAAGTATAAAAGAATATAAACAGCAGGCAATGTGTGTTTTACGACAACAGAAATATAGTACTTGCATTCATTTACATTGCTTTTCCAAATATTTATGTGATTAAACACAAAATGTCTTATTTTATACAAAGAATGAAAGAATATAAACAGCAGGCAATGTGTGTTTTACGACAACAGAAATATAGTACATGCATTCATTTACACTGCTTTTCCAAATATTTATGTGATTAAACACAAAATGTCTTATTCTATACAAAGAATGAAAGAATATAAACAGCATTCAATATGTATTTTTTACGACAACAGAAATATAGTACTTGCATACATTTATACTGCTTATCCAAATATTTATGTGATTAAACACAAAGTATCTTATTCTTTACAAAGAATGAATAAAAGAATATAAATAGCAGTCAATATGTATTTTTCGTTGCCTGTATGATAACTTTCTCAGTAGTAAAAGATTTTATCACTTAAATGATATTAGTCGTTGAGCTATACGTGTCCCGAATGTAATCATGCTGTTCGAGTTTACAAGGAAGCAATAAAACTGGGACATTCAAAGCAGAACTAGCGTCACAGTCTGGGTAATTTCTTTTATTGCTCAATACTCGAAGAAGAGAAAACTGAAAAGCTAGACCTGACCGATAAAAATGAGCCTTGGTAGGCAGAAAGTTCGTTCGAATGTAATTTCGGGTACATATTTCTAGGAGAATCCCGTAATATGGATCTAAGAAAATTTTTTCTTCATTCAACAGTACTAATAAATTTAGGGTGAAATGTCTAAGAGCTGTATAAATATATTTATTCTTACATCTTAAATATTGTTTTACAGTTTTCATATTACTATACTTATATGTTTACAGTTTTTTGCAATACAAATATATGTCATGAAAATGGGCTAGATTTTGATCACATCTTTACATAATCTACTTTTTACTTTGTACAGAAAAAGGTCTATAACTTTTAACTTAAAGTTAAAGAAATAAACTTGAATACATGGCAAAATGATTACATAGTTTTCATTTACGCTACTTATTTGTAGAGAATTGTAATACCTGAAATAATATTTTTTATTTCAAGTTTACGACAACAAAAATATAGTACTTGGATACATTTATACTGCTTATCCAAATATTTATGTGATTAAACACAAAATTTCTATTCTATACAAAGAACAAAAGAATATAAACAGCATTCAATATGCATGTTTAATGACAAGAGAAATATAGTACTTGCATATATTTATACTGCTTATCTAAATATTTATGTGATTAAACACAAAATGCCTCATTCTAAACAAAGAATGAAAGAATATAAACAGCATTCAATATGTATTTTTTACAACAGAATTATAGTACTTCCATACATTTATACTGCATATCCAAATATTTATGTGATTAAACACAAAGTGTCTTATTCTATACAAAGAATGAATGAAAGAATATAAATAGCAGGCAATTTGTATTTTTCGTTACCTATATGATAACTTTCTCAGTAGTAAAAGGATTTTATCACTTAAATGATATTAGTCGTTGAGCTATACGTGTCCCGAATATAATCATGCTGCTCGAGTCTACAAGAAAGCAATAAAACCGGGACATTTAAAGCAGAACTAGCGTCACAGTCTGGGTAATTCCTATTATTGCTCAATACTCGAAGAAGAGAAAACTGAAAAGCTAGACCTGACCAATAAAAATGAGCCTTGGTAGGCAGAGAGTTCGTTCGAATGTAATTTCGGGTACATATTTCTAGGAGAATTCCTTAATATGGATCTAAGATAATTTTTTTTCATTCAACATTACTAATAAATTTAGGGTGAAATGTCTAAGTGTTGTATAAATATATTTATTCTTAGATTTTAAATATTGTTTTACAGTTTTTATATTACTATACTTATATGTTTACAGTTTTTTGCAATACAAATAAGGTATGAAAACTATAGATTTTGAGCAACTACTATAATCTACTTTTTACTTTGTACAGAAAAAGGTCTATAACTTTTAACTTAAAGTTAAAGAAATAAACTTGAATACATGGCAAAATGATTACATAGTTTTCATTTACGCTACTTATTTGTAGAGAATTGTAATACCTGAAATAATATTTTTTATTTCAAGTTTACGACAACAAAAATATAGTACTTGGATACATTTATACTGCTTATCCAAATATTTATGTGATTAAACACAAAATTTCTATTCTATACAAAGAACAAAAGAATATAAACAGCATTCAATATGCATTTTAATGACAAGAGAAATATAGTACTTATACATTTATACTGCTTATAAATATTATGTGATTAAACACAAAATGCCTCATTCTAAACAAAGAAATGAAAGAATATAAACAGCATTCAATATGTATTTTTTACAACAGAATTATAGTACTGTCCATACATTTATACTGCATATAAATATTTATGTGATTAAGTGTCTTTCTATACAAAGAATGAATGAAAGTATATAGCAGGCAATTTGTATTTTTCGTTACCGATATGATAATTTCTCAGTAGTAAAAGGATTTTATCACTTAAATGATATTAGATTGAGCTATACGTGTCCCGAATATAATCATGCTGCTCGAGTCTACAAGGAAGCAATAAAACCGGGACATTTAAAGCAGAACTAGCGTCACAGTCTGGGTAATTCCTTTTGCTCAATACTCGAAGAAGAGAAAACTGAAAAGCTAGACCTGACCAATAAAAATGAGCCTTGGTAGGCAGAGAGTTCGTTCGAATGTAATTTCGGGTACATATTTCTAGGAGAATCCTTAATATGGATCTAAGATAATTTTTTTTTTCATTCAACATTACTATAAATTTAGGGTGAAATGTCTAAGTGTTGTATAAATATATATTCTTAATTTAAATATTGTTTTACAGTTTTTTTATTTACAGACTAAATCAAGTCGGTTTTAAGGTTCCAAATATTTATGCAAAACTATAAATAAAATGTAATAAATGTTAAATCAAGTGTATGCTGCAAATTGAATAAATATAAATATGTTTAACAATAAATCTTGTAGTAGAGAGATTAAATGTTGAATTTGTACCCTTCTTAATGAATTCCTGATCAAGGTTTTGAGGTCATCCACCGGGCCTCGATTACGATATAAAGGTATACTACAATTCTTATAAAAAGTTAGAAACCTACACCACCTTCAAGATATATTATATGTGTAAGGATTGGTTCATTAATGCAAATTGAAGGAGAAGATTCCAAATTTTTTTATTAATCCGCTGTTATTAGAACTTAATTCTATTTATTGAACTATTTTATTGTACTATTAACTTATTAATTATTGAAGGTACCAACATTTTAAAGGAAAAGAACCTTTTAATACTAATAAATTTTCCTTTCATGTCATCGAAAGATTAATAAGTTTTATCTGCATTTTGAAATTAAGTAAATTTCTATTACTTAGTTCATATCGCTAAAAGTTTTAAGTAAAGTTTTTTTGCAATACAAATGTATGTCATGAAAATGGGCTAGATTTTGCACACATCATTACATAATATTATTCTTTTTATATAACACTAACATTTTAATTATTTTTTTTCATATTACATTTTTATAATTTTTGCTTTAGAGAAGGTATGGAATGCAAAACAGCATATTATATTTTTAAATGTATGAACTAAACACATACTAAGAATACTATGATAGAGGTAAATAAATTTGAATCTATTGCGAAAATATAATCATAACTATTGTTTCTTTATGACGTATAGATATATTTTATCTCCGAATTGTAGTAAACAATGAACAATTTGAAATAATATTCTAATTTACTTTGTTTTTGGCAACAGAAGTCTTTGTAGTTTTAAGCATGCTTACAAAATATTTTTAATGATTAAAGCACTATGTTTTATCGTAAAAGAAGGTACAGTAATTGGACATAAATAACAAGTTGCTTATTTACCAAAGTAATAACAGACTAGTAATTAAATGATTTTATCACTTAATATTATTTGCTCTGTATGTGTTACAAATGTAAGCCTCATACTTGAGTCTCACTGGAAAAAATAAAACTAGGACATTTAAAGCAGAACTCGAGCCACAGTCTGAGTAATTTTATTTATTGCTTAAACTAGAGGAAGAAAAAATTTAAAAGCTAGACTCGACCAATAAAAATGAATTTGGTACCTAGAAAGGTCATTCGAATGTAATTTCGGGTATATATATATATATCTAGAAAAGAACCTTAATATGAATCTAAGATTAATTTCTTTCATTCAGCAGTGGTAATAAATTTAGGGTCAAATGTTTAAGTGTTGTGTAAATATTTTTATTCTTAGGATTAAAATATTATTTTACATTTTTTGAATTACTATACTTATATATTCCCAATTTTTTTACAATGCACTGAGCATCGACTATAAATATATGTCATCAAAGTGAACTAGATTTTTTATCAGATACTTACATAATATTTTACACTAATATTTTATTTAATGTTCTTTGGATTACATTTTTGTAGTTTTGGCTTTAGAGAAGGCATGGAACTCAAAACAAAACAGAAGTAGAGTACTAAAGAAATTATGTAAAAAGTTTCATAACAGCATATGTTTTTAAATGTATTAACTAAACACATACTAAGAATACTGTGGTAGACATATATAAAGTTTAATCTATTGCGAAAATATAATCTTAACTATTGTTTCTTTATGACATATATACATTTTATCTCCGAAATGTAATAAACAATGAACACTTGATTTCTTTTTTTAACGCAATTTTGAATTTCTTTTGTTTTAATGGCAACATAAGTCTTTATGTAGTTTTAAGCCATGCTTACAAACATTTTAATGATTAAAGCACTGTTTTATCGTAAAAGAAGGTGCAGTAATTGGACATAAATAACAAGTTGCTTATTTACCAAAGTAATAACAGACTCAGTAGTTAAATGATTTTATCACTTAAACAATATTATTTGCTCTGTGTTACAAAATTCAAACCTGCTTATTGAGTCTCCAGGGAATCAATAAAACCAGGACATTTAAAGCAGAATTCACAAAATAGTCTGGGTAATTCTATTTATTGCTCAATACTAGAGGTAGAGAAAATTCAAAAGCTAGATCCGACCAATAAAAATGAACTTTGGTAATCAGAAAGTTCATTCAAATGTAATTTCGGGTACATATATCTAGAAAAAACCTTAATATGGATCTAAGATTATTTTTTTCACTCAGCAGTGGTAATAAATTTGGGGTCAAATGTTTAAGTGTTGTGTAAATATTTTTATTCTTAGGATTCAAATATTATTTTACATTTTTGAAATGTTATTCTTATATATTCACAATTTTTTACAATGCACTGGGCATCGAATATAAATATATTTCATCAAAATGGATATTTTATTTAATTTTCTTTGTATTAGATTTTTGTAGGTTTTACTTTAGAGAAGGTATGGAACGCAAAACAAAACTGAAGTAGAGTATAAAAGGAATAATGTAAAAAGTTCCATAACATCATATAACCTTTTAAAATGTATGTACTTAACGCGTACTAAGAATACTGTGGTAGAATTAAATAAAGTTGCATCTATTGCGAAAATATACTCATAACTATTGTTCCTTTGTGACGTATTGTGACATTGATACATTTTATTTCCAAAATGTAATAAACTATGAACACTTCAAAATAATATTCTAATTTTGAAAAAAAATTAAAGGCAACATAAATAAATTCTCTATTTAGTTTTTAGCCTTGCTTACAATCATTTTTATGATTAAGTGTATTAACGAAAAGAAGGTGCAGTAATTGGACATAAATAACAAGTGGCGTATTTACCAAAGTAATAACAGACTCAGTAGTTAAAGGATTTTAGCACTTAAACAATATTATTTGCTCTGTCCGTGTTACAAATATATGCCTGCTGCTTGAGTCTCCCGGGAAGGAATAAAACCAGGACATTTAAAGCAGAACTAGTGTTATAGTCTGGGTAATTCAATTTATTGTTCAATACTAGAAAGGAAGAGAAAATTTAAAAAGCTTGGACTGACCAATAAAAATGATCTCTGATAGGCAGAAAGTTCATTGGAATTTAATTTCGGGTACATATTTCTAGAAAATTCCTTAATATGGATCTAAGATTAATTTTTTTTTCATTCAGCAATTGTAACCGATATCATAACACGCTAAGAGGTTACAACTTAAGCAATATTATTTGTGCTACAAATATAAGCATGCTGCATGAATCTCCAATAAAGCAATAAAACCGGGACATTTAAAGCAGAACTCGCGTCATAGTGTGGGCAATTCCATTTAATGCTCGGTACAATTGAAAGTTCAAAAGCTAGATCCAACCAATAAAAGAGAGCATTAGTAGAATCCAAACTCCTTTTAAATGTATTTTAAACTGATATTTCGAAAAAAATATGCCGTAAATTGAATGTGAAACATTTTTTTCGAAGTCGAATGTTTATAATGAGGAAAATATTCTTTTATTATTAAAATATATAAACATTATTTTATGTTATCGATTGTAATCTTTGTTTTTATATTTTCAGTATTATTTTTTCTTTGTAGAGGATATTATCTAAAACTTAGTTGAAGTAATATAAAAAATTTCGTATTAAACTTTCTATTAATGAATTTCTTAAATAAATTTGAAACAATATAGAAAAAAATAGTCATAAATTGTTTTTCTTTGTGCCACTTGAAAATTCTATTTCTAATTTCTAACAAAAAAAAAAAAGAATTTTTAATATAATATTTTATTTTATTTGTTTATGTTACAACAACAAATCTATATCATCTACAAGTATATTATATTTTGTTCCAGATATTTATGTAATTAAAGCATAACTTGTCTTACTCTGTACAAATACACAATAATAGAACATAAAAAACTGTGTATATTTACACCATTTTGTTTTATACTTCTTAATGGATACTTCAAGTGGCAAAAGGAGTTTTTCACTTAAACAGTAATTGTACTGCAAGTGATGCGAATGTAAGTAATGTAAATCATATTCATATATTACCAATCTATCATTTATGTCACATGCATGTTATATCTCTAATTTTTTAGAAAATTTGAATAATTTAAATAATATACCTTTTACTTATTTATTTATTGTTAACCAGAGGGAGATTTAATCTTTACAGCGATTTATAGTTTCGATATTTGTATGTGTATAAAGCATAAAGTACAACAAGAGAAAATAAATAACAAGCCGTCATACTTTCCTTTATTGATATCATACTGCCTTGGTAGTAAAAAGATTTTATCACTTAAATGATATTAGTTTCGTTGTACGTGCTACAAATGCAAGCATACTGCTTGAGTCTCAAAGGAAGTGATAAAACTATGATATTTAAAGCAAAACTCGTGTCACTGTATGGGTAATTCCATTTATTGCTCTTTACTATTGAAAGTTCATAAAATACATATAACCAATAAAAGAGAGCCTTAGTAGAAACCAAACTTCTTTTAAATACAATTTTAAATGATATTTCGAAATAAATATGCCATAAATTGAATTTAAAACATTTTTTTTCAAAGTTGAATATTTATATGGAGGAAAATACTTTTCATTGTTAAAATATATAAACATTATTTTACGTTATCGATTATATTCTTTGCTTTTATATTTTCAGTATTTATTTTTTCTTTGTAGAGGATATAATCTAAAATGGAATTGAAGTAATATATAAAAAATAACTTCTAAAAAAATTTCGAATTGTAATTTGTTTTAATGAATTTCTTAAATAAATTTGAATCAATGTCGAAAAAAACAGTTATAAATAATTTTTCATTGTGCCACTTGGAAATTCTCTTTCTAATTTCTAAAAAAAGGAATTTTTAATATATATATCATTTTATTTGTTTATGTTACAACAACAAATGTATATCATTTACAGGTATCTATATTGTGCTTAAAGATATTTATGTAATTAAAGCATAAATTGTCTTATTCTCTACCAAGACACAATAATAGGACATAAAAAACAAAGATGTGTATACTTGCACCGCTTTGTGTTATACTTCTTAATTGATATCTTATGGGGTAAAAGGAGTTTTTCACTTAAACAGTAATTGTACTGCAAGTGATGCGAATGTAAGTAATGTAAATCATATTCATATATTACCAATCTATCATTTATGTCACATGCATGTTATATCTCTAAATTTTTAAAAATTGGAATAATTTAAACTAATATTCTTCTTTACTTTTTTTATTTATTGTTAATTAGGTCTAATCTTTACAGCGGTTTAAAGTTTCGAAATTTTTATGTAGTTACAGTATAATGTATCTTTTACTATCCCAAAGAGATAACAAGAGAAAATAAATAACAAGCCGTCATACTTTCCTTTATTGATATCATACTGCCTTGGTAGTAAAAAGATTTTATCACTTAAATGATATTAGTTTCGCTGTACGTGCTACAAATGCAAGCATACTGCTTGAGTCTCAAAGGAAGTGATAAAACTATGATATTTAAAGCAAAACTCGTGTCACTGTATGGGTAATTTCATTTATTGCTCGTGACTATTGACATTTCAAAAGCTAAATCCAACCAATAAAAGAGAGCATTAGTAGAAACCAAACTTCTTTTAAATGTAATTTTAAACTGATAATTCAAAAAAAAAAAAAATGCCATAAATTGAATGTAAAATATATATTTTTTTTCAAAGTTGAATATTTATATGGAGGAAAATACTTTTCATTGTTAAAATATATAAACATTATTTTACGTTATCGATTATATTCTTTGCTTTTATATTTTCAGTATTTATTTTTTCTTTGTAGAGGATATAATCTAAAATGGAATTGAAGTAATATATAAAAAATAACTTCTAAAAAAATTTCGAATTGTAATTTGTTTTAATGAATTTCTTAAATAAATTTGAATTAATATAGAAAAAACAGTTATAAATAGTTTTTCATTGTGCCACTTGAAAATTCTATTTCTAATTAAAAAAAAGGAATTTTTAATATATACCATTTTATTTGTTTATATTACAACAACAAATGTATATCATTTACAGGTATCTATATTGTGCTTCCAGATATTTATGTAATTAAAGCATAAATTGTCTTATTCTCTACCAAGACACAATAATAGAACATAAAAAACAAAGCTGTGTATACTTACACCGCTTTGTGTTATACTTCTTAATTGATATCTTATGGGGTAAAAGAAGGTTTTCACTGAAAGAGTAACTGTACTGCAAGTGATGCAAATGTAAGTGATATAGATCATATTCATATATTGTCAATATATTTTTTATGTCACATGCATGTTATATCTCTATTTTTTTAAAAATTGGAATAATTTAACTAATATTCTTCTTTACTTTTTTTATTTATTGTTAATTAGATCTAATCTTTACAGCGGTTTAAATTTTCAAACTTTTTATGTAGTTAAAGCATAATGTATCTTTTACTATCCCAAGAGACAACAAGAGAACATAAATAACAAGCCGTCATACTTTCCTTTATTGATATCATACTGCCTTGGTAGTAAAAAGATTTTATCACTTAAATGATATTAGTTTCGTTGTACGTGCTACAAATGCAAGCATACTGCTTGAGTCTCAAAGGAAGTGATAAAACTATGATATTTAAAGCAAAACTCGTGTCACTGTATGGGTAATTTCATTTATTGCTCGTGACTATTGAAATTTCAAAAGCTAAATCCAACCAATAAAAGAGAGCATTAGTAGAAACCAAACTTCTTTTAAATGTAATTTTAAACTGATAATTCAAAAAAAAAAATGCCATAAATTGAATGTAAAATATATATTTTTTTTCAAAGTTGAATATTTATATGGAGGAAAATACTTTTCATTGTTAAAATATATAAACATTATTTTACGTTATCGATTATATTCTTTGCTTTTATATTTTCAGTATTTATTTTTTCTTTGTAGAGGATATAATCTAAAATGGAATTGAAGTAATATATAAAAAATAACTTCTAAAAAAATTTCGAATTGTAATTTGTTTTAATGAATTTCTTAAATAAATTTGAATTAATATAGAAAAACAGTTATAAATAGTTTTTCATTGTGCCACTTGGAAATTCTATTTCTAATTAAAAAAAAGGAATTTTTAATATATACCATTTTATTTGTTTATATTACAACAACAAATGTATATCATTTACAGGTATCTATATTGTGCTTCCAGATATTTATGTAATTAAAGCATAAATTGTCTTATTCTCTACCAAGACACAATAATAGAACATAAAAAACAAAGCTGTGTATACTTACACCGCTTTGTGTTATACTTCTTAATTGATATCTTATGGGGTAAAAGAAGGTTTTCACTGAAAGAGTAACTGTACTGCAAATGATGCAAATGTAAGTGATATAGATCATATTCATATATTGTCAATATATTTTTTATGTCACATGCATGTTATATCTCTATTTTTTTAAAAATTGGAATAATTTAACTAATATTCTTCTTTACTTTTTTTATTTATTGTTAATTAGATCTAATCTTTACAGCGGTTTAAATTTTCAAAATTTTTATGTAGTTAAAGCATAATGTATCTTTTACTATCCCAAGAGACAACAAGAGAACATAAATAACAAGGCGTCATACTTTCCCTTATTGATATCATACTGCCTCGGTAGTAAAAATATTTTATCACTTAAACGATATTAGTTGTGCTGTACGTGCTACGAATGCAAGCATACTGGTTGAGTCTCAAAGGAAATGATAAAACTAAGATATTTAAAGTAGAACTCGTGTCATTGTATGGGTAGTTACATTTATTGCTCGTTACTATTGAAAGTTCAAAATCTAAATCCAATCGATAAAAGAGAGCATTAGTAGAAAACAAACTTCTTTTAAATGTAATTTTAACCTGATATATTGAAAAAAAATATGCCGTAAATTGAATTTAAAACATTTTTTTCGAATGTTTATATGGAGGAAAATATTCTTTCACTACTAAAATATATAAACATTATTTTATGTTATCGATTATATCCTTTGGTTTTATATTTTCAGTATTTATTTTTCTTTGTAGAGGATATAATCTAAAATGGAGTTGAATTAATATATAAAAAATAAATTCTAAAAAATTTCGTATTAAGCTTCCATTTAATGAATTTCTTAAATAAATTTGGTAATGAATAAAGAAAAAATAGTTATAAATAGTATTTCTTTGTGCAATGTGGAAATTCTATTTCTAATTTCCAACAAAAAAAAAAAAAAAGAATTTTTAATATACTTTAAATAATATTCCTCTTTACTTATTTCTTTATTGTTAATCAAACGGAGATCTAATCTATACAATGATTTATAGTTTTGAAATTTTTATGCAATTAAAGCATAAAGTATCTTTCATTATCTCAAGAGACAATAAGAAAACACAAATAACAAGGCGTCTTTTATTGATATCATACTGTCTCGGTAGTAAAAAGATTTTATCACTTAAACGATATTAGTTGTGCTGTACGTGCTAAGAATGCAAGCATACTGCTTGTGTCTCAAAGGAAGTGATAAAACCAATATATTTAAAGCAGAAGTCGTGTCATTGTACGGGTGATTCTATTTATTGCTCGTTATAATAGGAAATAAAAAGTGAAAAGGAAGATCTGACCAATAAAAGAGAGCTTTAGTAGACATAAAGTTCTTTAAAATGTAATGTCGAGTACATAGTTTGGAAAAAAAATCGTTAAATTGTTTATGAAGAATTTTCTAATTCTTTCTAAAGTCTTAATAACTCTAGAGACGATAGTTTCTGTAAAGTTTAGCTATTCTGAATTTGGTATTTTAAATTTTATATTTTAACTAAGCATAGGTTGAAAATAATTTGTAATATTATGAGGGTTATTTAAAAATGTTTCAAATTTTAAATGGAGCATAAAGGATAAATTTTATTGATCTGATAAAATCTGAAATTAAAAATTTTCTTTCTTTGATAGTGCTTTAAATTCAAAATATATTTTATTTATAATATTAAATACAATTTATGTAAAATATAAAATAACTTTTAGACAACTCCGAGGAAAGTTTTAAAATGAATATATTAGATATTAAATTTAATTTTTCAATTTGAAATTAAATGCCTTTTCTACCCTTGAGTAGTATTCTATAGTAATTCATAGTAATTCGAAAGAAATTTTTTTATTTTACAACAGAAATGCTACCATATTTAATTTTTTTCTTAATTTTATCATAAGATTTTAGTTTATATAAACCCTGAAAATATTATTTTAATTTAAAAGATACTTGAAACAATTTAATTCAACAGCTCAGAGTTGGATATATATATATTTGAGGACATACAAAAATTGAAAATGAATCTTTTGAAGCAAACTGATAATATTATTTTATGATGCATTAATAAAAGTTGTTTTAATGAATATATTTTGTATGAAACACATTTATTTCACCTTAACAATAGTAAATAATGCGGTTTGTAAAAATTAAGCTATAATATATAATGAAACAAAATGCATTATATTAAAATAAATTTTAAACAAAGTATATACATTTAAAGAAGTTTCTCCATTATATAAGAGGTACCCATAAATATCTGGTAACATAAAGCAAGACTGGCATATTATATACTAATAAATTTTTAATGTTATACCAGGAAAAATTATTCATTGCTACTGAAACTGGACACAAAATTCAGAGCAATTATAACAATTTGTTTCAAAATGATTACGTAACCAATATAAACCAGATACTTATGCATTACGTAAATATATTGTGAATTTAAACAATGAACATATATGCAAAAAATAAAATGATAATAATATTTGGATGAATACTATATTGTGATATAAAATCATATATATAAATATGACTTGATTTAAAAATTGAAAATTGGTAACTTTAAAAAGGAATAAGGAGTAGTAATTTTAAATAATTTTTTGATGAAAAATTTTTTAATATTTAAAAAAAATGTTGAATATTGTCTAGCTGGAAAAGATAATTTTCAATACATTTTTCCAATATAATGCAAAATATGGTTT
>CM063498.1:145719589-145722089 GCA_032207245.1 Pardosa pseudoannulata | reverse complement strand
GCGGTGAAACCATCTGTTAAAATATTTTTCTTTTCTTCTTGAAAATATATTAACGATTTTTTTTTACATGTATGTGACTCTTTATATTATTAATAAATGGTAGAACTACACACAATTTATTTTTCTTTTTGAAATATCCGCTTTTAAACTTGCTTTGTGAGAAAACCCCCAGGAATTTAATTTTTTTCCTTGATGTCCCCCAAAAAATATACCTAAACAAAACATTACTTATAAATTCTTTAGCTATTTATCTATCACATCCTTTTAATGATAATTATTTAAGGCTTTTCCACTATAATTAAAATTTTAAGAATGTATTATTTTCACGCTGCACAAGTTTATAGATAGTTTCACAGTTACCCCCCCCCCAAAAAAAAAAAACACTACCGACAGATATTGAAATATTTTTCACATATTTCACTTATATAAGGTTCATAGATTACATTATTAACCCAATTCAGTCAAATCTCAAAGAATTTTCAATAGTGAAAAAGTGTTAAAATTTCACGTATTAAAACATTAAAAAATTGTAAAGAGTTCTACAATGATTGTAAACAGTTGTTGATGTGTTAATCAGAATGGTAAAGAATTTTAAAGATTACAAGAATCATCCCTAGTTTCAATTATACGCAAACTTTATAGCTTTAAATTTGATAAATTGCTCTAAAAAATTGAAAATTTATTACTATCAAAATTTAATTATGTTTAATTACAATGTGTGCTTTTATGTCCAATTATATTCAAATAAATAAATTTTAATATATACATAGAAAAATGGAGTCACATTCAATCAAGGGAAAGATTAAAAAATCAGATATCATCTAAAATGCGTGTAAAATTATATAAACTCCAAAATAAGAGCTTGCACATTTATATATAGTCACACTGTCTCTTAAATTGAAAAAATATTTTACTATATTACTTATTTTACTTTGAACTCTACCAAAATAAGGTGCTTATATATATAATCTAAACAAAGTAAAATAAAATTGAAGAAATATGAGTTATTAGGTAAAATATTTAATTTATATGTCTGTTTCAAGCTACTTCCTTTTATACAAAAAAAGGAGAAGTATAGTAAAATGAAGTATTTTTTAAAAATTAAATGCATTATTTATTATACTATTTATATTTTCAAA
This sequence comes from Pardosa pseudoannulata, assembly GCA_032207245.1. NCBI lineage: Eukaryota > Metazoa > Arthropoda > Arachnida > Araneae > Lycosidae > Pardosa > Pardosa pseudoannulata. Next base: position 145,720,950 of record CM063498.1, on the reverse strand, counting down.
AAAACTATATAGGTGCGAATGTAAAACTCTAGTAACACCAAATACAATTAATATACAGGCTAACTTTTCCTAATTTTAAAGAATTTTGAAAGCATTATGCCAATAGATGCGACTGCTATGCTCATTAATGTTTAACTTAATGTTTAACTTTTTAAACTTTGTAAGTATATAAACATAAATTAACAAACTATTTAAACTTTTGAAACAGTATACTTTGACAATTAACAATTTTTAATAGAACTATAGCAGAATCTACTTTTATTTTTCAATGTTTAAATTTTTTTAGTAAAATATTTTAAACGAAAATTTTAAATTAATTAAGTTTGCTGATCATGGAAACTTCTAATAGATTTAGAAATTTATTTAAAATGGTCAACTTGTTTTCAATGTGCGAAGTATTGAAGCGAAAGACATTTAAAAAATCAATTATTTAGGCTACTTATATAGCACAAAACACTTATATAGCACAATTTTGTTCGGTACATTCCATATTATATTTAAATTTGTTACCCATTTCAACGATCGTAGGAAAACTACAAATATATCAGAAATTGTCTTTCATTTATTATTTATTTTTGAATTATATTTTGATTTGATCCTTTTTAATCCCTTTTAGTTTAAGTGTGTCACTGTCTTTTGGAAAGCTTGCTGAGTTGAAAATTAATCTGAAGAATATTAGAAAACAAGATTAAAATACGCTTTATAGACTATTAATTCTTGTCATATATACTTTTAAATGGAAGCAAGCCTACAGACATAATATTAATGTTTGGTATATAGTAACTAATAAGCTTAAGAGAACGAAGAAATTCTTTAATTATCATTAATTGTCGTCTGTATACTCTCTAAACAACAATTGTGAAGAAAATAATTTCTAACTGTAGTCGTTTACGATACCATTCTAACTATTATTCCACATCCTCGGTTTATTTTGGAAACATGGAATAGAACGCTTTCTCCGAAATAATATATTCAGTTGCTTGCCAGTAAACAACATTCGAGAATTGTGCTCACATCCCTCGTTGTATTTAGACACGGGATTTGCTTGAGTATTTTTAATCGCAATTAGAAGTTACTATTTTCCTTTTATGTTTCTAAAATATCTAGAAGAATATCGTAAAAATAAATAAATAGAGTTCCACTTTTAAAAATACTTCCTTTATTCGTGGATAATATTATGAATACTGCCGTTGGTGTGTTAAGAGAATTAAAACTTTCGAAACAAATTCAAAATGAGAGAATATCTGCTTTTCCTGAATCTACTTTTCATGATAGATGATTTCATAAGAAATAATTATGTTTTTTTTAACGTTATCAGTACTAGTACTTTCGAATTGTATTTTTAAGTATTTTACATTTAT
>CM063498.1:145684589-145717089 GCA_032207245.1 Pardosa pseudoannulata | reverse complement strand
AGACACGTTTAAACAATTCTTCAATTAACCTTAATTTCCGAATGTATACTGAGTAAACAATGCATGAAAGAAGCACTCGTGAGTAGAATAATCTCTAAAAGCAGTTGTTTGCGATTCCCTTCCTCTCCATATTATTCCGCCCTCTCCGTTTGTTTTGCGTACACGGAATAGCACGTTTCCTCTAAAATGATGCATTCCGAATAGTTTCTTATCTGTAAGTAGCACATCAAGAATCTTCTCCTATTCGTATTTAAATGCGATTTTTATAATTTTTCTAAACGATAATTATAACTTACTATTTTAATTTCGTGTTTGTTAGCTTTGTATCAATTACTCACATAGTATGAAGTATCTAATAAATATTAATAATACGAGTTTCAAATCATTAACATAAGTAGAATTTTTTGTGGAAGATATATCTGATTAATTTACTGCTGGTATTAAAGAAATTAAAAATATTAAAAGAAGAGAAGTTTTTTTTTATTTATGATGGGTAGTTCTCTATTAACATTTATTATTTTAAGTAGCTTGGGCTTTGAGATTATGAAGAAAGAATCTTTAAAAAATCAAATTTAGTATTTTTACATTGCGTAAACAAGGATTTTTTTTAGATTTCAGGAAAAATTTGGATACATTTTAAGGTGGTAAGTAATTTTAATTATCCCTTGAATCATGAACTTTATATGAAATTTTCATATGCTGAAATGATATTTCTATTATATTCGGAATAAATATTAGGAAATTAAAATATGGAAACATAACCATTTCATATGAAATTCTATTTCTTAGCAGAAATTTTCTTTTATGTACAATGCCATTTTGATTTGCATTGGAAATCATGAGTTTTTTTAAGCAATGCTTTTTATTTAATAATAAGTATTAATTGTTTAAAGAGTACATAGTCTAATGTCATTGAAATAAAAATATAAACATTTGAAAATAAATACAAAATCTTATAGTTTAAAACGCATTTCGTAGTTTTTATTATTTTTATCTAATACAAAATAATCATCATTGACTATGACTTGACGATGTTGTAAATCTTACATTGGGATATATCTAGCTTTAGATTGTGATTAACGATATACTGGTATAAGAAGCTGCCTTTTCTTTAACGTTTAATCTTGTTTTAAGCTTTGTTATATGATATCATCATACAATGTACCTAAATCATTTTAGAAAATCGTTTTAAAAATATTTGATTTGATAGAAATCAATATTCTATAAAATAATTTTAAATTATTTACATTCATGTGTTTTACGAAGAAGCAAACGTAAGCAAGTGAGACTCTTAAATTTTATGCATGCACACTTAAGTAATAGTATGCAATAAACTACTTTAATATAATTTTTCTTTCGTGACAGAAGTAGAAATAACTCTGGATTTGAGTAACGAAGTCCTATATGTGGTATTTATGGTTAATTAAATATATTTTTATGTTTTGTGAGTCGAACTTTATATAGTGTCTACATGTATCTGCAGTCAGATAAACAGTTTCCCAATGTGGATAAATTGGCAATGAGTTTATCTGTCATGCGTAACATAGCGCTTGACGGAAATCCCTCGTCTGAGATTTACACATCGAATCCATGATGCTGGCGTATCGGAAACGTATAAACACATGCTTTCTAACCCCCTTGAAAGAGGTAATAATGTTTATCTCTATGACGTGTTCGTGCATATTCTCCTAAAGGGAAGTAAGAAACACGATTTTACATTGGGTATCGACGAGAAATAGAAATCTATTTAGCTATATCGGTGTCCAATCCGTATCGTGATATATCGCTAAACTGAAAATTTGGAAATTTGTCTCACTATGAATCCGGTTATATAGATATTTTATGATATATAAATACATCAGTTCCTCCGATATTTGATCAATAATATATTATATTGGGATTATTATAAAATTCTTACTACACCCTTTTTCTATAACAAAATCTTTCTGCTCAGTAAAACCTATTTTTAGCTCATATTTTTGCAAGTATACTATGAATATTAAATAAATAAAAGTAATTAAGTAATAAGTATTAAATAGTATAAGTACCAACACACACACTCACACACACACACACACATATATATATATATATATACATACATACATATATATATGTATATATGTATATGTGTATATATATGCATATCTATGTATATGTATATATATATGTATGTATATATATACATATATATATGTATAATTATATATATATATTTATGTATGTATATATATATATATATATATATGTATATATATATATATATGTATATATATGTATATATATAAATATATATACATACATATATATATATATACATATATATACATATATGTATATATATACATATATGTATGTATATATATGTATTCTATATATATATATACATATATATATATATATATATATATATAATATATATATATATACATATATATATATATATATATATATATATGTATATATATATATATATGTATATATATATATATATATGTATATATATATATAATATATATATATATATATATATATATATATATATATATATATATATATATATATATAATATATATATATATATATATATATATATATATATTATATATATATATATATATAATATATATATATATATATATATATATATATATATATATAATATATATATATATATATATATATATATATATATATGTATATACATTCAGAGTAGGAACATAAACAATGACATAAATATGTAAATAAACGTAAGACATTAGACTTAGAATATTAAGCCATGTGTACAGCAGATAATGTCATTCTTAAAATTATCTTCAATTAACAGTAATTTTCAGTAAATAATGAATAAACAGCAGTAAAAGTACTCGTCAGCAGAATAATCTCCAAAAGCAGTCGTTAGAAATTCCACCCTGTTCCTTATTAATCTTCATTCTCCGATTATTTTACGTAAACGAAATGGTAAAAGATTTCCTCAAAATCATACATTCATAGAAGTTTATTTGCTTTGAGGAGACTCATCTCGTTCATATTTAGATGAGGTATTTAATAATTCTTCTAAATTAGAATTAAAACTTTCTATTTCCATTTCGTGTTTGTTAGCAGCGTATCACTTAACTCACATATGTAGCAACTAATAAAAAGTTATTAAATGAGATTCAAATCTGTAAATACTCGTAAAACTCCTGATAGGTTGACTTTTTAAATATATACTATTCAGAGACCCTTGAAGCTGGAAATATCACTAAATTTGGTATAAGAAGTAATGATTATAAAGGGAGTGAATTATCTTTAGAATTCCATGCTCCTAAAAATGTCCCTAACGGCGATTTTGAGAACCAATAATATTTAAAATCTTACTTCTCATGTTGATATTTGTCAGTATACCAAGCTTAGTTCATTTTCGGTAGTCTACAGGTGGCCATGAAGAGTGTCACTGAAAAATAACTTGTAAATCAGGCTAATTCACTGTTGATTTTAGTACTATAAGTTAGAGATAATGTGTGCTTATTCCCTAACATTTTAGAGATAAAGGATCTATTGCATTAGAAATAATGTATAGAAATTCAATTCTGAACACTAAATCCTTTAATGAAAAATCCAAGTTTAAGTTTATTTTCTTCTTAAACGAAATTTTCTTAATAAAAAGATCAGAGAATGATATCTTAAAATTAAATAGTAATTACCATTACGTTTTTATATAATTTATCTTCAGCTATTTGCTTTTATCAGGTATTTCGAACGCATGCTGCATAGAAATTAAAGATAAATAAGTAATTCTTTTTATGGATTATTAGCCTATATATTTAAATGCAGGTAATAACTTACACAGAGAATATAAAAGTATAGTTTTTATAAGAGATATGCTCAAGGCAACTCGCTTATTCAATTCTTCAATTAACATTTATTCCCTGATGTATGATTCCTTAACAACAGTATGAAATAAGCTCACGTGAACAGAAGAATCTGTAACACTCGTCGTATTATACATTGATAGTAGTTTGTTTGCTTTGAGGAGACTCATCTCGTTCATATTTAGAGGAGGTATTTAAAAATTCTTCTAAATTAGAATTAAAACTTTCTATTTCCATTTCGTGTTTGTTAGCCGTGCATCAATTAACTCACATATGTAGCAACTAATAAAAAGTTATTAAATGAGATTGAAATCTGTAAATACTCGTAGAACTTCTGATAGGTGGATTTTTCAAATATACACTATTCAGAGCCCCTTGAAGCTCGAAATGGCACTAAAATTGATTTAGGATGTAATGATTATAAAGGTAGTAAATTATCTTTAGAATTCCATACTTCTAATAAATCTCCCTATTGTGATTTTCGGAACCAATATATTTTTTAAAATCTTACTTCCCATTTCATAATTTGTCTATAAACCAAGCTTACTACCATTTCGGCAGTCCACAGGTGGCTATGAAGAGTGTCAGTGAAAAATACTTTGTATATCAGACTAATTCACTGTTGAGTTTAGTTAATAAGTTGGAAAGAAAGTGTACTTATTCCCTAACATTTTAGAGATAAAGGTTCTATTGTATTAGACATAATGTATAGAAACTCAATCCTGAACACTAAATCCTTTAATGAAAAATCCAAGTTTAAGTTTATTTTCGTGTTAAATGAAATTTTCACAATAAAATATTAGAGAATGATATCTTAAAATAAAATAGTAATTACCATTACGTTTTTATATAATTTATCTTCAGCTATTTGCTTTTATCAGGTATTTCGAACGCATGATGCATAGGGTGTATGCACGCATGCTGCATAACCGCTCCTGATAGGGTGACCTTTTAAATATACACTATTCAGAGCCCCTTGAAGCTCGAAATGGCACTAAAATTGGTATAGGAAGTAATTATTATCTTAAGAATTACACACTCCTATAAATCTCCCTATCGGCAATTTTCGGAACAAATAATATTTAAAATCTTACTTCTCATGTCAATATTTGTCTGCATACCAAGCTTAGTTCAATTTCGGTAGTCTACAGGTGGCCATGAAGAGTGTCAGTGAAAAATAACTTGTAAATCAGGCTAATTCACTGTTGATTTTAGTATAATAAGTCGGAGAGATATTCCCTAACATTTTAGCGATAAAAGTTCTATTGTATTAGAAATAATGTATAGAAACTCAATCCTGAACACTAAATCCTTTAATGAAATATCTAAGTTTTATTTTCTTCTTAACAAAATGAAATTTTCATTATAAAAAGTTCAGAGAATATCTTAAAATTAAATAGCAATTACCATTACGTTTTTACATTATAATCATTTATCTTCAGCTATTTGCTTTTATCAGGAATTTCGAACGCATGCTGCATAGAATTTAAAGATAAATAAGTAATTCTTTTTATGGATTATTACCATATATATTTAAATTCAGGAAATAACTTATACACAGAATATTAAAGCATAATTTTTACAAGAGATATGCACAAGACTACTCGCTTATGCAATTCTTCAATTAACATTTATTCCCTGATGTATGCTGCCTTAACAACAGTATGAAATAAGCTCACGTGAGCAGAATAATCTCTAACAGTCGTCGTATACAATTCCATCATTCCATTTTCTCTGTTATTCCGCTTTCTAAGTTTATTTTGCGAACATGGAATAAGCACGCTTTCTGTCCAAAATAATGTATTCCGATCATTACCTGTAAACACAATTCAGGAATTTTACGCTCTTTCCCGTTACATTTAGCATTTTGTTAACTATTCTTAATAAGAGTTAAAACTTTCTATATGTCTATCGGGTATGTTGCTTTTGTAGTGGCTTTCTCAGTTATCAGGTCTATAAAAATTAATATAATGAGGTTTTGGAATTTCTATAGTCATTCTTGTTGCTTTTTTATAAAGAAATTTGAAATATGTTTTAAAAAGACCTTAATTATTCTTAATAAGAATTAAAACTTTCTATATGTCTATCGGGTATGTTGCTTTTGTAGTGGCTTTCTCAGTTATCAAGTCTAATCTTATAAAAATTAATATAATGAGGTTTTGGAATTTCTATAGTCATTCTTGTTGCTTTTTTATAAAGAAATTTGAAATATGTTTTAAAAAGACCTTAATTATTCTTAATAAGAATTAAAACTTTCTATATGTCTATCGGGTATGTTGCTTTTGTAGTGGCTTTCTCAGTTATCAGGTCTAATCTTATAAAAATTAATATAATGAGGTTTTGGAATTTCTATAGTCATTCTTGTTGCTTTTTTATAAAGAAATTTGAAATATGTTTTAAAAAGACCTTAATTATTCTTAATAAGAATTAAAACTTTCTATATGTCTATCGGGTATGTTGCTTTTGTAGTGGCTTTCTCAGTTATCAGGTCTAATCTTATAAAAATTAATATAATGAGGTTTTGGAATTTCTATAGTCATTCTTGTTGCTTTTTTATAAAGAAATTTGAAATATGTTTTAAAAAGACCTTAATTATTTTTAATAATAATTAACACTTTCTATATGTCTATCGGGTATATTGCCTCTATAATGGGTTTCTCATTTGTCATGTCTAATCTTATAAAAATTAATAAAATGAGAATTTGAAATATCTACAATTACTATTTTTTCCTTTTTTATAAAGAAATTTGAAAATTGTTGAAAAAAAGAACTAAAAGTAAAACATTTATTCGTTTCATTTTGGGTAATGTTTATCATATTGTACAGATTTTAGAGATGTGCATATATTTACTTAAATATATTTATAAAGAATCTTTTAATTTTCTTACGAGGAAATAATGTTTATTTCTATGACGCGTCGTGTATACTCTCCACCAGGGAAGTAAGAAAGACGATTTTACATTGGGTATCGGCGAGAAATAGAAATCTATTTAGCTATATTGGTGTCCAATCCGTATCGTGATATATCACTGAACTGAAAATTTGGAAATTTGTCTCACTATGAATCCGGTTATATAGATATTTTATGATATATCAATACATCAGTTCCTCCTATGAAAATCAATAATATATAATATTGGGATTAGTAAAAAATTCTTACCCTTTTTCTATGATAAAATCTTTCTGCTCAGTAAAACCTCTTTTTAGCTCATTTTTTGCAAGTATACTATGAATATTAAAAATAAATATAAGTAATAAGTATTAAATAGTACAAGTATATATATATATATATATATATATATATATATATATATATATATATATATATATATATATATATATATATGTATATATATGTATATATATATGTATATATATATGTATATATATATATATATATATATATATATGTATATATATATATATATGTATATATATATATATATGTATATATATATATATATATATATATATATATATATATATATATATATATATATATATATATATATATATATATATATATATATATATATATATATATATATATATATATATATATATATATATATATATATATATATATATATATATATATATATATATATATATATATATATATATATATATATATATATATATATATACAAAGACTCTAAAATTTTAATGCATGTTCAACTAGTTAACATACGGTTGAAAATTCGATTTTTCTATCCGAATGAATCCAAATTATAACTAAGAACAAGAAACGAAGATCGTATTTTAATTTTCATCCCCTAATAGTTAATATAATTATTACGAAAACGGACAATCTAGTTACTTCCAGTAACTCTTTAAACCATTTAAAAACCAAAAATTTATTTAATTTTATTACTATTTAAATCACCCCACATACATTTCTAACTGTTATATAGCTTTGTTTTGCAAACGATTTGCCTTCTAGAGGAGTATAAAATAATAGTCAAAATAAATAACTAGTCAGTTAACTACTTTAAATGGTTTTTTAACGAAAATTATTTTATTACTATTTGAAACACTCCAGGTCTCACTGTTATATACCTTTGTAATTTATTGACAATTTACCATAGAGAGTATAAAATAAACACTAGTTAAATTTAATACACATGAGTATGAATTTTTAACTTTTAAAGGATCATGCTAAATATTATTTTGTTTACATGTGTTTTCAGATTCTATTTTTCAATATAAGTATATGAAAATCAATTTTTACAAGATACATATTTTTATGCCCGTACAAAGACACTCAAAATTTAATTCATGTTCAATGGTTGAAAATTAGATTTTTCTATCCAAATGAATCCAAAATATAACTAAGAATAATAAATAAAGAGCTTATTTTAATTTTCATCGCCTAACAGTTATTATAATTATTACAAAACAAATAATCGAATTACTTCCAATAACTCTCTAAACCATTTAAATATCAAAAAATTATTTAATTTTATTACTATTTAAATCACCCCAGATACATTTTTATCTCTTTGTCTTTTATCGTCAATTTGAGTTCTAGAAGGGTATAAAATAGTAGTCAAAATAAATAACTAGTTAGGTAACTACTTGGAATGGTTTTTAAACTAAATTTATTTTATTACTATTTGAAACACTCCAAGTCTCAGTGTTATATACCTCCGAAATTTATCGATAATTTATCATATAGAGTAAAATTAATATTAGTTAAAATAAATATTAGTTAAAATTAATGCATTTGAGTATTTGTCAAAGCTCAAAGAATCATGCTAAATGTTTTTTTTTTCTTTTCAGAATTTATTTTTCAATATGAACATTTAAGTTTATGTATGTAACTACATATTAAATTATAGCCATTATTACTTTAATCTATAAAATATTTATTTTGGGATGGAGGATGAATGATGCTAAAATAAATGCCTAATGCAGAAAAAATAGAAATGTTTAAGTGATGTTTCAGAAAACTTAAATATATTTTAAATCGTCGGACAGCATATAATGTACAATTAATAAACTCTTAAACTTTCATAAAATTAAAAATCATCGATAATATGAAATACTGAGTGGTTTTAATACAGCGAAAAAAATATTTGTGTTTAATATTTTTGAAACAGCAAAAATTTGATTTAGGCTATCAGAAATATCGTAATGTTCCTGCATTTAAATAATGGAATTCAAAATGAATATGTTAATATTTGCGGAAGTATGAAAGAAATTACTTTAATATGGATATGAATATCAATTATGTACTTTAGAAACTCATATTTTTCTTTACGAAAGCTTGAATATTCTTAATAAATTTTTCTCATTAAAAATGCAGTTAATTTGGTTCCAATATTAATAATGTATAACGGTTTTCTTTTTCATTTACTCCATCTCATATAGCTCGGAATATTGAATGATATCTAAGAGCTCACAAAATAAAATTTTAAAAATGAACTCTTCAAAATAAGTAGTGTGGCATATATATTACAGTTAAGATTGAAATATTAAAGCCATTTTCTTAATGATACCCTTTGATGAAACTTTATTGAGAATAACATGATTTGGTTTTGATATGTTTTGATACTCCCTATTAATGAAGAATAATTTTTAAAATTGAAACCTAGATTCGGAGAGAAAATTTAAAGCGAGTGAACAAAGAAATTTGATGAATTCTTTATTTAATGAGAAATATACATTAAATATTAACTCATTATTAACAGTGAAATTTAATGACTACGAAAATGTTTTTTTATACTTTTCGAGAAAATGAGTTAAGATTATTTCAGATAATTTGTTTCCTTCCCGTTAAGAAAGTGTAATTTATTAAAGACTTTTTTACTGTGATCATAAATAAAATCTGAATTTTTTTCCATTAGTTTAACATTTATGAATTATAAAATTTATTTTAAAAGAGATACATGTTGATCGAAAATAATAGTTTATTGTTAAATAAAGTTTTAGAGGAGATATTTTATTTAGTTCATTAGATTGTTTCATTTATTTAACGGTTATATATCTTTACCTATATATCCATTATCCATGCCTATATATCCATCTTTGTCTTTATATCCATTTAATTAATGCGCAAATGCATGCCAGCAAATATTTTATTTGCAAACTTACACTATATTTAAACTATGTCTTTTGCAAACTATCGACAAATTTGTTATTTTCAAAAATATAATGATATGAATTCAGCGAATTCATTTCATTATATTTTAAAATATTACAACTAATTCTCTAAAGAATGTCTCCTCTAAACATGTAATTGGTCTAATCATACATTGAATCTTTATTAATGATAGATATTTGAAAAGAACTTAGTTTGCAGAAATAACCCACAAATATATTATTATGCTACCTGACTCAAAACATTATTGGTAAAATCATCCTGTTAATTCATCCTGTTTTGAAGGCCTTCTAACTCATTGTTATAACCAGTAACACTTGTAGTTTAACCCCTTCCCTGTTTTGCCCGTACGCCGTACGGGCACAGCTTTCGGGCCTTTACTGATTTGCCCGTACGGCGTACGGGCAATCTGATTTCTATTTCGCTTGCACTGTTTCGGCCGTATTTTTTCCAGTTTTAGTAACAAATTATTCGTCTAGTAATTTATTCGTCCAATAAATGATAGTTTGCAGTTTATTGTATTTTCTACTCTGATTGATTCAAAAGCGCGGGTTTTTTCGCATGTTTTGTATCAGAAGACGAATTGTTATCTTTCAGTGTATAGCTGTCTGGTTATATTTTACTAACCTGTCTGATAATTTTATTGATGTAAGAGTTACTTTTAAATAATGGATAATTTAGAGCGTATGGAGCTAATTTCTTGTGATTCGAACTGTGACTCGGAATCAGAAACTGAATTATCTGTAAATGATAGTAGCGAAAGTTTAAAAGATGACATGGATAGTAGTGACTCTGATAGTAGTACAAATGGAATCAGTCAAGCAAGACAATTTTTTTAAATTAATTGTGATAATCCTTCGGATCCACCTCCTAGATTTTAATTACACTTTAATTCCAAAAATGATCTTGGATATCGTGAGACTAAAGGTAAACATCAGTTCTATGATGCTTTCGTAGAAAGAAAGAAAGTTGTAATAAATGCTTAAAAATATTAGAAATGTTAATTTTAATAACATATCTTTACTTAAAAATGTAAAATGAACAAAAAAATACAATAAAAATGTGACACTTTTTTGACGGAATTCTGGAAAAAAATAAAACTGTCAAAGGTTTAATTCATATATACAAATGGTAATATAAAAGTGTATGTATGAAGATGGAAATAATTATGGGTAATAAGTATACATTAGTTAAAATTTTAAGTGGTGCTTTTCATGTTTATTACATTGGTAATAAGAAGGATTTTTTTTGCCTAATACGTTTCGATAGTCTTCGGAATAGAAATAATTTTATATAAACGTACAGAACTTTTGTTAGACACATCAATTTATTTTCCTTGCATATTAAAATCTAAATCTAAATTAAAATGTTATTAGGTAACACACGCTTTATACTATTACTTTTAAATACTTTTTTTTGTTTTTGTAATTTTATTTCTTTTATTAAATATTATTTTTATTTTTGCTATTTTATAAACTTAAAAGTAAAAGTATAAATAAATTTAAGGTTTTAAAGAATGAAGCAAAAGCCAAAACTTCTAGATATGAAGGTATCTACGTATATTTCACTCTTACAATGTTTTTTAAAATGTATAACAGTTCTACCTTAAATTTATCTATAATATTATCAGTTAGAAAATTTTAACATTTTGGGAGCTAATATATTTTTAGAAAAACGATTTCGTCACTCGAAATGAAAAGTATACTAAATATGACTTTATTTGATGCATCAAGTTTATTACCTGACAATTTTATTTTTGTATAAATTATGAAAAAGAAAAGTAATATCTTGGTATTATTATGTTTAAATGTAAATATAAATGTAAACTATCGCCATTTTTGGATTGTCGGAAATATTTATGATTCGAAATAAAGTAGCCGGAATTTCTAAAGATGTCAGTAGTTTTCGTGTTGTGTTTAAAGAATAACCCTGCTAAGTACTCTTACAATAAATCTAATGCAAGGGTTATTCTAAAATTTTTGAGATACGCTCAGACGAAAATTTACAAAATAAAAATAACTGTTTAATTTTAAAATACAAAGTATTTTAACACAGCAAACAATTTTTTACTGACTTACTTCAACTTGTTTAGAGTAGAATAAATTTTAAACAGAAGAGAAAATGGAGTTGACGCGAGAACATTTTTGCGCTATGATTTTCTACTATTTTAAAGCTGAAATAAATCAAGAAGAATGCTTTCAACGGTTCAATTGACATTTGGTTATGAATCTACAGCTTCTGCTATTATATTTAGATGGTTTAAATAATTTAAGAGAGGTCGCAATTTTCTTCCGGATGAAGAACACACAGGAAGGACGACGTCGGCAATAATACGAGATAATGTGTCTGCTATACGAAAAATGTTAATGGATGATAATTACAATACCTATCAAATTATACAGAATTAACATTGTTTCTGAAGAAATATACAAAATTATTAATGAAGAATTACATATGAAAAAAGTAGTTTGCAGTTGGGTTCCCCATAATCTAACTAAGATCCAAAAAGGGGAGCAAGTCAGAATCAGTAAAGAAACTCTTAAATTGCAAAATGATGGTGACCACCGCATCATTTGTAAAATTGTAAGGGGTGATAAAACATACATACCGTTTGTATATGTTTCAACACGTCAAGAATGAAAAGTATGGGTCTTTGAAGATGATCCCACGCAGACACTGGTGAAAAGACAACGCGCACTGAAAAAGCTGATGTATGCCGTTTTCTTCAAAAGTACGGGATTGGTCAAAGCCATCAAGTTTGAAGGACAGAAGACAAATACAGCAAACTGGTGTCACTAAATGTCTTCCACAAATTCTACAAGAAGTAAATGTTAGGGGACAAATGCTTCACCATGACAATGAATCATCACATACAGCGGAAATAACAGTTGAGTTTCTTAAACAAAAACAAATTAAAGCAATAGAACATCCGCCGTATTCACCTGATCTAGCTCTGTGTGCCTTTTGGTTATTATTTAATTTAAAATAGAACTTACGTGGACATTTCTTTCATTCAGAAGATGAGATTGATGTGGCTATAAATGCAATTTTTCATCTATTCCAAGAAATGAATGGCTTGAGACACTTAATCTGGGGAAAATTAGTCTACAAATGTGCATTGATGCTGGAGGAGACTACTTTGAATACACCTAAAAATTTGTAAGTATAACTTTAAAGACCTCGTTGTATCTCAAAAATTTCAAAGTGACTCTCATAGTTTAGGAGTAAGTGTGTAACATAATTAAAACCATGACTTTTTATCTATTTAAAGATTTTTTATAGAAAAATTTTCCTATTCATTATATGAAAATATTGTGTTTTTGACAAATAAATAATTACAAATTGTATGTAGAAACAGGTTTGTCGTATCAACAGTTTAACAAATTGCGTTCTTTAAAAATTTTACCTCATCTTTTTCGGCCTGTTCTCCGTTCTCGACCCTGAATCGTCGGACCAAGCTTTCGGAGCCTTCACTGTCACATGATGCGAGCTACAAGAAAGAAAAATACAATATATTAGTACATCAGTTTTAATTCAGTTAACATTTTTAGCTGTAAATGTAAATGTTAATATTCTTAATGCAGTTTAATAACTTAATGCTTTTAAACTATTTTGCATTACCGCATTGCCTATTTGTAGCATGCACAATAATGCTATTTCTAAACGGATTAAGAAAACCTAGTATTTGTTGATTAATATGAACATTACGATTAATTTTGATTAAAAAAACCCTGTTAGTTACTTAGTTTCATATACTTTTTGTATCAAGGTTTCATTTATTGCTTGTTCAAATGCACAAGATTTTTAGTAAAATAAACTTTTGATTATTAAGCTTAATGATACATGGATTCATCAAATAACATAGCAGTTAAGAACAAGATAACAGTTTATTTTTTAACCTATTAATTTATAAACTATTATATGTTCTAATAGATAACACGCATTCAACAAATTAAACAAAATTATTTCAGGTTCAATTTATTAATTTATGCTAATTTTTGTTTATAACAAAAAATTGAAATTTTGAGTTTTTGTCTTTGAAAGTAAATTCACTCGTAAAACCACTTCACAAAATTGGAAGTAAAAAAGGAATGAGTATTAAGCACTTATAAAATGAACATACTAATAAAAATAGTATTATATTCTTAACGTATTAAAGATTTCTTCAATACAAGACTAACTTCTTTTTTCAAGTAGAGTAAAAGAAGAAGAACTTGTGTTTAATTAAAAAATGCTTGTTCAAACTTTGATGAGACTACAGCATGCTATGTGAGTTTCCTTCCTACCTTCCTCAGTGGCATGACAGCCCAGGATGGGCCTTAGCCTTCTCCAGAATTCCATACCAGGCAGTCCTATCTTTGGCTCTGGATTTCCAATTTGAAATTTTCAAGGATCTTATGTCTTTCTCAATGCAGTCTAACTATCTAAGTTTTGGTCGTCCTCTCATTCGGGTTCCCATTAGTTTGGCCGTAAAAACTTTTTTTGTGGATCTATTGTCATTAAGTTGAACTAGGTGTCCGGACCATTTTAATCTTTGTAAGCTAATAAAATTAATTATATCTGGGTTTTTATATGTTCTGTATAATTCAATATTTGTTCTTCTTCTCCATATACCATTTACATTAATTCCCCCAAAAATACTTCTCAATATTTTTCTCTCAAAAACTGCTAGGGTTTCCTTGTCTCTTTCTGTCAATGCCCAGGTTTCAGCTGAGTAAGTCAAAACAGGTCTTATTAGGCATTTATACAATATTATTTCAGTCAATCTTTTAATGTACTTAGACTTTAAATACTTCTTTAATCCAAGAAAACATAGATTAGCAGCAGTAATTCTGCTATGAATTTCAACAGATATATTATTTTGTGTATTAATTTCCGAACCTAGGTATATAAACTGCTTTACAGTCTCAAATCTATAACTGCCTATTTCGAAGAAGGAGTGATTATATTCTGATTTTAAACAAGGTATATATTTGGTTTTAGTTTCATTAATGCTCAAATTCATCTTTTTGGCCCCAGTTTCCAGAGAAATAAATGCTTGTTTTAGTGCATCTAATGTCCGGGCTATAATATCAATATCATCTGCATATGCAAGCAATTGTACAGATTTGTTGAAAATGGTTCCTCTAGAATTTAAATTTGCATCTCTAACTATTTTCTCCAGTGCAAGGTTAAAGAGAAGACAGGCCAGGGCATCCCCTTGTCTTAGATCATTCATGATAGTGATAGGTTCTGATAAGCTGTTTTGTACCTTAATTCTTACATTGGTCTGTGTTAAAGTCAAAGCTACCAGATTAACAAGCTTTTCAGGAATGTTAAATTCTTTCATAGCATTCAGAAGTCTATGTTAGTTTATACAAAGAAAAAAATATATACATTAAATACTTCTTGAAACTTCATACACGGTTCTCCTAGAAATAGTTAACAACTATCTGTTAAGATGTTTTTAAAATTTGCATTGCATACGTGGGCTGATGAAACGACATAAACATTTAAGGCAAATTTTCAAACGTCCTTTAATTTCAACAAAGTGGTATACAAACAAAAAAATTTACTTAAAATAAATATTGATTATTTTTAATAAAAAGTAAATTCTTCTAAAGGCCTTTATCAATTATTTGTAAATAACCTAAAATTTCCATAGGTTACGTTAGCCGATAGAGTGACGTAAAAGTATGATGTAACATTGCAGAATTCTCCCTAACTACGCGATAGAGTCATTGAAACGTGACATTTTGGTTATAATTAAAATTAAATGCTGCTGAAAGTACCGCAGATTGTGAATGAAAATCAATCAATTGCTCTTTTAATAAAAAATACGTGACTCTCGTCCAGTCCTTTATCATTTATCTGTAAATAACCAAAGCATTTCTTCACTTATGCGAGCCTGTTGAATGACGTACACAATTGAACATTCTTTATGATATGGATTACATTCTATATTTAAATTATAATTATAGATTAAAGTTAAGAATTTTGCAGATTAATTACTTTCAAAACATTTTGTTACTATATAGACAAATTTTTCTATATATCTGTTTAGTACATAATTTGTATATTTGGTATGACGGCTAATAATAGTAATAATAAAATTTTGCTAGTCAGTTAGAAAAAAGTTAATTTAAGCTTATTATTAGTGAAATACTTAAAAAACGAAAAATATTTTTAGAACACATTTTTCTTATAACAGTCTACTGTAAGAATTAATTTACAGCATGTCTCTTGAACTATTTATTCACTTTTGAACCATTAACTCTTTATTTCTGAGATATTTTAGATAACAGGTACCATAAATAAAAAATAAGTAAAATGAGAAAATAATTGTTTACTTAAAAAAAAAAAACTAAGGATTAAAGGCAATAAAGAAGAATTCATAAGAATGGTTTATATGAAATATATTCCATTATATTATATTTATCTAAAATGGGTAACTTAATAGTGCTGTAAGAAAAAATACTCCACCTCAATAATACTGTAGTTATCTGTTTTATTTAAGATTTGTCGTACTTTCTCTAGCGGGAATTTTCATTTGAACAAATTGTTACTTTGAATTACTTCTACGTCTTAGTTTGTAAGTCTACAGGTTTACGCCATTTGTTTTTTTGTCATTCCATCGTATATCATACGCAATAGAAATTTTAGATTATTTACAGATAATTGATAAAACTGAAGATAAGAATTGTGTAGATATTGTTAAAACGTAATGCATTTTATTCCCAATCTTCGGTACTTATAATAGGAAAATGTCACTTTATAGTAACCCTATTACGTAGTTACTCAGTATTCTACAACGTTACATCATACATTTACGTCATTCTATCGGCTTGCGTCACCAATCGTAATTTTAGGTTACTAATAAAGAATTGACAAAGATCGCTATCGGATCACTTATTTATTAGCTTAGCTAATGAAACAATTTTAATTCTAAATTTGTGTTATTTGGAACAGCATTAAATATTTATTGTAAACAAAATGTCGAGCTGTAATAACTCCGGGTTGAACATACGAATACGTCTTCAAATATACGTCATGTGTTTGCGTCATTTCATTCGCTTACGTATACAAAGAAATTTCTAAGCTATTCACAATTAAATTATAAAGATTTCTGTGAGAACCATGTAGGCATTTTTATAAAGTATTTAAATTGTTTCTAATAAGAGATCAAAACTATGAATTTAAATAGAACATTACGAGAAATTTAATAATATATTAAGTAAATGAAATAAAGGTAAGATAAATAATGAAATACAAATTCCTTCTTTTAAATATATATGTAATATATTTTTCAGCACTTCATGCTCAAACATTTTCTATATTTTTGAAAGAACAATTTTTAAAAAACTTTATATATGACGATACAATTTCTCTAACAAAGATTTACATTCTTATTTCCTTTGATTTACATAATAAGACAATTATTTATTTCAATAAGAAAAATTGCTATAAGGAAAGAAATAAAATAAATATATCATGAGGTGAAATAAGAATGAATGAATTTATTATTCAAAGAGAAATTCTATGATTTAATAATTCATATTTCCGTGATATTAGCTGTAACTTTAACTTGCAACAAAGTTAAATTAAAAAAAGATTAGAATATATAAAGCTTAATTGTATAGAATTTCCTCTGATTATAACTATAGATGCATTTGGAATAATACTCATTTTAATCAGTTTATTTTAAATATATACTACGTGTATATACTAATGTATGCGTTACATATATTAACAGAGTATTTTATGATGTTTTATTAAATAATTAGTTTTAAAGGCGCTTGAAAAGAAATATTAATTTGCTTTAGATAATAATAAATTTGCAGCAAAGTTTAAAACACAAGGAAAAATACTGGTACAATAGTAAGAAAGAAATATAAATCTAAAAACTCCTAAACTCATGAATATGTAACACGAAATATATTCAAAAATGTATTACTGAAAGAGCGTTAAATACAATTTTACATAAGTTAAATTTGAAATTAACGCTTCTGACGTATTGGCTTATCTTGAAGTTTAAAAATAAAGAGGAGTTATATCCTATCGACATTCACGTATACTCAAATAAAAGAAAAGTTTTTATTACAGAATTAAGAGTTTAGTTGATACTTTTAGAAAGTATATGAATTCTATCTAACAAATTTTTGTTTTTTAACTGCTCTTGCACGTTATTTATGTACTTAAAAACATCGAAAAGAGGATAGTAGCTGGAAAAAGCTGTACTGTACCCGGAAGTAGCGGGTAAACGGCTACTTGCGGTTGGCAGATGTTATCCAAAAATTGATACAAAATTAAAATTATGCAACAACATGCGAATCCAAAATTATCACGTTATCATGCTGGCATACACATAGAGACGTAGTTCCAAAAATGATATTTTTAGATTTTGGGAGATTCAAAACGTGTAGATCAACTAAAATCTTGTGGGTGTGTGTTTGGATGTACGAACGCCAGAAAAAGAAAGGATTTTTCGCTAGACGGATACAATATCACTAAGTTCACTTTTATGATGTTAGATTACATTCATAGACGCATTTTAGAAGAACAATTCATTAAAAGCCGAATTTGATTTTTATTATTATTTATTTAAACTTTATACTAAATAAGATTTTTAAATGTTGTAGAGAATTTTTTGGAAGTCGTAATTTTAAAATTAGTTTACTTTCTTAGAACGAATAGTGACTATTTAAAAATGTTTGAAGCATCATAGATGTTTTTCAACTATTCAAAAATTTTATTTCAAGGAAATTAATTAATATTAGGACTTTGTGATCACTCACTCGTTCAATACTTGTAGAGAATAATTTTTAAACAAAAAATAAAAATAAATATAAATAAATAAAAATTAATTTTTATTTAGGATTTAAATTTAAGAAGCTGCATACAGTGCGAGTGGGTAATAGATGTTCCATATTTCATACCAATAGATTTTGCTGTTTCGTACACTAATTGTTTTTAGCATACCAATATGCATTACAACATAATAATGTATCACAATATGCAGAACTGTTTTATATACTGGGTGTTCATGATTAAACTTCCCTACTTTAAATTTGTGAACAGTTGAAACTATTGCTATAAAAAATTAGTGTAATGAAGGGATGGGAATATATTTGACAGAATTATAGAGGTATTTCAAAATTTTACAACTAACAAACGCTTTTTGGATGAATTATAAATTTAGCTAAAGTTTACTGCATTTAAAAAAATATCCCTACAAGAAATGCTCAACATATGAGCTATCATTTTCAGATACCATTTGAAATCATAAATTAGCATGTTCTACAAATGGAGCGATGTGTCTGGGGTAATGCTGAAAACATATCACGAGATGTTGTCTTTCAGTTCATCTATAATTGGGTATAGATGTAGTTTTGGTTTATCAAAAGCTGAGTAGATCTGTCAAATGACCCGAAAGCCAGAAGACAAGAAGAATATCCTTTACATATTAGCTTTCCTAATAAGAACCTTATCAAAAATCATTTTACAGAAAAACTCACACCCAGCCATCAGCGCCGATATCCAAAGTTCAACCCATGCGACTTAAAATTTGGAAGTATTTGAAACAGCTAGTCTTAATAAACAAATGACTTGATCTGAAAGACAGGAATTTCAAGACATGCTCTCATTATTTTCCCATATACACTCTCCTGTGTCAGACATTAGTCTTATTCTTATGCCTGCAAGGGAAGTTTAAAATGATAAATCATAAACCAAGAAAAATTAAATAATACATACGCTATCATTTAAAACCTCTCTTAACTTCTTCTAACTTATATTTTACTTCACATTAAATTAAATTTTATCAGACAAGTTATTTTAATTATAAAAATGACGCAATGATGACGGTCTTATTTGAACAAGATAAAAATATGTCATTGCACTCTTAAGTTAGCCAAATTTTTCCAAACTAATATTAAATAGACAAAGACTTGCGAGTCATATCTGATACCTATTATCTGTTGATATTCATGTCAAAAATGGTATTAGGAGTCATGGTACATACTTTTAGGAAACATGGTACAGATGCACGTTCATCCTTCATTTAATACTTTTACACGGTAAAACTGTCATCAAATGTTCGTAACATGTTTTATAAGATTTTTTAGAATTTATAATTAATTCATAAAAATTAATTATGAATCTTTTTTTATATTCTTTATTTTTATATTTTCATATTTAATATTATTTTATTTGAATTTTAATAGAGTTTAATTAAATGCATATCAGAAAGGAATATAAAAAAATGGATTAATTAAATAAATATAAAATTATATTATTAAAATGATGTAAAATTTAAACAACATTCTTTATTTTTAAACCAAAAGACACTAAAATATACTTATAAATTGAACTATGAGGACCAATAAAAAGAACAATTGTTGAATAATTATAAAAATCATTTCTACATTTTTGATTATAAAACGAATAATGTATTAGTAATTATGCGATACGTATTTTAAAATTAATGTTTAATGAAATCTTTAAGGTTCCTTCTATTAAACATTAACTCACATTTAAAAAAGAAATATAGAGAGCATTAAAAACTGTTTTTAATTTTGTTATGCGCTATTAAACTTCTGACATTTCAGGTGACACTATCTTATACATGTTGTTTTCTCATTTCTTGTTTTCTGATCTTCATCTAAATTTCTGTGTTTCTCCTTAAAAACACTGCTATTCGATATTTACTTCAGGTACTATAACACTTCTGTGTAAATATTAATTCCTCTTGAAAAATATTGCCAAAATAATCATATGGAATTGTCGTCTGCAAGACATAATCCCCTATATAATAATAGCCTAAGTTGTCTGTCCGCGAATTTATGATGCGGTTGTACCTGGAATACATACAGACATCCATATTGGATTTTTTATGAGTTAGGGTTAGTGAAATTTAAAGCGAGTTCGAAACCCACCTCATCCCCTACTTTTCGAGCATTTAATGCTATTATTTCAAGCCTTATTCTATACTAAATTCATTATTATAGGATGACGAGGGCGGAGTGCAATATTTGAATTTCTGGACTGTTTTTACTTGACCTTTATATATTCTAACCATTGCCTTTACCACGTGTAAGCTGGCACATGGGGTAGAGTGTCTGCCCATTTGATCGTCGTACTTCTCCGATTAATGGTTCTGCCCCCGACGTAACCGAATTTTTCTAAATGTCTAATTAATTTAATAATTTCTGCTTTTTCTTTTGAATTCTTATTCCTAAAGTTGTTTTATTATTTTTAAATTTTTACAATTTTTCAAATTTTTATGATTTTTTTTATTAAATTCACGTATTACCATTATTATATCAAGCTCCATTTTAAGAGCAGGTGATTAAATGTATCGATTTTTCACATAATAAATAGGTAAAAATTAAAAAAAATTTCTAGCATTATGACATCATTCCTTTAATCATCTCATTTAATCATTTATTTTAGATTATTTAAATATCTTCTGCATTATTTCCATACGTTTTATCACTAAACTTAGATATTACGTAAATAATTTTCTTAAGGTAATATTTTGTTGTAAAATAATTCTCAGCCAAACAACAAACCATTTTTTTTACCTGCCTTAAAGGGTACTTTACAATTCTGGAATATTGAAAATGTTATTGATCCCGTCATATGATGGGCTATATGCTAGTTTAATCCTGTTGAAAAAAATCTAAGAAGTTTAAAAAAAATCCCATTTCTTTAGAGTTAGGAAAATGGGTATTCTTTTGAAAATTTAATGATCATATTCACAATGAAATAAGCTTTTTGACAGTGAAAAATCTCTCACATTTCGCACTCAGTTGATCATAACACTCGATGATTTTCTTTTAAAGATTTTAACAAGATGATGCTAATGAGCCGTGCATGCTTGTTTTCTTCGTTTCTCCCTTGTTGGTGATAAACTATTTAAGTTCATTTAAATAGCAGTATTCATAGTATTTTTATAGTCTCTAACACTAGGTGTAGTGTTTTAGAAAATTAGAGGTCCCCTTTCTCATGAAATTACACTTGATGATAAGGTACGGAATTGATTAAAGCTTAAGTGAATTTCATATTTTTAAACGTTTCTCTTTGAAGAGTTGTTCTC
This sequence comes from Pardosa pseudoannulata, assembly GCA_032207245.1. Lineage (NCBI taxonomy): Eukaryota > Metazoa > Arthropoda > Arachnida > Araneae > Lycosidae > Pardosa > Pardosa pseudoannulata. The sequence continues at coordinate 145,695,056 of CM063498.1, read as the reverse complement.
TCACGGTTGACTACTTTTAAGAAATTTTTAATGTAGTGAAAGGTGTTAAATTCTCTAGATCAATAATATCGTCTTATGTTACTACTGAAAATTTTAATTCAAAGCACTAGAAAGGGATATTTTCTTTTGAGATTTTTCCTCTGTAGAATTATAATTGCCAGTTAGATTAGTTTTCACAAAGATTACTTAATCCTTTGAAAAATCCTTGAAAAAAATTTTAAACAGAATTCAAAGGATTCAAATTTAATTATATTCTTCTTTTGTTCAGACTGAAACGGGTTATCTTAGATATATTCACATTGTACAACTAATAAAATAATCTTAATCAGTAATACAAACTAGTTTCATTAGTTCAATTTCAATAATTATTTCCTTTTTGTAGTATAAGTATTTGAAATTATGTGTAATATCAAACGTTATAAATGTTTAGAATATTTCTTAATGATTATAATATTTGTAAACAATGGAAATTTAATATAATTTAAACATCGTTAATTTCATTCTAAGATTTGTGTAAAAATGAAAGAAATTTAATATCATAAATTAGCTAATATTTATTGCCTTTTTATATTTTAAGAATTGTCACATTTTTCAGAAGGATATTGAGCGTATTTCAATAGTTTCCATAGTGATGACAGTTGGGGTACATTATAAGTAGTCCTCACTTATTCCATGATAAGACTCTTGAATGTCTGATAGGAGAACTGTCAACAATAAAATGTCAGTTATCTTTGACAGTAGAGTTACTTCTACTTGATAGGAAAATCACAAGCACGTAAAAAATAATGCTAGAAAAATTGATAGGGCAGGAAGTAATGGCATATAAAAAAATTGAGAGTAAGTAAAACAGCTGAGAGTGAAGCATACCACATAAATAAATTAAAAATTTTAGCTGGTATCTTTATTTTCAATTTCTTGTTAATCCTATTAAAAAATTAAATAAAAACTAGCCAACATGACTGTGATGTTGAAGTCTACTAAATATTTCTCCGTTTGCTACTGAATACCCTGTGTAGACATGCAGCCCGTGACCAACTATTTGCAGTCATTAAAATAGATTATTACTCCTTATTAAAGTTATAAGTAACTTGTCCAAGTCTATAGAAGTATTAATTTATCAACTGTAAACACTTTTTTATTACCAATATGCTGGTAAATTGACTACCACTATTTTTATATAATTATAAATGGTTCTAGTTTTTAAAACTCATATTAGACCAACGTTTATTGCAGAGCGATTTATTTTATACGAGGTTTGGAACTTTAGTAGTCGCACTATTTATTTACGTGGAATACAAAAATGATTCATGTCACCATGTTTTACAGTTCTTTAATATAGTTGCCATTATTGTGTAATCCGTTTCCAAAAATTGGAAAGTCACAGAACACCTGTAGTAGGGCCTGTTCTTTTGATAGTTAGAATGGACATGTATATTACAGCAAGAATCTCTGCAAAAGTTCTGAAGCGAATGCCACAAAGTAGTTTCTTCATCATAGGAATTAAGACATAGTCACAAGGAATTAGATCTGGAGAGTAAAGTGGATGGTAAATCACTTCCCAGCCCCATAGATCGAACAAATCAGTCACCTCTTGCACTGTATGTGGCCTAGCATTGTTATGCAGAATGATAGGGGCATTCTGCACAAAGTACAAAATTTTTCTCATGCTGAGGCATTTCTTCAGAATGTGCAGAACAGTCGTAGATGCAAATCCTGTCTTACGGCCCAGCTTACGAATCGTTTGTCATCGATCACTGTCCGTTAGAGCGGCAACATCATGCACTTCTTCATTGCTGACACTAGGATGACCTGGCTGATGCATGCCTGCCACATTTCGGCATCCTTCATTAAAGGCTTTTACCCATCTTGCTACAGTTCTGTCAGGCAACGGAGATTCCCTGCAAGCCTCTTGAAGCCCTTGATGTCATTGTGAAGTAGGACCTCTGGGACATTTAATTTTTATCCATTTCCTTTGTTCTTCTTTTGAAAACATCCTAACAACACTTACTTTAGACCACTAGCTAATACAAGGATAAGTTCTTTGCGTCACTCCGCATTCGTATGACGTAGGAAGGTCGAGTCTTTTTGCTGAGAGGTAAGGTAGGTATGTGGCTTACTTGTGGTATAAGTGACATTCTTTGGTTTTGTTTCGTAGCGTTTTTACAGCTATGTTGCCATTATTAATATTCCAACTCTCGTACATAAAAAAGATAACTATTATTTAATCACTATAACCCATATTTTATTTTTTTATAAAATGTAATTTAATAACTAAAATCAAATTATTTACTAAATTTTATGAATATATAATTAAAATTCGCACTTCACTGTCGTAATAATAAAGACATTAGCTTTTTACAAATTATCTGAAATAGTTATGTTAGATTTTATAAACAAAAAACATAAGATTTAGTCTCTTCTAAGACGTTATAAGCTCTTTATTGGGTATTTTCTTATAAATAGGATATTTCATTTTGTCTATTTAAAACAAGATTAAGCGGCTGAAATCAAGTTCTTTTATTTTGTACTCTAAGTATATAATATAAAGAATGAAATAAATTTAAAATATTTTCTAAAATGAACTAATTTTTTTAACAGGAATGTCACCTTTTTTATTTCGTTGAATCTTAAATATTCTTATAACCATTAATCACTATGTATGCAATCAATTTTCTTTTGATACTGTTTTACTTCATCATACTTCTTCAAAAATAGAAATAAGAAATTCTAAATCCTCATTTTCCTCAGTACATTTTAAGGGGATTAAAAAAAGTCTTCCAAAAAATATAAGATATTCTTTTTATAGGAATCAATGGAAATTAAATAATGGAAGTTAAATTTGGGGACCAGTTTTCTAAGGCAGAAGAGATTTTCCCAACAAAGAAATTTTTGTCGGATTTTCAGAGGAAGAAAAAAAAAGTTTCTGTTTAATCCAATTTAGAAGCAATTTCATTTTTTTTTACCCTTACTCTAATCCCCCGACTTTATAGTTAAGAAACAAATTGAAAGTTTTGTGTGAATAGCAGACTTTTTTTTTCTCTTCTAATGCTTCCTGTAATGAAAAACACTTTACTGAAATGCATGTGTTACTTTATATTTTTTATAAAAGCCGTTTCTGTTTTTTAACGCTTTAAAACTGTAAAAAATTAAGAACATATGTAATCACATTTTATGGTATGTAGTTCATTAGAATGCAATACGTTGACATTTTCACTTATGCATTTAATAGCCGCATTTTTAAATTTGGATTTACCAAAATAAAATGAAGTTTGGGTAAATTTAAAAAATATTTATCAAAATTTTGTATAAAGTTTGTACATTGAAGCATAGCACATAAATAAATTAAAAATTTTAGCTGGTATCTTTATTTTCAATTTCTTGTTAATCCTATTAAAAAATTAAATAAAAACTAGCCAACATGACTGTGATGTTGAAGTCTACTAAATATTTCTCCGTTTGCTACTGAATACCCTGTGTAGACATGCAGCCCGTGACCAACTATTTGCAGTCATTAAAATAGATTATTACTCCTTATTAAAGTTATAAGTAACTTGTCCAAGTCTATAGAAGTATTAGTTTATCAACTGTAAACACTTTTTTATTACCAATATGCTGGTAAATTGACTACCACTATTTTTATATAATTATAAATGGTTCTAGTTTTTAAAACTCATATTAGACCAACGTTTATTGCAGAGCGATTTATTTTATACGAGGTTTGGAACTTTAGTAGTCGCACTATTTATTTACGTGGAATACAAAAATGATTCATGTCACCATGTTTTACAGTTCTTTAATATAGTTGCCATTATTGTGTAATCCGTTTCCAAAAATTGGAAAGTCACAGAACACCTGTAGTAGGGCCTGTTCTTTTGATAGTTAGAATGGACATGTATATTACAGCAAGAATCTCTGCAAAAGTTCTGAAGCGAATGCCACAAAGTAGTTTCTTCATCATAGGAATTAAGACATAGTCACAAGGAATTAGATCTGGAGAGTAAAGTGGATGGTAAATCACTTCCCAGCCCCATAGATCGAACAAATCAGTCACCTCTTGCACTGTATGTGGCCTAGCATTGTTATGCAGAATGATAGGGGCATTCTGCACAAAGTACAAAATTTTTCTCATGCTGAGGCATTTCTTCAGAATGTGCAGAACAGTCGTAGATGCAAATCCTGTCTTACGGCCCAGCTTACGAATCGTTTGTCATCGATCACTGTCCGTTAGAGCGGCAACATCATGCACTTCTTCATTGCTGACACTAGGATGACCTGGCTGATGCATGCCTGCCACATTTCGGCATCCTTCATTAAAGGCTTTTACCCATCTTGCTACAGTTCTGTCAGGCAACGGAGATTCCCTGCAAGCCTCTTGAAGCCCTTGATGTCATTGTGAAGTAGGACCTCTGGGACATTTAATTTTTATCCATTTCCTTTGTTCTTCTTTTGAAAACATCCTAACAACACTTACTTTAGACCACTAGCTAATACAAGGATAAGTTCTTTGCGTCACTCCGCATTCGTATGACGTAGGAAGGTCGAGTCTTTTTGCTGAGAGGTAAGGTAGGTATGTGGCTTACTTGTGGTATAAGTGACATTCTTTGGTTTTGTTTCGTAGCGTTTTTACAGCTATGTTGCCATTATTAATATTCCAACTCTCGTACATAAAAAAGATAACTATTATTTAATCACTATAACCCATATTTTATTTTTTTATAAAATGTAATTTAATAACTAAAATCAAATTATTTACTAAATTTTATGAATATATAATTAAAATTCGCACTTCACTGTCGTAATAATAAAGACATTAGCTTTTTACAAATTATCTGAAATAGTTATGTTAGATTTTATAAACAAAAAACATAAGATTTAGTCTCTTCTAAGACGTTATAAGCTCTTTATTGGGTATTTTCTTATAAATAGGATATTTCATTTTGTCTATTTAAAACAAGATTAAGCGGCTGAAATCAAGTTCTTTTATTTTGTACTCTAAGTATATAATATAAAGAATGAGATAAATTTAAAATATTTTCTAAAATGAACTAATTTTTTTAACAGGAATGTCACCTTTTTTATTTCGTTGAATCTTAAATATTCTTATAACCATTAATCACTATGTATGCAATCAATTTTCTTTTGATACTGTTTTACTTCATCATACTTCTTCAAAAATAGAAATAAGAAATTCTAAATCCTCATTTTCCTCAGTACATTTTAAGGGGATTAAAAAAAAAGTCTTCCAAAAAATATAAGATATTCTTTTTATAGGAATCAATGGAAATTAAATAATGGAAGTTAAATTTGGGGACCAGTTTTCTAAGGCAGAAGAGATTTTCCCAACAAAGAAATTTTTGTCGGATTTTCAGAGGAAGAAAAAAAAAGTTTCTGTTTAATCCAATTTAGAAGCAATTTCATTTTTTTTTACCCTTACTCTAATCCCCCGACTTTATAGTTAAGAAACAAATTGAAAGTTTTGTGTGAATAGCAGACTTTTTTTTTCTCTTCTAATGCTTCCTGTAATGAAAAACACTTTACTGAAATGCATGTGTTACTTTATATTTTTTATAAAAGCCGTTTCTGTTTTTTAACGCTTTAAAACTGTAAAAAATTAAGAACATATGTAATCACATTTTATGGTATGTAGTTCATTAGAATGCAATACGTTGACATTTTCACTTATGCATTTAATAGCCGCATTTTTAAATTTGGATTTACCAAAATAAAATGAAGTTTGGGTAAATTTAAAAAATATTTATCAAAATTTTGTATAAAGTTTGTACATCTCCTTAAATGAGGAATGATTATTATTTAGGTATGTGTTTGCAAAAGAAATTAAAAATAATTTGATTTCTCGAGTCAACGCAAAAATAATTAAAATGCATTACAGTCATTTCCCTTCATGAAATTTACAATAGTTAAATGTCATTTAGAAGCACTACATTGAAAATAAAATTTGAAAATATTAATTTATTTAGAACAAATGATTCCTATAATACTTAGTGTTTTCAATTTGATCTTGAATTAAATTGTTAGTGGAATATAAAAACGTTGAGATTTTCATTTATGCATTTAACAGCCGCATTTTGAAATTTGAATTTACCAAAATAAAATTGTAGTTTGGGTAAATTTTAAAAATATTTATGAAAATTTTGTATAAATATTGTACATGTCCTTAAGTGATGTATTTTTATTATTTAGTATGTTTGTGCAAAATAAATTAAAAAGAATTTCATGTCTCGAGACAATGCAAAATTAATTAAAATACATTACAGTCATTTTCCGGCATGAAAATTTATATTAGTTAAATGTAATTTATAAGCCCCAAATTGAAAATAAGGTTTAAAAGTCATAATTTATTTAGAACAAATAATATATATAATACTATTTTTTTCAATTTGATCTGGAATTAAATTGTTAGTGGAATCTAAAAAACGTTGATATTATCATTTATGAATTTAATAGCTGCATTTTGAAATTTTCATTTACCAAAATAAAATTGTAGTTTCGGTAAATTAAAAAAAATATTTATCAAAATTTTGTATAAAGATTGTACATTTTATTAAATAATACATTTTTAATATTCAGGTATGTTTTTAAATAAGAAATTAAAAAGAATTTCAGTTCTCGAACAATGCAAAACTAATTAAAATGCATCACAGTCATTTTCCAGCATGAAATTTTATATTAATTAACTGTAATTTATAAGCACCACATTGAATATAAGATTTAAAAATGATAATTTATTTATAACTAATGGTGCATGTACTACTTTTTTCAATTTGATCTTGAATCAAATTGTTAGTGGAATACAAAGTGAAAAAAAATTCAATCAAGTATAGCTCAATCAATAATGGGCATGGATTTTTCAAATATATTAAATGTATCTGTACCAAGTTGAAAATAAGTATTAAAAATGATATTTTATTTTGAAAAATATATGAATATATTACTAATGTTTTCTATCTCGTTTACAAATATTTGCTGAACAAATTATCTTTATCATATCTCTTAGAACATCAAAGATACAAGAAATCTATTGCTGCAGAAGAAGATTTTTCACAAAAAAAGAGTTAACATTATTGTTATTCACTATTTAAAAGCCAGTGTTACTTTTTAATGATTGATTCAAACAAATACTGTTTATGTTATTATTATGTTTTTATAGAACTGTGCTTCTTATTGAAAATGATGAGAAGATAAAACAATTTCAGAATATATTGTGAAGTATATCCAGTTTTCATTTTATATGCAAGCATTGAAACTCAAGTGGTTGACTTTAATTGTTGCTGAGTGGTAGGTATACTGATTTTCGGTAAGGGAGTTCGTAGGTTCGAATTCCTTACCCATCATAGATGTTCGCAGTAATTGGCTTTAATCAGTAGGTACCTGTTTCATCTTCCTGTAGCAAACTGTACTCCATAGCGTTCCAAAACACTTGTATGCAATGCAAATTTACTTTTATCATATTTCACTTATACGTAACTATACTAATATAAGATTTCTCGTAAATTAGTCACACTTTATATAAAATAAATTACAGGAGGATTTTTTTCAAATAAATAACGTAAACTAATATTTCTAACACATTCCCCCTTAGCTCACACATTTCCCCTAGTGTCCAGCCAACGTCCAATTTCTGATTTGTATATTTACTGATTGTTGTGGATGTATAGGAAAAATTTACGCTGTTATGAACATATAGCTACGTAGCACAATAACGCAAATTTTGACATATAATTTTTCACCTTTTTCCTACTGATCTAGGTTTAATTTTGTAAAATATTGCTACTATGTATAAATTTGTGATGGTCATGCTCTGTGTGTTAAGTCAAAAGTACAGTGTAGTTTTTGGATAATGTAGATCCTAGAACTGCATTTTGATACTTTATTAGTTGGATTCTAGGAAAATTTAAGAGAGTTTAATTTAGCTTTTACAATATAATTGTAGAATTTTTAATATTCGGAAGAATCGATACTGTCACCAATAAAAAGGACGGCAAGAAAGGTACAGGTTTACAAATTTTGCTAACTACACTATCAATACTAACAATTTGGACGTTTGAAATAAATATTTTAAACTTCAGGTTTCGAGTATTTATATTGAAACAAACAAAAAAAATCAATTGAAATATTTTTAAAGACGTGTTTGAGATATCTATAAATATAGCTGATAATTCATTACTGAAACCTAATATATTTTTATTTCAATGCAAATTTTGAGTATATATATTTGTAAAAGGAGAGAAAAGTCAATTCCTTTGAAAAATATATTTCTTTTCTTAAATAAATAAAATGTGTACATTATTGAAATAAAATTTTGAATAAACTTGTTAGAATTTGCCATTCTAAAAGGAAATATAAAAGAACATATTCAAGATCACTTTATAAATAAACATATTTAGGGAAATTTTGCTTAGAAATCAAGTTGTAAGAACGTATTTGAAAAGCAGTTTAAAAAATCTTGAAGATTAGAGAATATGGTAAGTATATTTAGCCCGAAAATAATAAAAAAATAAACTAATACTTATTCAAGCAGTATAATACCCCATAGAAAAGTGATTTCAAATGGGTTAATCTTTTTGATAAAATTTTTAGGTATCACAGTTTATCAAATAATTGTATGATTTTTTATCTTTGTTACAAAGCCTATGAATTAAATTTAATGTTTCCTAGACTTTTCTAGTTATAAATATTCAGTTCAGAAAAGATATCGATTCGCTGTTGTATTTGTATAAGCCACAATTTATTTACTCACGAATTAATATTCTGTACATAAGATGTCATTTTTGAATAAATATTTACTTTAGCATTGCCAGTTGTCAAACAAATACTAATTATCTTATTTTATAGCTTGACATTGTTAAGATAGCATAAAAAATGTTTGGAATAGAATGATTAGAAAAGATACAAACGGAGAATCTCTAAATTTTGTTTTCGAAGCACCGCACATTTGTCAGTTGATTCGGAAACTAGATTTGCGTTCCACTTTCTATACATAAGGAACCACTCCGGTAAACTAATTACTTGCAAAGGTAATCTTATTAAGGGCTTAGTAATTATGCCATCACAGAATTACTAGAAACACACGAAATAAAAAGTATCTGTTTTTCATAGTGTTCACTCTAACGGGAAAAATTAACATATTTGTCATAATTTTCCTCATAATTCTGTTTGTCAAAGGAAATTGATCGGAACCAAAAGGGGGATTGTTCAAATGAATTAAAATGATTTATGTGAGTTATGTCCGTGGCTAGAATAGTTTCAAAAATTATTTACGAAACACATTTCTATTGAAAATTCTGTATTACTTTGGACTGTAATTCGTCTACAAAACAATGTAGAAAATAAATGCTTGTCAATAGCAGGATTACAACAACTATTGTTTAGTTTTTATTTATGGGTACTTACATCATAATTACATGTAGATAAACAGCATATTTGATAGTCGGCTAAACGAAAAATTTCATAGTATCATTGGTCTTACAACAAAGTTAATTTCCATTATGAAGTGATTAGTTTTGATTGAACTCGTCCCTTTTCTCTCTGTTATTTTGTGCTTTTATTCCAAACAGGCTAATACCACATATGAATTAGAAAACCTTTTTTATTTTAGCCAGTTTTCTAAAACAGAAAGTTTTTGAAATGTGTTTACTTTTAGTACCTGCCATAAAAGCTAACTTTCCCATTGGAGATTTAATCTTTTCTAATAATATGGTAATAAGTTGCTCTATAGATTCCTTGAAAAACTGGTAAGTTAAAACTTTACATTTCCCTTTTTTATGATTTAGTGCTAAAATTAAAATTAAGATTAGTTCCTAACTTTATCTTAGTCCCACCTAGAAGTGTTTCAGATGGCATTGTACTTCACAAGTAAAACAGATTATGTGGAGAATTCATTATTATATAAATATATTATTATAGAGATTATTGTATAGAAAATTGTTACAAATTCCATTGTTATAGCCTGCGATTAGTCCCACTCTCTTGCATGCATATCTACTTGCTAATGGCATCTGCATCACTATCATATCAGTAAATATTACGATGTACTTTAAAGTAGTTTCTTGTACCATACTTTTATAATGGTTTTAGTTGTCCATCATAATAAGAATAAAAATATTCATTTCAGAAAAAAATCATAAAATTTTGATCAAGATTTTTTCTATGGTGCCTTGTATCATTCCTGCCACTAATGTAAATTTTATGATGTTTTATATATGATTTTAAATTTTTAATGTTTGATATGCTATTTCTTTTTATTATTTTATCGTTATAATTTCATTTAAATCTCAGAAATTTATACTCAAACAATTTTCCATTGCAGATGTATTTCTTGTCTTAGAATAAAATATGTCTATAAATGTCACGTTTTGAAAGTAAAAAAGGAATTAAATTTCCTTTTTTGAAGACTAATGCTCTGTACCAAATCTATAATTTTTATATATTGTGTTTTGAACCGATTCA
>CM063498.1:145667089-145679589 GCA_032207245.1 Pardosa pseudoannulata | reverse complement strand
TAAGAAAGTATCAGTATAAGATAAAAATATTCATGTAAAAGTCAAAGTCGTCTATTAAATTTAATATGAGTTTAAAGCATTACCTTATATTTTTACCCTATGTGAACTCTATGTAGAGTCAAATGTTGGGACAGAAATACTGCACAATATAGGTAAAACAATCTATTCCTTTATGTTCCCTTTTCCACAGATACATAAACACTGAGACACGTTTCAAAGTTCAGCATTATATTTAAAGTTTGAAACAACGGTCTCTTTTATTTGTTTTCCGGCTGTTGCAAGATAAAGAGATCGTCTCTGCAATTCGACCCAACGCTTTTGAAACATATTACTTGGGTGATCCTTTCTAAGGGAAAGATTCATGACCTGGTCAAGAGTAGGTCACAAATACCACGAAGAAGTTCTCACTGTAGTGATTTATTGAACAAGTTCTCAGCTCGGGGAATTTAAGTACCAGAAGAGTATTTTGTTTCTTTAAAACACTTTTCAGCGAGATTTATTGTTACTTTAATGTTCGGGAAGAAGGAAAAGTTGCTAGAAGTAAAACAAGAATGTAATTTGATTAGAATTCAAATGTAATTATGAAATAAAAAACTTTACATCTAATTAATTTTTCCCAGACTGATTTCTATGACAATAAATGATTTTATATAACATATTTTAGTATAAATATTGCATAATTATATATATATATATATATATATATAAATATATATATATATATATATATATATATATATATATATATATATATATATATATATATATATATATATATATATATATATATATATATATATATATATATATATATATATATATATATATATATATATATATATATATATATATATATATATATATATATATATATATATATATATATATATATATATATATATATATATATATATATATATATATATATATATATATATATATATATATATATATATATATATATATATATATATATATATATATATATATATATATATATATATATATATATATATATATATATATATATATATATATATATATATATATATATATATATATATATATATATATATATATATATATATATATATATATATATATATATATATATATATATATATATATATATATATATATATATATATATATATATATATACATATATATATATATATATATATATATATATATATATATATATATACATATATATATATATATATATACATACATATATATATATATATATATATATATTATATATATATATATATATATATATATATATATATATATATATATATATATATATATATATATATATAAATATATACTATATATATATATATATATATATATATATATATATATATATATATATATATATATATATATATATATATGTATGTGTGTGTGTGTGTGCGTATGAACATCTATTAGTCTATCTTGTAGTTTTAATTGTACTACACGCTTAGAAAGTTTAAAATTAGTTAGAATTTATAAAGCTCTAATAAATGCATTAAATCTGCATCATCATTTTTATACAAAATATAAAATACACATTTTATTATTTTGTTATATATTCTGTTATAATGTAGTAAAATCTAAATAATGATAAATAATAAGTTCTCGCAAATAGTTTAAAACATATGAATACATGGTACCTCTTAATGATCCGAATCTTAATGATCCGAAGTGCATGACCCTATCCATTCGGAAACTGTTCTTCGAAGATTTTTTCAATAATACTAAATGTATATTTAGTATTATTGAAAGTTATGTTTTATTTTAAGTGAGTCCGGAATAAAAAAAAATCTCGAAAAAGCCACATTTTAATTTTTTAATCTGAAAACGTACTTTACTGTCAAATATTTATAATGATAAAATATATTCTTAGAGAAAACTATGAAGACTGTTTAAAAATTTTTATTTATTGCTGAAATATATTGAGTTAGTACTGCTTTCTTTTAGAATGCTCATTCAAATTCTATTTAATTACAATTTGGCATATTTCAGGTCTTACATTGTTTTTCGAGTCACTTCTAAAACATTTTTTTTCTAAAATCCAAAGAAAACATAGATCTAGTCAAATTATAGACAAAATATTTCAGTAATACAATTTATTCTAGCTATTTATTTTCCTAAATCTCCCAAGGACGCAATTTCTTCGATTTTCTTTGAAGAATTTCCGCTCTCGACTGATGGTATTTTCTTTCATTTATGCTTTAATGAAAAGCCGATACTGAAATAGCAACACAGGTAAGGCTAAGTCTTTTTTCATCGCGGATGTGATTTCAACATATGGGATTCGAAACAAATGAAAAAATTCTAATCATAGCAGGTAAAGATCACATTGGGAGTTTCATTCAGCTTACCGGAAAATGGAATTCGACCTTAAAAGAATTGACATTCTTTACCACGGGTAGTAGTAGAAAGGTTATTTTTATTTCAAAGATTATCGGAAAAATCAGATAGCAAAATGAAATCGTTTGAGAAGCTCTCTTTGTGAAGGTAACTGACAAAATCTATGCTAAATGTTAAGAATATATGTATCGTGTTAAACGTCTAAGCTATCTATATTTATCTTGTCCTTTTCTATATTAGTCTTTCTTCTATAAATGGATAGTCATACTCTAGTTCACAATGTTCTTAAAATAAAACCTTATAATCGTGAGCATGACAAGAAATGAAGATGTTTGATTTTTCCAATTCGAGTTCTCTAAATCCAGAATCAAATGCTATTGAGATAGAAGTTTCATATTTTAATTACTTTTTTTAACAAATCCTTCATTAATTAATAAGCTGTGAAATGCATAATAAATACATAATTAACATTGTGCTCTCGTTTTAAGGCAATTTACTAAGCTCGTTTACTAAGAGAGTATTCAGCGCAGAAGTGTCTCTCGCAAGCATTTCAACACAGTTCCACAATATTTAAGTTAATTTAGTCGCAAATAGGATATGAAAGACCGTATTCAAATATTCAACAATTTTTCATTATATAAAATCCAGGATAATATAATATCTGAAGTAAAACTTATTCCTTTTTCATTTTGTAATAGTTGTTGTAATCAATGTTATCTGGTTAAGCCATGTACGTGGGTCAGAGACAACATTAATTAAGACGAAAAGGTGCGTCTTAATTCACGTGGACTTCATTAATTAAGACAAACATCGGTTGGGACGTCTATCAAGAACATCCTATCTCAAGTGGGTCCTCGTAATTTAGAAGAAGGAACCAAGCAGAAGAAGCCCCATGCTTGTTCTGTTTGGAAATCTTTTGCTTGGTTCTTGCTTCTAAATTACTAGGACCCACTTGAGATAAGATGTTCTTGATAGATGTTCCTAGAGGTAGTCGTCTTAATTCATGATGTCTGCATGAATTAAGACGCACCAGAGGTAAAGTTAAAGAATTTGGGGGACATTGCGACCTCAAACCATTGTGACCGAAAACATATTTTACTAGCCCCAGTCACTTTTAACAAACATGAGATGATAGGCCGGTTCGTGCCCCAAACTTGCAACCCTCCAGTTACTTAAGTAAATGTTACTGTAAAGAAAATTTCTGATAAGAGTGCTCCATATCCTAGAAAAGGTTGAAATCTACCGAGTTAAAGTGTCAATACATAGTATTTAGAAGGAGTGCTGGTCCTTTATTAAATTAGCAATGTACAAACTGATGATTTTTGAAAGAAATACACTCCGAATCTTTGGAGTGGTTTACGAAGACTACCAATGGCGTACCCCATACGAGTATAATCAAGAATCATATAAAAATTATAAACAACTAGACATAGTATATGTTATTAAATCCTATCAAATTCGATGGCTTTGTCACCTTTATAGATCTTTATATCAAAACTCTTCAAACATTTAACATTCTTGAAGGAATAAGTATAAATGGACTTTAGGTAGTAAGGTTTAGGTTTTCAGAAAATTAGTGTAATAAAATATCTAGTACACTAGACAAAGTATTGTACTAAAAGTGGAATAATTTTAAAGAATTTAATATTAGAGAAGAACTGTTAAATAAACTGGAAAATTTATGTTAATATATTTTATACTTTCATTCTACTTTATTCAATTCTATTAATGGGGTTCGAAATATATATCCACACTGTCATTCCAAAAGATAAATAATAGTTTCCATTTAGAAGTGTTTATAGCGTTATTTTATATATCTTATATATCTACTTATTTGAGTTGAGGGATACTATAAAAATTTTCCTTTGGAAACATGAAAAATGATTCACTACAAAGTTATTATTGATAAAGAAAAAAATTCAACATATTTTGTTTAATTTATCGAGTCAATTTTATGCATAAAGTGGTCTAGGTGGTTTCCTAGATCAACAAGCCTTTCTCAGTTAAATTCCCATATTTTATGCAATGATAGCATCCTCTATTCAGTAAAGATTATACAGTCATTAGGTTAGTCATTCCATGAAGTCAATACATTCCTTACTCAAAACGACTGAATATTATTACGTTTAAATTGATATACGATGAATAAGGAGTGTAAGTGGAGCGTTGCCATTCATCTTAAAATATAGGATTGCATATGCTACCTTTCTCAAGTGTTCTCATTAAATTTAAGCTATTTATCATATGTACCGAGAATACTTGAGTAAAATTGAAGCCTCTAATCGTAAATTACTATTAAGTTCTTAGATATATTAATTCCTATTGTGTTAAGGAATTGAAAATTTTTTAAATATAAAAAAAATTATTTGAATAACAGGAAAAAGAAACATTTTATAAATGATACTTTCATTTTTGCAGTTTCATTTGTAACATGTTAAAAGGATTATATCATAACAATTTTATAAATGATACTTTTGTTTTGGTAGTTTCACTTGTAACATGTTAAAATGATTATATTAGAAAAATTTTATAAATGATACTTTGGATTTTGTAGTTTCACTTATAACATGTTAAAAGGATTATAACAGAAAAATGTTATAAATGATACTTTCGTTTTTGTTGTTTCAATTGTAACATATTAAAATGATTATATCAGTAAACAACTAATAATCCTTAATAAATGCTTAACAGTTAATATGAACATTTACTGCTATCAGTTTTCTTTCCTATTACCACAAAATATTAAACCCACAGTTTTATGACTAATAGCTGCTATCTTCAAAATTACACCTTGTCAAAACATATAAACTTAATTTTTACTCATAGATTTTACCTTAATAATTTTTTAATTTTAGGATCGGAGATAAGGTTGATTGGTTGAGGTGCCCATAACTGCCCAATATTTACTGGGGATGCGTGAGCAATAGCTTTTCAAAAAAAAAGTTTAAAAAAATATTTGGATCATATAAATTCGTGAATGTATCGCAAACTATAGATATAAAAACTCGATTACTACAGCTATAAGAATTCAAAACATTTACTGCTATCATTTTTTTTCCGATTACCACAAAATATTACACCTACAGTTTAATGACTAATAGCTTCTCTATTCAAAATTACATCTTGTCAAAGCATACGAACTTAATTTTTACTCATATATTTGACCTTAATCATTTTTTTACCTTTAGTATTGGGGATAAGGTCGACAGGATAAGTTACTCCGAACTGCCCATTATTTACTGGGGATACGTAAGCAATAGCTTTAAAAATGTTTAAAAAAATTTTGGAACATATAAATTTGTGAATGTATGGAAAACTATAGATATGAAAACTCGATTACTATAGCTATATGAATACAAAATAATATGTTTCTTATGTAATAAAAAAATTATCCTAAAAATTATGTACCTTCAAAGTAAAGGGCATTAAGTCACAAATTTCAAATTTCACAACAGACGAAAATAGAGATTTTTACAGGTTATTTTGAGTTATGGAGATTTTAGAAAATAGCTTTTCAAACGGCTTTGAATCAATTGGGAAATAATTCTTGTAAATTTGTGAAAATAGTAGAAGTTAGACTTTTATTTCAAATTGTTGAATTGTAGATCAAAAACGTGTCTACTTACAGTTTTATGCCTTTTTGCTAAATCTCTAACATTTAAAATGGTGGTAATGTTTTGATAACATAATAGAGAAGAATGAATTAAAAACTAATATTCAAAAATCTCAATTTTCCATAACATTGACATAATACCCTTTATTTTCAGAAATAATTAGGTTTTTAATTCTACCACAAATTTTAAATATGTTCAGTTGAATACTTTCGTAGTTAAATATTTTATCATGAGCAAAAGAGTAATAATTTTTATAAAATAACAATTTCAAAATCAACTTCATAATTTTAAAGTACATTACAATAACTATGTGTGATAAAGAATATTAGCAGTTTTAAAAATACATTTTAATGCCTTAAAAGCTGTAAAACAGAGCAGAATAATGGTACTAAAACGCATAGCATGTTCGAACTAAAAAGATTCTTATATATTTTTCAATTGCAAGAAACGTTTCAAGCATTTCAACTTGTCTCTTGGGGATTTCAGTCACATTTGAAGTGAAAAAGTGATATGGCAATAACCGTAATGTTGTCGATCTAGATTATTTCGATTATCTTCTCTTCGCTCCCTAGAAACGTTCAGGTGACATTTTTTCTCTGAAATTGGATGTCTTTGAAAGATTAAATTTTAAAGAAGTTTGAAGAAAATATAATATAGAGATAATTAAAAAAATCTATATTGCTTGTTGACAATATTAATTGAAATTTAATATAGACAATATAAATTGTAAAATAAAATTGAAATAAATCTATGAAATGAAACGTTCAGGTGACATTTTCTCTGAAATTGGATGCCTTTGAGAGATTAAATTTTAAAGAAGTTTGAAGAAAATATAATATAGAGATAATAAAAAATTGTATATTGATGTTGACAATATTAATTGAAATTTAATATACACAATATAAATTGTAAAATAAAATTGAAATAAATCTCTGAAATGAAACGTTCAGGTGACATTTTCTCTGAAATTGGATGTCTTTGAAAGATTAAATTTTAAAGAAGTTTGAAGAAAATATAATATAGGGATAATTAAAAAAATGTATATTGATGTTGACAATATTAATTACAATTTAATATACAAAATATAAATAGTAAAATAAAAATTGAAATAAATCTCTGAAATTAGATGTCTTTGAAAGATTAAATTTTACAGAAGTTTGAAGAAAATATAATATAGAGATAATTAAAAAAAATTGTTTATCGATGTTGATAATGTTAATTGCAATTTAATATACACAATATAAAGTATAAAATAAACAATTTCAAAATCAACTTTATAATTTTAAAGCACATTACAATAACTATATGTGATAAAGAATATTAGCTGTTTTAAAAATACATTTTAATGCCTTAAAAGCTGTAAAACAGAGCAGAATAATGACACTAAAACGCATAGCATGTTCGAACTAAAAAGATTCTTATATATTTTTCAATTGCAAGAAACGTTTCAAGCATTTCAACCTGTCTCTTGGGGATTTCAGTCACATTTGAAGTGCGAAAGTGATACGGCAATAACCGTAATGTTGTCGATCTAGATTATTTCGATTATCTTCTCTTCGCTCCCTAGAAACGTTCAGGTGACATTTTCTCTGAAATTGGATGTCTTCGAAAGATTAAATTTTAAAGAAGTTTGAAGAAAATATAATATAGAGATAATTAAAAAAATTGTATATTGATGTTGACAATATTAATTGCAATTTAATATACACAATATAAATTGTCAAATAAAAATTGAAATAAATCTCTGAAATTAGATGTCTTTGAAAAATTAAATTTTACAGAAGTTTGAAGAAAATATAATATAGAGATAATTAAAAAAATGTATATTGATGTTGACAATATTAATTGCAATTTAATATTCACAATATAAATTGTAAAATAAAAATTCAAATAAATCTCTGAAATTAGATGTCTGTGAAAGATTAAATTTTAAAGAAGTTTGAAGAAAATATAATATAGAGATAATTAAAGAAATTGCATATTGATGTTGATAATGTTAATTGCAATTTAATATACACAATATAGAGTATAAAATAAAAAATTTCCAAATCAACTTTATAATTTTAAAGCACATTACAATAACTATATGTGATAAAGAATGTTAGCTGTTTTAAAAATACATTTTACTGCCTTAAAAGCTGTAAAACAGAGCATAATAATGGCACTAAAATGCATAGCATGTTCGAACTAAAAAGATTCTTATATATTTTTCAATTGCAAGAAACGTTTCAAGCATTTCAACCTGTCTCTTGGGGATTTCAGTCACATTTGAAGTGCGAAAGTGATACGGCAATAACCGTAATGTTGTCGATCTAGATTATTTCGATTATCTTCTCTTCGCTCCCTAGAAACGTTCAGGTGACATTTTCTCTGAAATTGGATGTCTTCGAAAGATTAAATTTTAAAGAAGTTTGAAGAAAATATAATATAGAGATAATTAAAAAAATTGTATATTGATGTTGACAATATTAATTGCAATTTAATATACACAATATAAATTGTGAAATAAAAATTGAAATAAATCTCTTAAATTAGATGTCTGTAAAAGATTAAATTCTACAGAAGTTTGAAGAAAAAATATAATACAGAGTGTACCTAGGTACTTTCCCACGGTCCAGCTGTGCACGTGCATGCACAGCTGTGGGAGGATTTTCCTAGAGGAATTTAGGACTCCAATTGTTCACGTCAAGTTTAGGGACCCCTGCAGAGAAGGTATAGATCACGGAATGGCAGCGTAACGGTCAAGCTCGCTCAGAGCTGTAACCGTGAGTTATGGGAGAAGGGGCTAAAAAGTAATGTCAGCTTGCACAAAAGGGGCTACTTTAATGAGCCCACCTGCACTCCCGAAGGGCATACAGATGTGAGAAAATTTCCCGAAAAGAAGCTATTGGATAGGAAGAAAAAAGGGGCATTGGGACCTAGGTGAGGAGTTTTGGAAATGAAGTTAAGGGGAGGTTTTTGGTTTGGTTTGGAGTGCTACGGTCTACTTTTTGCAACACGAGGGCTAATGAGACCGGGACCTACAGTTTAAAGCCGATTCCGAACGGCTACGAACATCCATGCCACTGTGGGATTCGAACCCACGAACTCTGGTACCGAAGGCCAGCACCCTAACCAATCGGCCATCGTTCGGCTAAAGTTAAGGGGAGGAGTTGAAGTCAGGAATGGGACAGTCAGAAGTGGGACAAGGATCCACCAGCACCAACTCGTCCCGTGCGCCCGTGAGGAAAGCCCCTGCCTGCTCCCTGTGCCTGTACTAGAGGTAAAGATAAAATAATATTTTCAATCACTTAGGCCTCTATTCAATAGGATAATTAGTTCATTATAAAGAGCAATTGTAGCAATCATGCTGTAAATATAAGACATAAGTAATTGATAATTATGATATATGATAACCAAGGATCAACTTGTAAATGAATGTACATAATAAATATCTGAATCTCAGTATAAAGTATTATATTCTTTCTGTATTTCCTCCTTGTAACGAACACTGGTGTATAGGTTGTAAGTACATTACAACATAGAAATAATTAAAAAATTTATTATCGATTTTTGACAATGTTAATTGCAATTTAATATACACAATATAGAGTATAAAATAAAAATTTAAATAAATAAAAAAATATTAAAATATTAATCATCGTAAAATAAACGTAAATACTATATCTGTAGTGATAATAATAGGAATACATTTTCAGAACTAATTACAGCAGCGAATGTAAGTACTATTAAGAAGTCTGGCACTTTCTAGTCGCAGTATTAGTCAGCAATATAATCATTGTTTTAATCTTATAAGATATAAAATATTTTTTATGGTGAATATTTTTTATTTTTATGTAAGAAAATTAAGTGTTTACTGCATGCGTATTAAATACTATCATTTCCTTGATTGAGGCATAAGGAATGTTCAAGATTTGACAGTTATCTCATACATTGTGGACTATTGCACGAATATTTGCATTTGTAGATACAATTTTCAGTTGAAATTAAAGAAACGTTCTTTAAACGCTGAACCCTAAAATAAGTATTTTATGTTCTTAATGTTTGAGGCATCAAGTATGTTTAGATATAACAGGAAAATAAGTGTATGATTAATTTAAACATTGTTATTCACAGTTACCATATACAGTTAAAAGTATTGCACGGATATTTGTATGGATAACATACACAATATTTAGGTTTTTGGTTTGGTTTCGAGTGCTACGGTCTACTTTTTGCAACACGAGATCTAATGAGACCGGGACCTACAGCTTAAAGCCGATTCCGAACGTCTACGAACATCCATGCCATAGTGGGATTCGAACCCACGAACTCCGGTACTGAAGGCCAGCACCCTAACCAATCAACCATCGTTCGGCACAATTTTTAAGTAATATTTAAAATAGAGCTGTACTCTTAAAATGCTGGACTCTGACTACTTTATTTTCTTAAAAGAGGTTATAGGTTTAAAAAAATTAGCATTTTTTAAAATATTTACTAATTGAAATTGACTTACAATTTAAATTACCATTTTAAAGAAAAATTATATTATCTTAATTTGATTTTACAAATGTGTATATAAAGATAAATTAGCAACTTTTTTGCATACGCATAAAACATAATCATTCAATATTTGATACATTAAAACTTTCTGTTAAATGTTTGAAATATAGATTCACCGTAATAAGGAAAAAAATGTTGTTTAACAATCAATAATAACTTCCTTTTTTATCAGAAAACCTTTTTAAGATTATATATGTTTGAAATCAAGTTTAATTTTGTTGATTTTTGCAGAAGTTAAAATAAATTAGAGCCTTTTATATCTAGCACTTATAATGCTTAAAAAAAGTTTAGTTATTGAAAATAAAAAGATATATTTTTAATCGTATGTTTATGACAAATATGTATTTATAGTTATATTTTTAGTATCTCTCAGTACAGACACGAAAGGATGAATATTATGACAGTTTTTTTTACTTTTATAACAAAATCAATGCAATTTCATTACTACTAGAATTTAGTATTCAGATTATAAAGATAAACCAAAAATAACTTGGTTCTTTCCAACCCTATATAAAAGCTTTGTTGCTGAGGATTAAGATATTGCAATCAAATAAGTAAAAATTAATATATATAAGATGTGAATAATATAAAATATGTGATATTTATTTCCGAACTATCAATATGTGCCAGAAAAAGGGACCAACATGTATTGTTTAATAGTGATTTGCATTATTTCTAAGACACTTGTAAAATGTCCAGATATCATATAATTAATTAATTTCCATTGCACCATATTCTGACATCTTTTAACATTCAACTAAATAAAATTATTTTAGTCAAATATCTAGTCTAAAAGAATCCGCTCTTTTCTTCTGCAAACAAGGGTAAATAAAAATATATTAAGCTGTATTAGCTTAAGTACTAGATTTTCCTAGAGCATGAAATTTCTTATTCGCGCTAATATTCCAGAGAGTCTAATTAGAACTACCAGATAATTTTAACTGTAATTCTAATTTAAAGACAAAGCAAATTATTTAACTTATAATTTAACCAGTGTTTAAAACACAGTTAAAAGTTTAAAAGGAAAACACTAAGTAAATCAAGTAAAATATAAAAACACTTTATATTATTGATGGGTTAATTTAAAATATGCAGTTTTAAGATAAAATTTAATCTACTTCTACATAAAACCGTTCTAATAAAACATTCTGTCTAAAAGAGTTTAGTCTAATTTCAAATAAATAAAAATATATTAAGCTGTATTATTTTAAGTACTTGATTGTCTACAACATGAAATTTCTTATTTACGTTAATATTCCAGAGAGTCTAATTAGAACTACCAGATTATTTTAACTGTAATTCTAATTTAAAGACAAAGCAAATTATTTAACAGATAATATAACCGGTGTTTAAAACACAGTTAAAAGTTTGAAAGAAAACCACTAAATAAATAAAGTAAAATAAAAAAAATTGTTTATATTAATGATGGATTAATTCAAAATATGCCGTATTAAGACAAAATGTAATCTACTTCTACATAAAACCATTTTAGGAAAATATTCTGTCTAAAAGATTTTAGTCTAATTACAAATAAATAAAAGTATATTAAGCTGTATTATCTTAAATATAGTACTTGATTGTCTACAGTATGAAATTTCATATTTACGTTAATATCCCAGAGAATCTAACTGGAGCTACGAGATTATTTTA
The DNA here is from genome assembly GCA_032207245.1 of Pardosa pseudoannulata. Classification (NCBI taxonomy): domain Eukaryota; kingdom Metazoa; phylum Arthropoda; class Arachnida; order Araneae; family Lycosidae; genus Pardosa; species Pardosa pseudoannulata. Next base: position 145,667,416 of record CM063498.1, on the reverse strand, counting down.
ACTGTCACTCTAATTTAAAGACAAAGCAGATTGTTCAATATATCATATAATCAATATATCATGTTTGTTAGACAATTAAAAGTTTAAAAGCAAGGAGGTAAATAATTAAGGTAAATCGAAAAATTTTAGATAAGTGATAGATTAATTCAAAATATATCGTATTTTGACATAACTTAACCTACCTTTACATAAAATTGTTCTAGAAAATCATCCTATCTAACAGATTTCAGTATTTCTTTTTCGAAATAAATCAAAATATATTAAGTTTGCTAAGTTCTTGATTGCCTATAGCAACAGTTTTCTTATTTGTGCTAATATCCCAGAAAG
>CM063498.1:145657089-145659589 GCA_032207245.1 Pardosa pseudoannulata | reverse complement strand
CGCTACTATCATTTACAGATAATTGAGTTTCTGATTCCTAGTCACAGTTCGAATCACAAGAAATCAGCTCCATACGCTCTGAATTATCCATTACTTAAAAGTAAAAATATATTATTTAACTCTTACATCAATAAAATTATCAGGCGGTTAGTAAAATATAACCAGAAAGCTATACACTGAAAGATAACAATTCGTCTTCTGATACAAAACATGTGAAAAAACCCGCGCTTTTGATCCAGAGAAGAAAAAACAATAAACTGCAAACTATCATTTTCTGGACAACTATCGTCATCTATTCGAATAATTTGTTACTAAAATTGGACATAAGAGATTTGAAAAAAAAATTTCAATTTTACAACTCCTCTTCAACCTCCACTCAAAATGCAGAGTGGAGGTTGAAGTGGAGTGGAGGTTGAGTAGGAGTTGTAAAATTGAAAATTTTTTTTCAAATCTCTTATTTTAAATTAATTTTACAATTTACACTAAATCACAAATTTGTGATGAAAATCACACTCAGTTTATTTAATTTGTGATTAAGTGAATTTTTCAGTCTATTTAGTATGAATGTTATGTGTTTCCTTTGTGTTTTCTTTGTTAATTCAATTAGATTTTAAATATTCAATTTTTGTAAAATTTTTCCTCAAAATGTTGTTTTTGTTTATGTATCAATTTGTTGAGTTACGATCCCCTCGCCAGATTTCAAACGCCACGCTGCAAGCACGCCACGCACGCAAGCTGCAAGCACGCCAATTTTGCCAAATGTGGTTGAAGCACCAACAAGATCCATGATTAGAAACAGGAGAGTAGGCTAAGAAGAGGAGTTGAAAAATACAGCCGAAATAGTGCAAGCGAAATAGAAATCAGATTGCCCGTAAGCCGTACGGACTAATCAGTAAAGGCCCTAAAGACATGCCCGTACGGCGTACATGCAAAACAGTGAAGGGGTTAAATGCCACATAATAGATCAGTAGTTGTGGACTTGTGACTTGCCAACAAACGGCCATCGGACCTTAACAAAATGAACTTTTTCATCTGAAGGTACATTAAGTCTTTATTGTACGAGACGCTTGGGGACTGAGTTGAGGATATTAGAAATAGAATCTTGAATACCCCAGATAAAATTAATGAATAATTGAAATATTCAAGAGAAATCAAAAGTGATTAAATGCTGGTGTGAAACGTGCAAGAACACTGGTGCCTGCTGTTTTCAACACTTACTGTGCATTTGTCTCTGAACAATAAATGATATTACTCAAATATTAGTATCGGTAATTCTTTCTCTTAAATCTGTTTGTTGTTTATCCTTCCATGGTACTTATTTCTTGGTTGGATAGACACTAATACTCCACTAAAATTAATTTATCCTCACCCTGTATGTGAGTACTAAGATGTATATACACAAATATGATAATAGTGTTATTGTATGTTTTAACTTTTAAAATTATTTTTACATAATTAAAATAATGCAACAGAAAATTTGTAAAAACATTTTCTGAATTCGAAATCCCAATGGTTAAAATTAATATGTTTCATGCATGAAAACGTATAAAAGCTTTATTAACGAGACACAATTTTTTTGGCAGAATAATGAAGTTAATTATGTGCTAATAAATAACTTCGATAGTGTGCAGCGTATTAAAAATTACTATTTAGTTAAGTTATATTATTTTAATTAGACTACTGTTTTGGTTTTTATTCTTTCCCAGTTTTCGTAAATAACATACCAAAAGTTGAAAAAATTGCTGTCTCATCTATTTTAATAATGGTAATTTTTCCATTACATTAATTCAAAAGCAAATTAACGCATACTAAATAACCCCTTTCTCTAAAAAAATCATTCTTTCAGTCAAATCAATTAGTAAACGCTCTTTTTAACGATTGCTGGCGTTTCCATTAACGGGGAATATCTTTCCACTTCGCCTGACAACCTGAAAAGCTCCCTCTTTCAAAATCATGTCGAAAACTCTTTCCGCAGAAAATTAGAAGAAGCGTCAGATATTAGAAACTTCCTTCTCTGTAGATGTCACGGAAATTGTTACACTTCGATGATTAATCTACAGATACTTTTGCTCAATTTATTTCCTCCTCAGAAGCATGCATAGGATTTCACTGAGGTCCAGGCTTACACCTTCGGATATATTCAAAGCATGAAAATTTCTGAGTAGCAGGAGAATTTCAATTTAATCCTCCAATAAATGATTAAAATGTGACGAGGTCACCTGGAAAATACGACATTCTCTTTTAATTTGAAAGCCATTTTTAAAGCTAAATTCTTTTTAAGTGCATGTATTGAAAACAAACTTCTTTTTTGGATAAATAAATATTGTTGTTAAACATGAAAGTTATTGTTTTGCCAAAAACTTTTGACAAAAGTTTGATGATTCTACTTGTGCTACGTCTATTGTGCTTTGAAAATAATGATTTTACAACATTCCTTCGTAAGTTGTCTGTTACACGGGTGAATTTTATCTTTATATTGCAGAAAATGGTTTTATTAATA
>CM063498.1:145649589-145654589 GCA_032207245.1 Pardosa pseudoannulata | reverse complement strand
TTATAATTCAGCACTAAACTATTATTGAAATTATGAAACCCTGGAGAGGTAAATAAATTTAAATACAACTCCCACTCAAAAATAAAAAGTAAATATTTCTAGAGTTTTTATTTACAAGACATTTAACCCTTTAAAGGTCACTAATATAAATTCTTAAGAATTTGATGGAATTAGTTCATAAATGGTGTCTATAAACTTTATAAATGTAAATGCTTATTTTTTTAAGGGGGTGGGGATTAATTTGAGGAGTGGTTAAAGTGCAAAATCCCAGCGTTTTGTACGGAGTGTAAAATTTTTTTAGAGGTTTAATTATCCTGGGGAACAATTATTATTATCATAAAAAGGGTATTATAAAGAAAGAACTAAACATTTTACAGCCGAACGATGGCTGAATGGTAGAGAGCTGCTTTTAGGTACCGGAATTTGTGTGTTGAAATCCCACTGAAAGCATGGATGTTTGTAAACATTTGGAATTGGCTTTTAGCTGAAGGTTTTGGTCTGATTAGTCTGCATGTTGCAAAACAGTAGACCGTAGCTCTCCAAACCAAACATAAACAATTTATAAGGCTTTTGTTTGGATATATATATTTTTTCACTGGAGTTAAAGTAAAAAAACTGGAGTTAAAGTAAAGTTAAGTGAAAAAAAATCATATTACGGACTTTTCCAGGTAAAGTAAGTTTAAACATGTATATTCCAAATAATAAAAAATAATAGAGTCTTGTATAGTCTCTTTTGTGAGTCGGAAATGTCATAAACCTAGAAGACCTAAAATCCATCATATGTTTTTCTAAAGCAGAGAAAGAATTTACAGGTAGTTTCACTCCGCAACCACTGTCCTCTAAAGGGTTAAGTAACAAAAGGGCTTTATAGGGAAAAAAATCTATCTTTACTTCAGTATCTGAGCTGAATCCGGTCTAAAAGTATTCTACACAGAAAGAAAAAAATCAAACAATTATTAAACAATTTTATAGTTGTCTTGTATAAAGAGTATTAAGAAATGTTTTCTATGGGAGGACATACAAAGGAACAGCTTTATACGTTTTTATTTGATATAAACTTTTATGTTTATATCAAATTCAACGTTTATACAACAAATTAATGAGTTTATAGTTCTTTTCTCCTCAAAAAGGTCTTTAATTAAAAATAAATTATGGCTTAAACTTGTCAAGAAAATATGTATATGAGATGTGTTTATAAAAAGATGATTTTTTGCTATACCATCTTTGTTGCTTATTTTATAATATTTGAAGAATTGCCTCCCTCGGTGTAGTACCCTCTACTGCCAATATGGCACTCTCAATTTTTACAATATTAAAAAGCCTTCCCAAAACAATTTTCTGGAAATGGCTTTCTGATTTTGAATCCTGAATATCCTCTACAGTTTGGAAAGAGTGTCATTTGAAATGGTTTTATGAAACAATCGGATGGAGTAGGTTCAAAGTATAGTGTAATTGGGAGGCATCAACTGTTTAAAGTTTTGCCAGATGACTGTATTTTAAGAGCATCTATTCAGCAGTAGGGAATCATTCGAATCTTGATTTTTATATATTTATGTCAGATTGTTGAAATGTTCCAAAATTTTCTGGTACAATTGTTACATAGTAGAAGCAGAAACATATAATCACCTTGATTTGTGTCTGGCATCTACACTGACTGCCAGATCTTTGTTTTTAAAATATTTAAACCATATAACATTGCATTCGACATATATAGTCCTCTTTAATTAACTTAAGCAAGTAAAACGTCTGTGTTATAAACAATTATGACAAATTTTACACACAACCACACAATGATGTTCTACCTCTTTCATTGTACCATTGCTACTAATCAGATAACAACCTGATTTTTGCTTATTTTAGCAACTACTTTACAACAATTAGCAGTCAATACGAAACGAGCCTATTTCAGATTGTTTTCTTAATCTTTCGATAGTGATGCTCAATAGTCGGCTTGAGAGTAGTCAGCCACACCTTGGACAATAGACTAAATAAAATTTTGAAGGTGAATATGCTGATTTTATTTTGCTTTTTCAATAAAGATTACCATACTTACCGCAATTCTACACATACACGGAGACTTAAATATGTGATATGCTAATGCAAGTTTTTAAAATTTTAATGAACTGCAGGTTCAAATGCCAGACATTTAAGTACTAAAATGTTGTTTTTAAATACATATTTACCCCGACATTTAAGTTTATTTACAGAAAATAGTAAACAATCATATATATATATATATATATCACAGAATCCAGGCACTTGTGACAGTATGTTTTTCAGGAGAAAATCAAAAGATTTGAACTTCTTTTTTTCTTCATACGGTGTTTTTCTATTAAAACACGAATAAATAACCTGGTAAATGATCAAAATCTAAAAATATTCTGTGAAAGGTAAACATTTTTAACGAAGTAAATTTCAAAATCTTTCAGATTTTATGAAAAGTTTTCCTGGAACTTCAAATAATGCTGGTCTCACTAACAAAATGAAACAAAAAAGAAAAATATTTATCGAGCTTTTATCAAGAAGAAATTAAGTCAAAAAAGGTGTTTTATGAGAAGAAAAACAGCATCTTTCATTAAGTATCCAAAGCACTAATGCTCTTCCCATGGGAAGATAAGTTAAAAAAAAAAAAACCAACTACGAAAATAACTTTATAGCTCCGTGTAAAAATGTTGGGTAAATATTTCCTCTTAAGAAAGAAAGTGGAAAGAAAAAAAGAGGCTTTATCTTTCATAACTAAGAGAATAAACTTTATGCTAAAGGAAAAACAGTAAAAATACCTTTTTGTGTATTTTTACTGTTATTATTTTTATTGTACTAAATCACAATACTCTGTACTGTGGTGTAGTACATTGCTGTTGTTATTTGAAAGTCATTAATAACACAAGTTTGCTTTATATCGTCTTTAATTATAGTAAAATGCCAGTGATCTATATTACAATATTCAAATATAGAACAAATAACAAGGAAATATGTTAAAAAAATATATAAAAAAAACTAAAAAGTAAAAAAAGCACTCCACGTGCTACACCAAAAAAGAAAAAAAAATTGCCAAAGTCCAATCTTTTCCTTCTTTCTGAACCCTCCAGAAACCCTATACTTTTTTCATTATCCTGTGCTGATGCGTTCGTTATTTCATTGCCCTGTGCACAAAGCGCTTTTTTCCGGCTCTGTCCAGAAGGGCCGGGACCCCAAGGATGGTCCTTGAATCGACCAATCACAACTCTCCAAAACTTGGTGAAGTTAAATATAAGTGGAATCGTTTTCACACCACACTTCAACAATAATATAATGATATTGTAAATTTGTTTATGACATATAGTACCTTATAAAATTAATATTTTTATTCTACCAACCTTTTTTTCGATTCACCATTAATTAAAATAACCAACTGCTTTTAGATTCGAAGTCCTTTAATAATAGTCTAGCTTTTAAAAAATGTTTAGACTTGTCATTTCAAGTAGTATAAGATTTGCAATAATATAATATGTACACAATAACATAAACAATGACAGAATTAAAAAAGAAATGAAATTAGTTTAAGTATATTAGAATACAAATACACATATTAGAAACTAAACTTTTATATCAGATTTAAGTAAATTATCTGTTTTATTCTAGAAAACCGAATTTATCAGACTTCAAATATTTTCAAATAAAAAATATCTATTATTTAAAAATTAAAATTGAATAAAGTAGCATTTAATATGCTGTAAATAAAATATGTTGTTAACTGAGGTCCATAGAATTTAAATGAAAATTCGAATAATAATTAGCTTATATCTGATGTACAAACTAAATGGTTCCCAAGTCATATCTTAAAAGCATTTTTTCGGGTAAGTGGTTTTAAATTATTTTTCCCTTGGTATGAGTATTTTGTGTTTATCAAAAATGTGTTGGTTCATATCACAAATCTAATAAAATATTTTTAAATAAATTAAGATCTCTATTAATCATAGCAAGTTTATTCTAAATTAGGCAATACATTTTGTTTTATATTTAATTAAAATGTTACAAAAGAAAAACCGTTTCAGCTCATATTGTACTATGTACATTGTTAACTGAGGTCCAAAAAATTTAAATGATAATTCGAATAATCATTATCTTATATCTGATATAAAAAGAAATGGTTTACAAGTCATATTTTATTTTATTTTTTTTTTGCAGATAAGTGGTTTTAAATTATTTTCTCTTGGTATGAGTATTTTTTGCTTTTTAAAAATGTCTTGGTTCATATAAAAAATCTAATAAAATATTTTTTAATAAATTAAGATCTCTAATAATCATAGCAAGTTTATTCTAAATAAGGCAATACATTTTGTTTTATATTTATTTAAAATGTTACAAAAAAAAAGTTCCAGCTCATATTGTACTATGTACTTTAAAGAATAATGAATATTTTATCAAATAAAATTTTTTGAAAAGTGTACATTCTATGAATTTACTTCTGAGCACAAAATGATGACTTTTGAATTTTGAAAAATTTTAATACATGTAGAATAAAAGAAAAATTAATATCTAGAAAACTTCAGTTTGTTTCAGATGAAGTAAAATTATTTTTCAGATTAGTTATTAAGATAGTTTTGCTTAATATATACATCATGCAGTTGAATCAATTATATTTTACATATTATTTTAATTCTGTATTATTAAAATGTAGTGCTTTATCAATGTAGAAAAGTAATGAAATTTTGTAATGACCTTTAGAAAAGGAAATTGTTTTGAAAAAAATATAGTGACTTCATAGTTGTTTTTAATAACAGAGTTACTCTCAAGACACATGCAAATAACAGGGTAAAGAAATAAAACCTATTAATATTTAATAATATTTAACAGACTTTTTAATAAAAAAATTGCAAAATTTTTCAAAATTTTCTTACTAGTTTTTTTTTTACCTATATTCAAATAGTTCTAGTCTCAATATAAAGCAGAATAAAAAAATATATAATTCTAGAGCCTTCACGGATAAGAAATTAAGCCAACAAAGGTGTTTTATGAGT
>CM063498.1:145624589-145647089 GCA_032207245.1 Pardosa pseudoannulata | reverse complement strand
CACTGGGCGTTCGGGCGTTTTTTTTCCTGACCCTGGTAATATTACGTTTTTTCACCTTTAGATGAAAATATGAGTTGAAAAGTATTTAATAGCTTTCAGGATGCAGTTGATTATCTGTTTTCTGAACAAATTAAAGAGGATATTATTGCCATATCCACTGATGTAGATGAATTGACAGATGAAGAGAAAATAGATGATAAGTTACATGCTCCATTTGTAAATGATATTGTTGGTAAAATAGAAGTAATATCAAAAGATGAGTGTGATTAAATAGATTTACCTTCAACGTTTGAGAGGAAGCCTAAAATATTAAAAACAGAAAAGCAAAAAATTGTTTTGAAAAAAACCCGAATTATACCAAATGGTCGGAATTAGGGGAAACTTATAAGAATAATATTTTGGCAATGGAAAATGATCTTGCAAATGCATCTTGCATCATTGCTTTGAAAAACATTTTTCTGATGAAGTATATAACGTAATTGTGGATGAGACTATTCTCTATGCTAAAAATGTCAAAAACGACCATGATTTAATTATCACTAAAGAAGATATAAAGATATTTATAGGGTTTTTGATATATTTTGGCTATCTTACTCTTTCAAGTGAAGGATATTATTGGAGTGATGTAGAAGATTTAGTGATAGGTCTTGTACAGGACTCTTTTAATAGAAATGCTTACCTAAAAATAAAGTCATATATTCATTTCCAAGACATTTCAAAAGCAGATGAACGTAAGAATGACAAATCAAGATAAAACTCCTTTTGGAGAGAATAAGAGGTAAAATATGGTACTGGTGTCTATTCACTCGAATAATTGATATGGCTGTAGTTAATGCAAGTATTCTGCACAGAAATGTTCATTAAGGTGATTCTATGCCCATGTAAGATTTTCGAAGAGCTGTTGCGCTGTAAAATATCTAAAATTAGGAATCGGAAAAAAAGTTTTGAAAGGTCGACCTTACAGTTTTTCTTCATCCTCAAAAGCTAATCTCAGTCATGATGTTCGCTTTTATAAAAGGGATCACATTATGGGACAAAGAAAGGGCAAAAGACGCTGTCGACTTGTAGGGTGCCAAGGAAGGCCCCTAACATATTGTGTGAAGTGCGATGAAACTTTATGCAAGAAGTGTTTCTTCAAATTCCACACTAAACTGTAGAAACATTGAAATTTTATTATTTTAAAATAATTAAACTTTACTAAGTACATTCTGTAATATTGTGAAATTCTGCATAAATAAACGTTTTTTAAAAGAAAATGCATTAGTTTTTATTTATTTGGTTCGATTTTACCACGTTATTGAAATACTAATGATTGTTGTGTATTTGCTAAAATATATCCTCCGAACGCCCAGTGATCTATTTTTAGATCAGCATTTTTAAAAAAAACTAAGGTACGTATTGATAAAATTCGATAATAATATTCATGTTGATGGTAAAAGACACCCAATTTATGAATTATATGTCATTGCGTCAAAATAAAATAATTTGGGCGTTAATGGGTTAATAGACAGTCTTCTCTACATTAGAAAATTATGAGAATAAATTAACGGATTTCTTGGTTACTTGTTGATTTGACATATTTGTTTTCTATTCAAAAACATTCATATAACGAAAAAATTATGTTCTAAATGTAAGTTATTTTTCAAGAATAAAATAACATACAAAATCTTTGTAATAAAAGTTTTCTAGTTATATTCAAATGATGCTAGTCCGAAAGAAAAAAATCCAGGTAAAAAATGAAATATTTCTTGGGGTTTTATCAACAAGATATTAAGCCAACAAATGTGTTTTATGAGAATAAAAACGGTATCTTTCATTAAGTATCCGAAACATTCACGCCCTTCCCTTGGGAAGACAAGTTCGAAAAAGAAGCCAACTAAGAAAACACCTCCATACCCGTGCGTAAGGAAGATTCCATAAATATCTTCTTTTAAGGTGCAAAAACAGACAAAAACAACAGCAACAAAAAAGCTTTATCAGATGCAACCGAGAAAAAAAGTCAATTTTTTGTGAAAGTAAAACGCAATTTCAGATAAAAGCGATTTGTTTGCAGATACATGGAGTAATGCATTTACAGTTATATTTCTGTTGTTGTACATATTTAATGAAAATATTAATTACGATAAATTAAATTTTTAAAAATATGATTTTATACCTACGCCATAATAGACCAAGCATTAGAACATTAAATAACTGTTAAAAATGAGAGATTTATATATTATTTTGATGTTTAACAACGGTTTTCGTAATTGTTTTAGAGACTTTTTAACTGTCCGGTAATGTATACAGAAATTAAATTTATACAGAGTTTGATGTTAAATATGAGAAAATATGACGTCTAATTTTTGTTTTGTTTTTGAAACAAGTTATATTCAGGGAATAGTTCCTTGAGATACAGTTTATATTTATGAAATTATGACAATGTTTTAAGTTGAATAGACTATGACATTCTTCATCTAGAATCTTAATTGCAAATTTAGAACTTCATGTAATATTTTTTAAATTGCTATTTTTCTTTTTTATATAAAAATAGTTTTACATGCATGGAAAAATGTATATAATTTATAAAAATGAGTGTATATGCAATTAAAAATAAAATCCGCTTATTTTTTATTAAAAATGTGAATTGGAATTTCTCATTAATTTAATAATTGTAAATGTTTTCTTAGGTATGTCGAAATTATCGTTGAGTTCTTCCCAATTTTTCGCCACGGTAATTAATGAAGTAAAAGAATGAAACTATCATTTTCACTACACGTTGGAGGTAGATCGAATTTGTTGTTAATACCCGTAATAAAATTTCAATTGTAACAAAAAGTAATCGATGATTAAATTTAAAATCATCACATGTGTACTTAATCTATTATTTAAGCTAAATATAAAAGACAATTATTTACATAATATATAAGTTCAGAGATAAAATGTATGAAGATAATGCAGACGATATATAAATAATTTAAAATAAGAAATGATTAAAAGAGATTCTTAAAGGAATGACGTCGTAATGCAAGAAAAAATTATTGTGTTTGAAAAAATGGACTTCGTACGTTTTAAAGACGACAGTATTTTTCGCTGTGATATGAAGCATATTTATACCAATTTATTTTAGAATCATATCGATAGGAGAAGATGCGTTTACAGACGTATGTACAATCAATGGTTTATAGATTAAACTTTTTAGACATGAGTAAAGGATAAATAGAAGTTCAACCTCAATTTAGTTTACTGAGTCTATAATGTATTTATTAAGGTAAGCTGAAATACATTATTCTCAAGTTCTTATGAAGCAAGGAAATACTTGTTTGATCAGTATAGAAATGCAATCTTAGAGTCGTAAGTAATGGAAAATGTTTACTAAAGAAGTAGTTATAAGTTTGTATCAGAAATGTTCGGTTATGTCAAACTGGTTATATGTTTCTTTTTTTCTATGTTTTTTGTTTTCTTTAAAATATTTAAATAATACACTAAATAATATTGCATGATTTGAAAGTAGCATTAAAACATTCATTAAGTTTCTTTTCAAATATGTTATAAAAATATATTAGCTTTATCTTCAGGACTATTTAACCCCTTCCGGTAAAATGACGAGTCTAGCTTGTCATTTGTTTTTCATTCTATACCACACAATGACAAGCTACACTCGTCATACGATTAAAGTTAATGTTAAATATGATAATTAATTTAGTTTAAAATTTCTAGTGTACTGAATTTGGCAGCACTTTTATCACTTGTGAAAATCACAAGTCACTATTGCATATTGTTTACTTAGAATTCTTTGGTACAAGTCATTGCCAAATTAATGAGTAAGAATAAAAGAAAGCCTACTAAGAAATACCGTGTGTGTTACAAGAATCAAATTAAAAGTGAGAATACTTGACGGTGTAAACAATTAAGAATTCTTTTGCACTTTGTTTTGAAAAGTACCACTAGCTTGAAGACTATTATGTGTATACCTTATTGATGTTTTGCTTTGATATTTTCTTAATTTTACTGTTTCTGATATTATTTAACACTATGTAAAAAGTGGATTTTAATTAAGAATATGTAAGAATTGTAAAATGAAACAAGTTTTTTAAGTAAAGATTAAATGGTTATTTCATGCACAGTTTTTCATTATTAAATCATAACGGAAGGGGTTAAGAGAAGAATTTCTCTGTTGCATGCACGATCATATCCGTTTCTTTTCCATTTATAATATGTGATGTTTATTTTTCCTAATACTGTTTAAACCTTAAATAGGCATATTGAAAATGTGATAGTTCATGCACTATTTGTAGACCTCATTAAACTTAATAGGTTAATCCAAAGTACGATGAGTATGTCAGTGAACAATGAAATATATTAATCTAAAATTTATTGAAATTTATTAATCTAAACTTTTATTGAATTATATATCACAGAAAAATAGTTCTCCAATTAGATGAGTGAAGTAATACACTTTAAATTACATTAACTCAAATTTAATGATATTAAATATTTAAAAAAAGCCATAAATTATTAAAACAATAGTCATGAGCTTTAAAATTTCTATGATTTTCTATCGTCGTCGACAGAATAAAACATTTTCACGTGCTAGCAAATCTTTTTAATGTGATCAGACTGAAATATTCTTCTAACTTTTCTCAAATAAAATTACATCCTAGATAATTTAATCCCAGAAACCCGTTATGATTACCAATCATATATAATACATTTGCGGAGGAAATGAGATCGAGAACATCAAAGTCAGATAAGATGTATGAAGGATGCACAGGGTTATAAATTTAGAGCATAAGTTATTATTCTATCGAATGACAAGTCTCCAGTGGTTCATTAGTACAAGAGAGATTTCATTCGAGTCAACTCGATTTATAATTACATTTTAGATTTCAAAAGAGAAAAGTTTCATACTTTTTATTATTTTGGAACATGCAATGAGTAAATAGAATGTAATTATAAATTTAGGTTACAGTAAAACTGTTTAATTTACAAAAAAGTAGACCTGAATAGTCATGGGGAATTAGCCATGTTTCGTTATTTTCCAGTAAAATTAATACTTAATAATTAGTGTGAAAATATTCTGTAACAAGTTTTAATAAGCTAAACAAACTATAAAATAAATTTTAAATACTTTTGTATGGCGTTATACATTGTAACATTATAAATACCTGTAAGTATTATTGTATAATTAATAAAATATTTCTCCTTCAATTTTTCCACTTAAATCATTAAATCATGCCAATTAAAATAAATATTCTATGTGTCCAATTCAGATTAAATTCTGAACTAGAGGGCTTATACATTAAAACGATTATAAATACCTATAAGTACTATTGCATAATTGATAAAATATTTCCCCTTCTTTTTTTCCACTGAAATCATTAAGTGATGCCAATTCAAACACATATTTTATGTGTCCACTTCAGTGTAAATTCTCAACTAGAAGGGTTATACATTAAAACAGTATAAATACCTATAAGTACTATTGTATAATTAATAAAATATTTTCACTTCAATTTTTCCACTGAAATCATTAAGTCATGCCAATTCAAATAAATATTTTATGTGTCCACTTCAGTGTAAATTCTGAACTAGAGGGCTTATACATTAAAACAGTATAAATACCTATAAGTACTTTTGTATAATTAATAAAATATTTCCCTTACAATTTTTTCACCTAAATCATTAAATCATGCCAATTGAAATACATATTATATGTGTCCGATTCAGATTAAGTTCAAAACTCGAGGGCTTCTACATTAAAATATTATAAATACGTATAAGTACTATTGTATAATTAATAAAAACATTTCATCTTCAATTTTTCCACTTAAATCATTAAGTCATACCAACTCAAATAAATATTCTATGTGTCTAATTCAGCATAAATTTTGAACTAGAGGGATTATACATTAAAACATTATAAATACCCATAATTACTATTGTAAAACTAATTTAATATTCCCCCTTCAATGTTTCCACTTAAATCATTAAGTCATGCCAATTCAAATAAATATTCTATGTGTCGAATTCAGAGTAAATTCTGAAATAGAGGGTTTGCCGCAGGAAGTCCAGGTTCTAGTTCTTCTCGTGGGTTTAAAAAGTGGTTTTGACCAAGAGTAATATTAGATACCTGAGACTTAACACTTTTAACCTGACGATTTTTCTATTAAAAATTTAGTTTCAATCTAGATGAAATGTAAGTATTAGTAACTCATTTCATTGTGATTTTATTGTAAGGTTAGGAAATTTATAATAAAAGTGGACAGCGATGACCCCAGTTTCATCAATTTTATAATATTTTTTTATAGTTTTAACTTTATAACTTTATAATACATTTTTATAATTTATTCATAACAGAATTTGCCCTCTGCAACTATGTAGGAGGTAAAGGTAGTTAATAACATAGCTATATATAATGGTACGTTTAGAAATTATAAAAAATTTCTTTTAAAACTTCATATTTGTTCTGCTTTCATGCATTTACATTTAAAATATTGGATGGAAGCTATCATTCAAAAGTCATAAAATCATCGCAGTTACATAAAAAATTTAACATAATGATTATTTATAATCTTTCATCTGTTCGAAATTGTTTTTCTATCATCGCTAAACAAGATAGTATAATATGTTCTTTACAAAATAGTACAATATGAGTGGAAAATAAGATTAAAATATGTCGTAGGGTATATTAAGCAAACCAGATTTAAAATTTAAAATATTGTAGCTGGTAGTTTCAGCTTCGTCTGTGTTCCTTAAAAATTTGAAACAAAAATATTTTGAGAAATTATTTATACCTACAATCATGTATATTTTAAATAAATATTTTGCAGAAAATTGGAATTAATGCAGCACACTATAAAGAAAAATAAACCTGATCAACGATTGGACGAAATCTAGTTTTCTTCATTATTTACGATCTTTCTAAAATAACTAGCATATAGCCGATCATATGATAGGATCAATAAATTTTGCTAACCTTAACTCATCAAAAATGCCTCTATCCATTGCAGTTCTTTTGACTACCTCAGAATGTAATTGGTTCCAAGATGCGGGTTCGGGGAAAATCTTATGAAGTTTACCGAAGTTCAACAACGGTACTCGGAAAGCGATGTCAAATAGCAAGAGGTACAGTTAAATCTCAAACAGCGAGTGAGCTAGACCAGTGATACAGCAATCAGCGATGGGGTTGTTTAAATGCCTCCGATAGTTCCAAACCGTGTGGTTATAAATGAAAAAAAAAATACAAACGAACAAACTTCTTAATTTTGAAAGATATATAACTTAAACGCTAAATATTTACTAGGCCTTGAAATAGACTCCTAGACTTTTATAAAAAGAATTTGTTGTTAATACCGGTGATACAATTTTCAGTGCAACAAAAAATAATCAATGGTTAAATTTAAAATTATCACATATGTACCTAATCTATTTTTTAAGACAAATATGAAGGAAAATTATATATGTAATATCTAACTTGAGGGATAAAACGTGGGAAAACAATGCAGACATATTTCAATAATTCAAAATAAGAAATGATAAAAGGAGATGGTTAAATGAATGAAGCCATAATGCTACAAAAAAATGGGATTTTTAAGGTCAGTCTCATCAAAGTCGTTTAACAGCTAACCGCAATTAATCTCTGTTTAAACCAGAATTAAGTCCCACCATTCATTAGTTAATCGCAGTTAGCCATTAAACGACTTTGGCGAGACTGGTCCATAAACTGATAAATTTATTCTGCTGCTCTTAACAGGGGAAAATAGGCTACAAATAATGGTATTAAACACTTAAAAAGAGGGGAAGGTGGGGATTTCAAATGTTTTAAAGACGACAGTATTTTTTGCTGTGATATGAAGCATAATTATACCAATTAATTTTAGAATCGGATAGATAATTTAGGAGAAGATAAACTTTAGTCGCTTTGACTTTTGCTAATCGTAACTCATGAAAAATTCAATATGGATGAATTTAACCATTCTAGGTCGAACCACGTCATAAGTTCCACTACAAATGGACATATAACTTTGGCTATTATTATATAAGGGATTTTTACACAATTTCGAAAAAAAATTATAGCTGAAGCTCCTTCATAATAATATATAAAGGTGGTTTGGTTTCCCAAATACAAACAGAGTTAAATGAATATTAAATGAACTGAAATGTGTTTTATATAAATAATTAGTAATAACATACATCCGAAAAATAAAAATATTTCTTAATAATTTTCAATTTTTATGCACGTAAGACGCATATAAGTTTGAATAAAACAAATACATACACACACACACACATATATATATATATATATATATATATATATATATATATATATATATATATATATATATATATATATATATATATATATATATATATATATATATATATATATATATATATATATATATATATATATATATATATATATATATATATATATATGTATATATATATATATGTATATATATATATATATATATATATATATATATATATATTTATATATATATATATATATATATATATATATATATATATATATATATATATATATATATATATATATATATATATATATATATATATATATATATATATATATATATATATATATATATATATATATATATATATATATATAAATTTTTCCTTATTTGATATTCAGTTAATCTGACCATAATAATGACTTTCGATTAAAAGTTAATTATAAATTTGAAGAATCGGGATTACAGGATGTGCAAATAAACGAGAATGTTTAACGAACTTAATTTCAGGTTTGAAATTTCCTGACATTATCCATTATATCGAACCATGAAGCCGAAACTTTTAATGCCTGACTGCGGAAAAGGACGCCGATATTATAATGATCAGTTGACAGAAATATGCACTTTTAAAATATGGATAACAAGAGAAATCCATTACATTAAACATGAATAATTTATAAGATAGAAACGGCTATTACAAGCGATTATTGGAAAATTAAAGTATATGGGTGTTAGTGAGCATTATGTAAAAGGAAATATCCTTGTTAAAGTCTACTTCGGGAGTTAAATGGGCAGATATCATTTAAGATGTGTTTGAATACAGAAATTGTGGCTAAAGTTTAAACTCATGTCTTTGAAACAGGTGAAAAATGTATTTTAATAAGTCTTATAAAACTTAGAGTTCACAATTTCAAATCCCGTTGGTTGCGAACCTCATTGTAACCGTTTTGTAAGGCGTAGTTCTAATAAATTGTTGTATTTCTAGCAAATTCAGTGTGGCACTCGAAAAAAAAAAGACTGTACAAACATATATCGTGAATAAATTTAGGATACCAAAATGACATGATTAAACTGCATTATTTCATTGTTATCTATTTGTAGTATGGACACATGATAAAAAAATATATATATATATATAATATATATATATATATATATAATATATATATATATATATATATATATATATATATATATGTATAATATATATATCTATATGTATTTATATGTATCTATATGTATATATATATATGTATATATATGTATATATATATATATATATATATATATATATATATATATATATATATATATATATATATATATATATATATATATATATATATGTATAGATATGTATCTATATATATATATATATATATATATATATATATATATATATGTGTGTGTGTGTGAAGACGTACCTTCGAGCTGAACTATACAGAATAAAAGAGCTGACTCGGAAGTATACATATCAATTTGCCTAGATGCCAACGCCAGAAAAAGACAGTTCTGAGCGGGAACACGTGCTGATAACATCCTCCACTCTTGTCGTGACAAATTATGAGAACAAAGGTTACCTAATTGGCATAGACATGGACAGAACGATTACAATAAAGAAGTTTTTATATATAAATTCAAATGTGTCGTCCATGCCTTAACCACCTGTCCTATATGTATATATATTATATATATATATATATATATACATATATATTATATATATATACACACACACACACACATATATATATATATATATATATATATATATATTATATATATATATATATATATATATATGTATATATCACCAAGAAAGCTAAATCACTTAATAAAATTCATATAATTTCATCTTAAACCGGGATAATTTATGGGGAATTCAGATATAAATAAGAATGAACTGAGCATACGTAGATTTGACAAAAGACAGCTCATAATTACGCTCATAATTAGTGGATAAACATGTGGCAGAGATGTCGAGTTTTAATCAGAGGGTATGTGGTCTCTAAAAGCATTGATTGTGGGATAAATGCATACAACGGCATAAAGATAACAAAATCCCCAGTTTCATCTGGGTGAAATGACAGATTTTTCTAAATGGCTTGAGAAAGGGTCACACAAAGGATTTATTAATTCAAATTTCGAAAACAATTATGGGGAATAATATATTATAAATGAAGTATACACATAAATATATATATACATACATAGTATATATCTCTGTGTTTTATGACACAAAGAATCGATGCAGTTAGTTGATAACACACACGGTCTGAAGAAAGAGAAAACAATTTCTAGAGTTATCATTCTAATTCAATTAACAGCCAATATTAAAATTCAGTTTCTTGCGATTGGCAAACTAATAGTATCTCTACTCAGGCAGAACAAGTGCCAAATCCAAACAAAATGTCACTCCCATGAGCGAACTTACCATAAACTAACTACCCATTACTGCCCATTAACATCTCATTCTCACTGGGCAAATTCAAATCAATTTAAAACACAGATTTTAAAACACAAAACTAAGTTTAATAAGAAGTATTTCAAAATTCTGTGTGTTATTTCTACGCATAAAAATAACTTTATATTTCGATTTAAAAAAAAGTAGAAATAAAATTAGAATTTAGATAATTGGCCACGCTAATTTTTAACAACACGTATATTTACTCTATAATCCGAAACTTAAAACTAACTAGTAAAATTTTTAAGTTTTATGAATTTCAAGAATTTTGAAATCTATAGAAATTTTGTATATTTTTCATATAAATAATACTATTGTATATAGAAATTAACTTTAATTACAAGACATTAAATGGATGTTTTAGCTTATGTTTTATGTATACCTTGAAAAAAAAAGAAATGAACATATTCATTTAAATAATGGTCGCATTATTTAAATGAATTTATTCCCCATTACTAAATTTTTATGCCAAAAAACTAAAATGTAGAATAAGCGTTTT
This sequence comes from Pardosa pseudoannulata, assembly GCA_032207245.1. Taxonomy (NCBI): domain Eukaryota; kingdom Metazoa; phylum Arthropoda; class Arachnida; order Araneae; family Lycosidae; genus Pardosa; species Pardosa pseudoannulata. The sequence continues at coordinate 145,635,880 of CM063498.1, read as the reverse complement.
TCTTAGGTTTATTATTCGTCCCCCGAATTGGATCTTATTCAAAGCTGCAACCATAAACTCGTCTGCGGGTTTATTCTGCCATTTGTCTGGAATTTAAAATACAAAGCATGGTATATTCGTGACTGCATTCATTAACTCTACATTTTATGCAGCTCTGGGTCTCGTCTAACACTGCCAGTTGGCACGGTCAATGTAGATTTGAATGAGTCTCTAATGATTTGTTTAGGAGGCTTTTCCACTCGCCTTTAGAAATCTTCGCAGACTGATGTTAAAATCATGGCGGTACAAAGGGATTCACCATAGTGAAATTTGGGTATTTACTAAATAAACGTGACTTAAAAGAGTATTCGATGGCATGTGTTTTGAGGCTTTAAATAAATTTTGGCTGGAATAAAACGGTTTACACGGTGGAACTGTGAATAAAAATATGTGTTTAATGAATTGAGAAGTGTATTAATTTGTGTCTATTTCAAAGCATAGGATTAAATTTCAACGTTAAAAGAAATACTTGCTAAGTATTTTGGACTTTGTTCGTATTTTGTAAGAATTCAATTGCGTGGCATGGGAAATAATACAGGTGAAAATATATGTTTATTTCATATACGCTTTCAGTATTTGTATCAAAATAAAATTTCATAAAACATTACTCTGTCAAAAGTAAAAGTAATACTGCTATGTTTATTTAATAATAAAAGTGAGTTTATCTACCCTTTTGCTTTATGATTTGTGGGAAAAATCTCGAATCAAAACTATTCTTTGAAGGATTCTGTATAAATTGGAATATAACCTATAACATATGGCTAGAATTTCATTCTGAAGCTATTTTATTGAAAACAAACAGTTCTTTTTTTAATCATAATTTAATCTTTATATTTAATTATACAGTTTCATAAATGCAACACTAAAAGTCAAAATGTCTTTTTTATTGTTTTTATATAACTATAAACAAATATGTAGTAATACTTTTATTTCATTTAGTTCTGCATTTCATAATTGGATGTTAAATATAAGACTTATTTTCATTATAGTGTCAGTCAAAATAGTTGTATACGTGATATAGAGGCCTTTAAGGTAGATAATTTGTAATATAATGGCTCACGTATCTATAGATATAAAAACTGCAGTATATTTATATTAACAGTCTTATGTGTGACATCCATTTAGTTATACTTTAAAATACTACAGTTAATTTTGTTTAGTGAATATCTTACATTTAATGCATTCTAATAACTGTAACAAAGTAATTCAACGATATTACCAAAATGCTCTGCAGTTTATTCTAATATTTTAAAGGGTAGTGAAAGCCACAAAAATGGGCCTCATCATTGATCAAAGCAAGACAATGTTTATAGAAGTCTTGCGACCCTTTTCACACAAACGATCATATCTTTGAAAAGGTAGGTTAATTTAAATACCTTGGAAGAATTATTAATGATCAAAACAAGCTGAAAGCCGAAATTAACAGCAGAAGAAAATCGGCTCTTAAATATTTCAGCGAACTGAAAATACAATTATTATCCTAACATGCCAAATGAAAACTTAAACTGGAATAATACAAGACAATTACACTGCCTGTGCTACAATATGCTATCGAAACCTGGAACACCCAGCTAGCCATTGAAACTTTTAAACGGCAAGTATTAAGGACTATGTTCGGGCTTGTAAAAGAAGAATGGTGCTGCAGAACCAGATGCACATTTGAATTATATAGGCTTCATAAAGGGTCTGAAGTCACACAAGTCATCCGAAGTAATAAACTGAAATGGATCGGACATTTCTAGAGATTCCCTAAAAACAAGCCTACTAGAATGTACACCTTTAAAAATCTTGAAGGATTAGGTGCCTGTGGACTACCACCTACAATTTGGCTGGACGATACCTAAAAGGACCTCAAGACTTTGAAAATAAACAGCTTGCAGATATTTGCTTTTGAACGGCTGTGTTGGAAAAATGTTTTGCCGAGGATGTTAAGACCTGTAATAGGTTAATATGCTATTGAAGTAGAAGAAAAGAAATTGAGATTTAAAACAGTTTATGTAGAAAATTTATTAGTATTTTTGATTTTTTAATATTTGAACATCAAATTAAATTCATTATAACAAAAACCGACATTTTCCATTATTCTAGCTTTGTTTTAATATTTAATTTAACTTATCTTCTAAAACTGTAGTTGAATTACAGAGTTACCTCTGCGTTTTTTAAAATATACTTATGTACATATGTGTTTATGTATAAATAAATAAATAAATGAATAAATAAATATATCTGTACTTATATATACATACACACACACACACACATATATATATATATATATGTATGTATGATTCTGTGCTTGTGTGTAATATTCATGTGCTACTATTAAAAAATTTATTTAATGAATAGCTTAATAGAAATTTTATATACGCAAATCCAAATAAAACAGTAAATAAATAAATAAATAAATTTTATTTATATATGAAATACACATATATGCAAATACAATTTTATTTGCACGCTTTAAGCAATAATTAAAAAAATTACTTAACATTTATTTCGATATTCCAAGCACAGAAAGAAGAAGTGTTTACGAACTTATATTCTTATATTATAAAAACACATTCAGTAGAAAAAGTTTTAATTCTAAACTACATTCATTTCCCATTGCAATTCATTTGAGAAGATATACAGTGAAAACTCTAAAGTAAATCCTTTTTGTTCTGAAAAAATGTCTCTTTATTCACACAAATCCTTTAATCCAATTTTAGAATTGTAACAAAGAAATGCTTTCAATTAAGTAAACATGAGTTTTTAAAATAATTTTAAGAAACTTTCATTAAAGTAGTTTTATTGCTTTACGTAATCTTATGCAAGTTTTTCGTTGGCTGCAGCATTTTATTTTCGAAAATTTTGCTTAACATATTTTTTATTTTCTTTGGATGTTTATACTTAAATTTGCTTAAGGTTTAAATCCTTCTTTATGCAAATCCAAAGAAGAGTTTAACACCACAGATCTTCCTCACGTTAAAGCCCTTTTTTTAAATAACTATAGAAATTTCCTATATTACTTACGTCAATACCCCTAATTTATTTTCGCATATCAGAAATATTTGTAGGATGTGATAAAAGGGGTTTTAGGATGTGTAATAATTACACAATGTTAGGATTGCGTATAATATCTTTTGTAATTTCTTTATACATTTTTAAGTAACATTCTGCGACAAATATTAATTTAAATTCAGTACATTGCTATGTATATATATTTACAATTTATGATGGGTTTTATTTCATACGGTTTTAGTTTATCTCCGGCTTTTATTTAGCTTGGAAGCTTCTTTTTCACAGTTATGTTAGACGCACATGCTTCTTCATTAAACATATGAACGATAATGCATTTTTATATGACAATAAAATTGTTACTATCAAACTATACTATACTTTTAACACATTGCTACACACGTATTAGTACGTTTTCTAACGACTGGTACTTGAACATGGGACACGTACTAGTACGTTTTCTGACGACTGATACTTGACCGGTCACGGACTATTACGGGTTAGTGTAACAATATGATTTGTTTATGGGTACAAAAATAATGGTATATACAGGAAAACGAAGCCGAATGTTATTGTTTACTACATAGATTCTGGAAGCATTTAGACAAATCAAAACTAGTTTTTACATCAGTCAATGCGGAACCACAGAACGGGAAGGTTGATTAAAAAATCAATTTATATTTAAAATCAACTTTTTATTTATCATATATATCTATATATATATATATATGTATATATATATATATATATATGTATATATATATGTATATATATATATGTATATATATGTATGTATATATATATATATATATGATATATATATGTATGTATATATGTATGTATATATATATGTATATATATATATATATATATATATATATATATATATATATATATATATATATATATATATATATATATATATATATATATATATATATATATAATATATATATATATATATATATATATTATATATATATATATATATATATATATATATATATATATATATATATATATATATATATATATATATATATATATATATATATATATATATATATATATATATATATATATTATAATATATATATATATATATATATATATATATATATATATATATATATATATATATATATATATATATATATATATATATATATATATATATATATATATATATATATATATATATATATATATATATATATATATATATATATATATATATATATATATATATATATATATATATATATATATATATATATATATATATATGTATATATATATATATATATATTTATATATATATATATATATATATATATATATATATATATATATATATATATATATATATATATATATATATATATATATATATATATATATATATATATATATATATATATATATATATATATATATATATATATATATATATATATATATATATATATATATATATATATATATATATATATATATATATATATATATATGTGTGTGTGTGTGTGTGTGTGTGTGTGTAATTATTTGTCTCATTACATATTTGTTTATATATTTCAATATAGAAGGCAAAAAGGTGGTTAAAAAATTAAATAGTTTTTGATCTATTGAGATTTAACTGAATGAATTTATTTACGAGCAAAACGCCCACTCCCGATACAAATCCGGTGCGAGATGCCCCCGCACACAATGTGTTAATAAAGAAGTAAAAGTTAAAAAAAAAAAAAGATACATAAGAGATACATAATGAATTCCATTCCTACTATGTAACTATTATGCACATATATACCTAGTTTAAAAAAAACATAATTGTTTAATACGTATATTCTAAATAATCGTAAGTAAAGCATAAATGTAATTACAAAATAATAAGTTGCTAGAACAATTTAATTATTAAATGATACCTAACCTGCTGCTTCTAATGTCATTTGTTTAATTTGATTGTTATCGGAGCAAATTATTAACAGTATGATTATGCTTTAGTGATGTGTACATATAAGTTAAGAAATATGAAGAAGACTTCCTCACTAATTAATCACTTGGAAAATTTCAGTTACTTCCTTAAAAAAGTAAGAGTATTTCTTTTGTAATCATATTCATCTGTCTTGAAAGTTGTATAAGTGTTTGATATATTTAATTTAGATTGATCTTTATTTAGTTAGATATTTCTTCAATTACATATATTTTTTATTTTATGGAGATTATACCACCAATATAAACATTATTCTATTTATATGAAAGGTTTATTACTTTTTTGATATTCACAGTATTTCAGTTGTTACATAAAATAAAATATGTTCATAAATTGTCTGAATTTTATTTATATTTTCTTAATTTCATTTAGAAATCCATTCGTAATTTTTTAGTTTCACAACACCGGATACTCAGTTTTAAAGGGTTTATTAGGTTATTAAAACTAACATAAGGATATTCATTTCAAACTGAATTTATTTTTATTATTAAGAGAAGCTTAGTTGATAAGTTTTTTACTGCGCAACTCAAACAAATCTTGTTACGAAACATGAAATTCATGTTAATATTTAATACTGAAAAGAATGTTTTACTACACAACAATTGAATTGTAGTATTATGGGGATTATTAGGCTAGATATTAAATATTAGTTGAATATTTATTTGAGACATGATATTTTTTTATTATTAACCCAACTTAGTTAATTTTTAGAGAAGAATAATTTTTGTAAGATAAGAGTTTTATTTTAACTTGTCATACAGAAAAGAAGTTAGTAAGTTTCTTAGCATGCTTTTCTTTATGACTTCCAAACAGGTCATTTTAAACGCAAGTTAACATATTGCTAAAGGAGTGGTTTAAATATTCTTAAGTAGTACCATCATATGCAAGTAAACAGAATACCCGTATCTGAGAGTATTAAGAAACAAACATTGCTTCAAGGCATGAATGACATTAAAAGGATTATTATAAGGATTATTAGGCTAAATGTTAATTATAAGTTGAATATTTATTTGAGATATGATATTTTTTTTATTTTTAACCCAACTTAGTTAAATTTTATCGTAGAATAATGTTTGTAAGATAAGAATTTTATTATAACATGCCATACAGAAAAGAAGTTAGTAAGTTTCTTAGCATGCTTTTCTTTATGACTTCAAAACAGGTCATTTAAAACGCAAGTTAACATATTGCGAAAGGAGTGGTTTAAATATTTTTAAGTAGTACCATCATATGCTGCAAGTAAACAGAATACCCGTATCTGAGAGTATTAAGAAACAAACATTGCTTCAAGGTATGAATAACATTAAAAGACTAATTAAAATTCCTATTTAGTTAGACAAAATAAATAATATTCCCTTGTTTTGGAATAGTCTGAATTTACCATGTATTATTTACCTTAAAATATTTAGAATTCCTGCAAAATTAATGAAGGTTCTTTATAACGTTTTAAGTGAAAATACTCAATTTTTGTATAATCTAACTTTAGAAATTAAGAAGAATAATTTGAGTCTTTTTAAGAGTTGATTTACAACTACACAAATAAAAAAAATTTCCAGATTAACTTCTAAATAAACCTGTTATGTATTTGTAATTATATTTCTTAATTATAAACAGTGTTAATACTTTCATTTGTTGTTGCTTTGGAGCATCTGAATTTTGTCGAGATATGAAACTGGTTTAAATAATAAGGATAATATTCTTCAAAAATAACATTCTGCAAATTAATTATGTGCACTAACTTTATTAGTTTTGCTAATTAAAAATCTGAAATATTAAAATATGCCTTACAAGTACATACTACAGTCATTCAAAATAACTAAGAAAAGTAATTTTTGATTCAATTATATTATACATGGTATAAAAACAAACGCAATTCCAGCTTCGATGGATACAGCTTTGTTTCGGTAAATAATAATTAAGAATATTATAGTAGAATCAGTACTAATTACAATAAGTTATAACTCGTTCTAGAATTTTTTTTAACAATTAACCTACTTCATATTAAACAGTATACTAATTAGTTAAATTAATGCATTTAGAAGGAGTAATTGGATATTAATCATAAAATAGTGAGAATTAAAGAATATGAATTAAACATTATATAATTGAAAGTTCTAATTTTGATAAATAAATTTTCACCTTAACGTTTCGGTAGTAACGCCAAGGTTAATTAGGGAAAATATTACTACGTTCGTGTATAATTAGCAGCGAAAAAGCAGCTTAATTATTAGCATGAGGACTACCAATTAAAGTTTTTCACAAGGTCATTTAAACGAAATTCTATACTTTGCCCTTTAAAAGTGTGTACTTCATTATGGATTGTTGGATGTTTAAGTGTTTTTGCCCATTATGAAATTTTTGATAAGAATTTATAGCATTTTTCTATTCTTATCTTATTACTATCCTATTATCTTCTAAATAAAAAATGTGAAGGTAAATACATAAAAAATACTTTTTTCTTATTTAATATGACATGCTATCTGCTATATTGTTAAAACAGAAAATAGCCGAAGAGGGACATTAAATAACGAAGAGAATATAAAAATCTTAAATTTAAAATTTTGTGGGATTTTGATATTGCATATTAATTTTCATCTGTAAAGCCTTCATTATTAGTATACTAATTTAACTTTTTTATGATGGGAAATCTTTTGCTATCATAAAAATAAAGTTTATAAATAAAAAAATAAACTTTATAGTAACATAAAAATAAACTTTAATACTTGTTTAATATTAACATTTTCCACATTTTTAAAGGTTAATGGTTCTTCCCTACTTTATATAAATTATTTAGTTTTGTAATATGAAGCAATGCACTTCTTTTAAAACATAAAATTCGTACAAGTGAAAAAAAAGTAAAAATGTATACTTGAACGCAAAATAACTTTTAAAATGTGTATATAAGAAACAGCTTTTATTTTATTAAATAGACGTTACTAACTTTTTCCTGTTATATAAACTTGAAATTAATGGAAATTATATATTTTTTTAAATAATAGAAAACCCGTATTTTTTAAGTTTTAAATTTCAAAAGCATTTTTTGTTTTTATAATTTTATAAATGTCCGGCACCCATTTGGTTCTATTTTTAAAGTACAATGCTGGAATTTACTTAAGTTTGATGTATAATTTATTTTATAATAAGCATCTTTCAAAAATTAATTTGACTGTAAGTAATTTCTTTTTGTTTTTCGTTTGGTGCACATTATATCATGCTGTTTGAAAAATATTTTTGAGATGACAACAATATGAATTATTCAAAGCAGGAACGTTAGTAAAAAACTATATAAAATAATGAAGGTATAAAGAACTTTTTGTTTTACAATTTTTATTTACAATTTTTTTTCTGTATTGCGCATTGATAAGCGTGTACTATCCATTTAATGCCTATATGTGGATGTCTCGCACAATTTTATTAACCTCTTTGGTTGCTGCCGTAATTGTTTTATCAGTGTATTATTCAATAGACGTTTTACTATAGCTTTGTATCACTCTCATTGCAATTCTTTGAATACACATTATACTGATAATTCTGTTTATTATTTTACTCTTAAGAGGAGTCCTCAACAAATAACTTAAGTTTTCTTAACTTCTTTGCTTGCTGCCGTGATTGTTTTATCAGTGTATTACTCAATAGAAGTTTTGCTGTAGCTTTGTATCACTCTGATTGAAATTCTTTGAATACACATTATACTGATAATTCTGTTTATTATTTTACGCTTAAGAGGAGTCCTCAACAAATGACTTAAGTTTTCTTAACTTCTTTCCTTGCTGCCGTAATTGTTTTATCAGTGTATTACTCAATAGAAGTTTTGCTAAAGCTTTGTATTACTCTCATTGCAATTCTTTGATTACACATTATACTGATAATTCTGTTTATTATTTTACCTTTAAGAGGAGTTCTCAACAAATAACCTAATAGATTATTCATTGGTTATTGATGCTATGGAAAATCTGAAATTTAAGAAACTCTAGTTATTAGTATAATGATTTACAAAATAGAAAAATCTTGAAAAAATGTTAGAGTGGATTCATTTTTGTTTCCGTACGAGATAATTTATGATCTGTAAATGAAAATTCATGTCTGATTTCTATTTCAAGTTATATAAGATATTATATAACTTGAAATAGAAGATATATAAGAAATAAACTTTTTAGCGAATTGACCTTGTGAAGACACGATTACGACGTACATTTAAGACTTACTTTTAAGAATGTCTTTTTTAAAAGATGTTTAAAATTTTATATTTTGTATTCTTTCCGTGTCTTAATCTTTAAAAATAAGTAGTATGTAATCTATAGTGTGTTTTCGTCATTCCTATATATACGTAGTTATTTTTGACAATTTTTATATGCATGCTACAAATCGTGACAAATACATTATTTTCTAATTAGAATGAAAGATATTAAAAAAGAATAACAATGAACTATAAATAAATATAACACGTTATTTACTACAAATTAAAAACATAAAAGGCTGAAAAGAACATTTAATTTTCGATTTAATTTAGTTTTCTCTTAAAAGATCTAAATTTAAATATGTAATTTTATGTTAGAAAAATTTAAAGTTATATTCTTTAAAGAATAAATATAAATTTTAATTGCTTTAAAAACATAAAAAAAACGTTAAAAAATCGTGTATTAAGGGTTTTCAGATATTTTTAAGACGGCATTGTAATGGTGCCTTAATTTGTAACCGGTTAACCATTCGCTGAATTAGAAATAGAAAGAAAAACATTCACAAATAAGTGATGCAAAATATTAACTTCAAAATTTGCTTTTAAGGTGTATTGAGGTATATTTTAAGAATAAAGAACACCATATAACGTATATATAATTACCAAGAAAATGTGTCGGAAAAATATTCTCGTAATTTTAATCTTTTTATGCTTTTGGTTAAGATTTTAAAATAAGTAGTTCATTATGGTTTGTTTTGGAGTGCTACGGTCTACTTTTTGCAACACGAGGGCTAATGACACCGGGACCTACAGCTTAAAGCCGATTCCGAACGGCTACGAACATCCACGCAACAGTGGAATTCGAACCCACGAACTCCGGTTCCGAAGGCCAGTACCCTAACCAATCGGCTATCGTTCGGAAGTTCATTATGAGTTTAAAATATTTTCCTTTTACTATATTTTATGAAGTATTTTACTAAGACTTCTTGCTTAAATGCCTTAATTTCTAATTTTTAGATTATTTACTAAATTAGTACTGAAAACAGAAATATTTACTTTCGTCTAATCTTACATGCATTAAAATCTTCTCACATCCCGTCTGTCAGTACGTAACCTGAGAAATTATGGCTTGTAATTTGATATCGAGACAAATACTAATTTGTTTGTTAAATTCCAAGCCCCAAACTGGCAAGTTTAATCTTTGCAGGACTATAATTAACAAATATAGTAATTAAAAGCTACACTAAAATTGATTAATTATTGGAGTCAATATGTTTTCTGAACAAACGATTACCGTAAGCAGCCGTTATGACGACATAAAAAAGTATTTGAAAAGTGATTTTTACCACTTATATTTTATCTGTGTAAATATTTGGGGTCGACACAGGTATTCACTAATTTAAAAAGTTATGGGAAACCTATTTTACTAAGTTTTATCTTTACAGACCCAAAATTGATGAAGATATAAATTAAAAAACACTCAAATCGCTGGAAAAGACGATAACCCTAAATTGTCTCTGTCATGATTTAATTTTGTATACTTTAAACGTGTAAATACAGTCTGAAAATGTTAGAAACAAGGAATTTTCTTTTGTTTATATATTTGTTTCTCACATAGTCGTGCATTTGGACTATCTGCTATTATATTTGAATTTAATTTGTACAATCTTGACTTATATTTATTTAGATGTTATATTTTACGTCTTTTTCCTCGTGTACAGTTTAAATTTAACTAAAATGTAATTTATAGTTAAAATATAGTTCATATATATATTTGTTTTTAGCAGCATTCTAAATGTAAGATAATTATTTAGATTGTTATAGAAAGTAGTATATATACATTTTAAATGACTTAAAAATAGAACACCATATGGGAAAAAGTGAAGTTACTTACTTTCTAGATACACTATTGAATTAAACTACTTGAAACTAAATTAATACATGAAACATTGCATTAAATATGTGTTTTATTCTGTAAATTAAAAGTATACATGAATGAGGGGTTTTAATATCTAAATACTGAAAAGAAATAAATATTAAACTAAAATCTGTCATGAAAACTGAAATAAAAAAATTTGTTATGTTATA
>CM063498.1:145614589-145619589 GCA_032207245.1 Pardosa pseudoannulata | reverse complement strand
TTGTTTCGAGAGTGGTTGATCAGCTAGATTACGTGCCGATATGAATTAATTAAGGTGTGCTTCATTAAAGTGTTCTAAAATCGTATTTGACTCTTGACAGTTTGACTCTTGAAAGTTATGCTAGGCTTCGCATCTAACATGAATATGAAAAACAGATAATTGGCCACAGCTGTATGTTCTTTAATAATCTAGTTCTATTTTCATTTCATAAGAATTTAGTTATATTTTTATAATAGCCTCATCTGTTATAATAAACATAGCTGTATAATCTTACCGATTTGGTTTTAAAAACTTTGGGTTTGTGTTTTGCTGTTGATATACACGTTCGCAGCTCTTTGGAGTCATTTTTTAGCTAAAGATTCTTATCAAATGTGTCCATATTACTAGAAACATACAGAACTCTAATGTATTTACGGTGTATTTTAAATCAAAAACTTTCAAGAACAATAGAAAGTCGAGTTTGTGTACTCCAAGAAATTTACTAGAATATTACATTGCTGAATAAACCTTTATAAATTTGTACGGAAATTTCTAGCTATACAATACTTTCTCTAATTTTTAAAGTATAGAATTTTCAGTAGGCATAATATTTGAAAATATACTATGTTGGTAAAATACAGTAATATGTTTGATGATATATCTGATTAAAATGATTTTTACACTGAAAAACAATACGATAAATTTTATGCTTAATGATTATGAAGAATCAATTTAGAGGATTCAAATATGAGAAATCTACTGTAAGAATGTTGTTTGTAGATTAAGATAATCTACATATTGATCGATTTCTTCATATGGCTTAAGATAAAAAAATATATGGCATAACACTTTTCTTTTGTTTTCTGTAGATAACTGCCTTTATCATCTACATCAAACATCCACCTTTCTTAAATATTTACATTTTTATCATGCATATGTACATTTTGTAATGTGGTTAACATTTCTGTGTAAAAAACATTTAAAACAACAAATAATAGATAAAACAATACTATAAATTTTGTTTAATATTCTTGAAGAATCAATTTAGAGGATTCAAATCAGAGAAACATACTGTAAAAATATTGTTTGTAGATTAAGATAAACTACTAATTGATTCATTTCGTCATATGGCTTAAGATAAAAAATATATGGCATAAAACTTTTCTTTTGTTTTCTGTAGATAACTGCCTTTATCATCTACCTCTAACATCCACCTTTCTTAAATAGCTATCTTTTTATCATGCATATGTATTATTTGTGTCAACATTTCTGTGTAAAAAACATTTAAAACAGCAAATAATAGATAAAACAATACTATAATTTTTATCTTCTTATATGTATAGTATGTTCTTATATGTATAGTATGTTCTTATATGTATAGTTCTTATATGTATAGTATGTTCTTATATGTATAGTTCTTATATGTATAGTATGTTCTTATATGTATAGTTCTTATCTGTATAGTATGTTCTTATATATATTAAGTTCTGTAATATTCTTGAAGAATCAATTTAGAGGATTCAAATCAGAGAAATATACTGTAAAAATATTGTTTGTAGATTAAGATAAATTACTAATTGATCCATTTTGTCATATGGCTTAAGATAAAAAAATATATAGCATAAAACTTTTCTTTTGTTTTCTATGGATCACTGCCTTTATCATCTACCTTTCGCACCTACCTTTCTTAAATATCTACCTTTTTAACATTTATGTGTACATTTTGTTATATTGTGAACATTTATATGTAAAAATCATTTAAAACAACAAATTATAGATCACCAAAATGTTTAAATGTCTATTTGGGGAAGATTCTTACATTCTTGGAGAAAACCGATAACTTTCTAAATAAAGATATTGAAAGTATATATATAAGCTGAAAAGTATTTTAGATATAGCTTTACAGTTCACTTACAGTGAAAAACACGAAAGCTTGAATGTTATTCCTAGAAAGTAGATTTTATTTAAGACTTTGAAAGAAGTGTTTTGCTTTTGATGTTGAAAAATAAGTTTGCACTAAAATGTTTCAACTCAAGAATATCATATTGCATTTTTTTAAAGGCCTTATTTTTGTTTCAAATTTACTTAACAGATATTAACTCATTTAATTTTCACTAAGCATTATGTGTTCTTAGTGTTAATAGGGTATAAATTTTGAAAGGGAGTAATTTTAAAATTCTATTACTTCTCTGTTTATTCTGAGTGTTATATTTTACTTTAAAATCAATAATCCCCAACGATATTTTCCAGGTTAGATATTTCTAAATTTAAATTAAAAATTCATAGAAAGGTGATAAAAAGTACTAAGTATGGTTTTGTGTCCTTTTCAGGATGAGAGAGGCATTATTAAGCACTATTCTTTGGGTATACAGATTATGGACTATATAAAAATCAAAACGGGCATGGATTACCGTATTGGGTCGAAAAAACTTTAATTAGTATATAAAACTATCATAAAGTTGCAAATATAAGGTCGAACCCAAACTGGAAACTTTCGTTTCAGTCATTGATACTATACTAAGATACTTTAAGGTTTAAATGATGTCATAATGCTAACTGTTGTTTGTATAGAGATTGTTTGGATGGGCATATCAACGATTCAGCAAAAAATATCTAATGAGAATTCCATCCATTCCAAGAACTGGCCTTGATATCTTGGAAAAAATGTATTTTGCATATTATTTTGCCATTCTTTACACAGTTCTGTAAATTACACATAATAATGTTCACTGGTTACGTTTCAAGAATCAACAGATTGAAGGAACTCGCAGTATAGAAAACACTATGACTATGAATGTCAATATACAATGATGGCTTTGCGAAGGTCAGGAAAAGATGGGAGAAATGTATACTTTTAATAACACAAAACAGATTCTACTTTGATTGCTCTTTTGTGCAACAAATTAACTCTCCAATACCACCAATATATTCTAGTCTACTGAACTTTAAACTAGCAAAGATGACCGTGCCAATCTACAACAAACCTACAAGAGTTCACGTTATATAGTATTGTTTGTTTCATATTTGTCAGTTAGATTTTATTGGCATTCCTTCAATCAACTTATTCATCAACTTATCAACTTTATCAACTTCTTGTTTCCTATGACATACTCCTATTTCACCTAACCTTAGTCATGCTTTTCCTATTGTTTCCTATTGTAAGACTAGTAATATTCTCCTTATTTGCATTTAAGCAAGTTTAATTTTCATTTTTTAAGAAGAAAATATAAATTATAAAAGAAGAGTTTGCTTCTGAAGAAAAAATGATTTGCGAGACAACTAACAGGTTATTGAATATAAATTTTAAATATTAAGCATCATAAAAGTCTTCGAAAAATATTAGATATTAGTCTTATTGAAATTTTTAAAATTATATTAAACCAACCCTGAGGAATTTTTACTTGTTCCTAAAAATAATTGCCTATTACTTCTTTAAATAAACTTATTTTGATACATATTAAAGTTTTGGAATTGATGGAGCAATTTCTTAGGAAATGTAGTAAATTTAAAATCTTTATTCGATTTTAAAAGGGAAATAATTAAGAAAATTTATCCAATTTGAGTCTTTTGCATTACAGTTATTATCAGAACAGACATAGTTACTGGACTTCAACTTAAATTTAAAATGTTTTAAAGCACATTTAAAAGGGTCATAACATAAAGAGTGAATTTATAATCTTGTTTCTGCGAAACATGTACCTCTCCTGAGAAAACGTGCAGTTTTAAAGACGAATGCATAATTACAATACTCAGAACATACTTGATTATTTGAGACATAAATAATTTGAATGATAGGTTTGTTGAAAACAGAAGACAACTGAATTGCTAAATAATTAGCTACACAAGTAGAGTATCATCCTAGGGAGAAATTATTGCACTCGTTCCACACATCTAAAATGGAATGGAAGAATATAATTATGTTCATAAGGATTTTTACATTCTGTCTGGATGTACACTATAGTAGTTATGGGGGAAAATAAGCGTTGGAAAAATGTATTTCACTAAATCAAGGTGTCTAAGTATATATACAATACTTTCTGTTTTAAACTGTCTCGTTTAAAAAATTCTTGTTATGGTGCTGTGTGAAAAAGTAAAATTAAGTATTAATAGAAATATAGTTCAAGATTAAAATGAATAATGGTGTATGTATAATCATTTGAAACTAATATAGAATTTCAAAATAATTACTTATTATATAATGAATCGATTATTACTTTTTAGTATATGAAAACAGAATAAAGCAGAAGCTGTGGCTAGTCAAAATTCCTCATTTAAATATTTTAATATCGGAATGCATTTGGTTTTAAAATAATTTTGATAAATACTTTACAGATACGTATTTTAGAAGCATTAAAAACTTAAAAGTGTTAGTCGATCTGTGATAATGGGAATGATTTATTTAGCATAAATCAATTTAAAACTTTCTATGGATTGATGCAACGTTTGTGTTTAAATTTTAAAAACCATTTAAAGAAGAATATATATAAAGAAATAATTTATAACCATAATAGATATATTTTACAAGAAAAGTCAAAAGATATAAAGATGTTTGCATAAGGAATTTTATATAATGTTGCAGTTTAAAATATTTTATTATTTATTTCAACTATTTCTTTATATATATATATATATATATATATATATATATATATATATATATATATATATATATATATATATATATATATATATATATATATATATATATATATATATATATATATATATATATATATATATATATATATATATATATATATATATATATATATATATATATATATATATATATATATATATATATATATATATATATATATATATATATATATATATATATATATATATATATATATATATATATATATATATATATATATATATATATATATGTATATATATATATATATATATATATATATATATATATATATATATATATATATATATATATATATATATATATATATATATATATATATATATATATATATATATATATATATATATATATATATATT
>CM063498.1:145577089-145612089 GCA_032207245.1 Pardosa pseudoannulata | reverse complement strand
TTGTTCTGCGATTTGGTCGTATGGTAAGCTCTGTGGCTTAATCTTTCTGGTATTTTCCAGGCTGAAGATTTAAAAATAATTTTTCTCCTTAAGATGTGAGTATGCTATATAAATCTTTGGATATTGAAGTCTTCTGAATGGAAAGCTGTATGCACCAATGCGTTCAGAATAAAAAAGTAAATCCAAAATTTTATGCTTTGTAAATGTTTTGAGATGCATCTTAACCATTCTTTCATGGTGTTTGATCTTTGAACTAATTGTAGGCTTTATGAATATCATAGCCATGGCCCCATGAAATTATGTCGATATTAACATAATCGTCTAGGGAAGAATGCGAGATGACTTTCACTTCAGCATGCTTCGAAACTTAAAGGCTTATAATATGTGTAAAATATTCTTGAATATCATATTAATTCGGTAAGATTGCATAATGCTACAAAAATTAGTTGTAGCATTATGCAATTTATTTTAGTGCTCTTGTTAAGTTTTACTGCTATTTTTATATAACATTGGCCATTATCAACTAACTTCCCACATAAGCTGTAAGCCAGATATACGAATTCGAAATACACACACGGTTGTCCTCAATGCACATAGTCTTTTTAAAATTGCTAATAAATACATGTATTTCGAAATCTGTGTTTTTGTTAACAAGTAACGCAACGTATGGCCTTATTAGAATACTATTATTCGAGGTGCCAGGCCATATATTCACGTACACTTACACGCATTATATATACACTGCAAATTATAGAAAATAAATATGCTTAATAAAGCCATGGTAAAATACACGAGACTGCATAAAATTATTTTAAATATAATCATGAATAACTTCGTGGCTTTTTTCTGGTTTTATAGTTTTATATATCAGTCTTAAACACAACATAAAGATTAATATTCTTTCTTCTGATAAACAAAAGATAATTAGGTGTAAACGTTCCAACCATTTTATTATGGTAAGGTTTATGATATGCAGTCTGTATTCAAAAAACAAATAACTATATACTCACAGTTTATGAAAATTGAATATACACTTTTGCATTGATAAAACACGTTTATCATTTTTTCGAAGTAAAAAAAAAAACAAAGGCTGTAAAATAGAAACAATGATTTGAGTATGAAATTCATATTCACAGGGGAGATACTATCCGAGATGTTTCAAATATGATGATATTCTCTATGGAACTTCTACAGCTTTAAGCAAAGCTCCAAATACTAACAAAATCCCCCCGGACATTCTTGACCTAGATAAAGTCAAATATTTTATGTCAAAAAACCCTCGTGGATATAGATTGCTTAACATTTCTTTCAAAAATTTATACCTTGAAATATTTCGATAGGATGGATGAAAAATGGATATCTTTCAAAAACAGATTTTTTATAGAGATAGTATTGAAATAAAATGGTGGAAAGAAATGCGTATATCAAGCATGTGAAAAATTCCACTGAAGATATTTTATTTATTTTTTAGAGATTTAGGCTATAATAATAGAAACCAATCATACTTTAAATTTATTTCTAAGTCTAACGTAACATGTTATACAAATATTCAAGCCATATTCAAGAAATTTTCTTAATTTCCAATATTTTAACACAATGAAATAAAATCATTATGTAGATTAATGAACAAATCAATATAATTATTTTTCATAATTGTCAGGAATTGCATTACCCACTAAGTCTACATACACAAATGACTGGAGTGAAGAGAAACGTGCCATATGAGGAATGTAAGACTTTAAAAATAAAGTTACTAACAAAGCAGCACTAGGCTTTCTTGGCTTGATTTCACAAATCAAAACAAAATTTTCTACTAAGCACCGGCATGAATATGAGGTTTACTTTATTGAAGTATGTTGTTTGGAATTAATAGCACAGTTGTGTTCTTTTTTTGTCAGCTAATCCATTTGTTCTTTAGATTCAGTAATGTAATAATAAAGTATCAGCTAAAAAATGTAAGAGTTTCTATATCAATAGACCTTCTAAATGTCTGATTTTCGTACTCGTATAAATAGAGTATTCCTAAGCATCACTGCTGTTTATAAAAATGAGTGTACAGCTTGTTAAAATATGATTGTGAATTACAACGAATTGATATTTCTGTTTTATATTTGTCGTGCAATAGTTTACACTGAGTTTGATCTAAGCAGGAAGTTCATAATTAATGTGTTTGTATATATTTTTAGTGTTTATAATTAAAAATATTTTGTGTCAGTTGATTTCAACCGATACCGAGTTTAATGTTAGCAATAACATTACTATAAAATATATTGCATTTTGCAAGTCAGTAAAATCATACACTTACTGTGAGAGATATAAATATTTCAAGAAAAATTGCTTATAAAGAATTATTTTTTCTACGAAATAATAGGAGCAGCATTGATTAAGTCAGTAAGTGTAATTACTTACATTTACCAAAGTAACATCAATTCATGTAGGAATTATAAAGTTTTAAAACATATATTACTACTTTAAATAAGTGAAAAAGTAATTCATAAGGTAAAATTTTTATGCATTTATAAGTCATATACGTAAAAAAATGCATTTCAAAATATTAATTTAATTTTGATTTGGTGAATATATAAATTCCTAACAATTAAATCTACATAATTTTTATTTCATTTTTGGGATATTTCTTGAGGAGAGCAAGTTTGTTTCAATTTAAGTTTATACAAAACATTATTGAATATGCTATTTTCAAATTTCAAAGAGCATCCCATTAATTGCTTCAATATAACACAATCATGTTTACATTATTCAATAATACAAGATACTTTTATTACGAACATTAAATGAAATTAATCCGTATTATAAAATTGATAGAATCAAACTTCCTGAATAATACGCAGCGCCAGAGTAACTAAGCTAATTATACTATATATTTAAGCCCTTAATACATACTGCATAATATATTGACTTTTTGATGAATTTTCCTTGTACTAAATCCGTAAAATTATATCAAGTAATGTGGAGTTTGCTTTAGGCATTGCTTATTATTGGACAAAACTATTTTTTTATTAGAGTAGTCACTTGATAATACAAGGACATAGTTCTTAATATCATATCAGTAGTTACTTGAATGTTACTCTAATTAGAGATATTAAGAAATTATCTTTATGGTTCTGTGCAACAGTTTCAATAAATTTAAGAATAGAATCCATACGTCTTTCTAATGATCTAATAATATCATTAATAAATTCATATGGGTAATTTGGGGTTCAAACATGCGATTGTAATTCTCATGCTAAACTAAGTAATGGCGGTGTGATGACGTTAGTCAGTTTCAGAGGATATTAGAAATCATTTATATTCCATACCGATGTCACAGCGTAAAGTTTCCAGAACCAATTATATTTAGTCGAAGTTTTAACTGCAACCATTTTCAGAGAAATCTTTAGATATTAATGATATATTTCAGCAATATGTTTCTCATAAAGACATTAAGAGTACACATTATTATTTTATGGTTGAGAAGATAAAGAAAAAACATCAAGAAATGTGTAACATGACATTGCATGCAATTCCGCATAAAATTATCTTTTATTAGTCAGAGAACAGATTATGAGTGGTATTTTTTAGTGTCGAAATTTCAGTTTAGTTCTAGCTACGACGACAGTGTACTTTTATAACTTTAGCCAAACATTTGACTACAAATTAAAGGTTTTATCCAGTTAAATTATTAAAGATAACTATAAGAAGTGATCTTTTCTTACTTCAGCCATCTTGCAACAAAAAATATACTTATTAGTAATAATGTTAAATAATTTTGCGAAAGAGTTTTTTGTTTTATGAATAGTTAACACACACCATTGAAATGTTTGAATATTTTGTATGTTACAAATTTATCCATTATATATCTCATAGCATATAAAACTAATATTCATTAAAATTCATGTCACAAAGTACATGATCTATCGATTTTGCTACGATTTTGAACTGCTGATAAACGATAGTTGTATTATTATTATTTGCTCTCATAATATTATCTAAAAATAATTATAATACTAATAATTATAACAATAATAGTAATACTAATAGTATAATAATAATAATAGTATAAAGTCTCGAAGAGACCTGATGTCGTAAACAATATACTTAATTTACATACAGAATGAATAAAGAGGTATCAATGAAGATCGAATAGAAGAAACCGATAAACAGTAACTTTCATCAGGTTATTTTTATTCTAATATTAGGATCAATAAGATACAATACCTTTAATTTAAGTTCTTAATTACTTCTCATGTTAGAGATGCTAGTTGTACCCCAGGAAGTGAATCCAAGTTTGGATAAAATTTTGCTTTCCTTGAAACATTATATTCGCAGAAAATGTATGCATTGCAGATAAAGGAATCTGCAAATTTGTTTCTCGATAATTGCGAACAAGAATCTACCGAATAACCAATAGGAACAGATAAACAAAAAGCAGAGACACGGAAAGTTGTAGCAGAATTCCATTTTCACGAGAAACTTTAACTACATTTATATATGTTTTTCTATAAGTAAAAAGAGTCTGATAGATATAAACTACTTTCTATGAAATAAAAGAAATATTGGGGTATAAATTAACTACAGTAGTCGATATGCGAGATTGTCAACTAAACTGAAATTTGTATACCAAACGTTCAGTCCTAAAGACAAAGCAATACAGGACATTGGTGGCAATGTACTTTTTTTGTTTAACAACGTAGATATCATATCAATTCCTTCTTATAGTCTTGATCTTGTTCTGTTACATTTATGGCTCTATCCTCAATTCACATAACTACAAACAGACCATCATTTTTAATAAAAATAATGCATGTATGCTTTGAAGTTGATTTAAAGAAAAACCTAAAGTTGGATTTCCACTTATGTTAGGAAGTAGAACAGACACTGGAAGAAATACATCGTCCCTCACAATAGTTACTTTAAAAAATACTGCTTAAATAATGACGGTTAATGGCAATCTGTGTTGTGTATATAATTTTTAGTGTATTGAACACTGCTTGAGAATAAAATTGTAATGCCACAATTAATTACCAAGCAAAATAATTATAAACAAAACAAATTATTTTTGAAAGTATACAGTTACAATTAAATTCCTTCATACCTCTTTCGAATTAGAAAGTAAGTGATATAAGATAAAAACACAACACTAAAATTTCCCAAATATAAATTAACTTCCAACTTTTCGATATCTTTAAATGTAAAACTTTCAAAATTTGAGCTAGGAACAACTTACTGTGTAAGAGGAAATCTGCTTAGGCTCTCGTTTTACTTACTCGGTAATCTCTTGCATATGAGATTACGGAAATGAAGTTTTCACATAGCATAAATTCAATCTGTTCAGTTGTAAACGAATAGAGAAATTTTGTAGATCCGCGGGCATATCTAAACTTTTATTTATTTTGCATTTCATTTTTACATATGTTCAATTTAGTTATCATGCTTATATTGTTTCTTCCTCTGACTGGCTTCCATTTTATTTCTTCCATTTTAGAGGAAGCATATGCTTTACAAAACATTTGTCTTATTACGGCACATGAAATTTTCTTTCATTTCCGAGCATTTTGTTTTATATTTGAACCAAAATATATTGTGTATCTATTAGCTTTATTCTAAAAAATAAATCAACTGGAATTTTTATTTCGAAACTACTAAATAAGAAATGGAAAACATGTAACACTCGATTTGAAATAAGACACATGAATATGTTAGTTCTAAAAAAAGTATTTTAAACTTTTGTTAAAATTATTTTAGACGTACATATCTCAAAATGAATATAATGTAGAGAGTAAACTTTCTAAAATACATGCATAAATAAATATTTTGTATCAATTATATTTCTCGTAAATAGTCACCCAGACATCCTATAGGCACATACTTTACTTTATATAGAAATGCTAAAAAGAGAAGAATTCGATAATACAAAGTATATTAGAGGAATTATTCATTTTAGAATGTGTTTATGGTTATATTATTAAAAAAGTGTTTTTTAGATTTTGCTGTCTTATACACACACATACACACACACACACACACACACACACACACATACACACACACACATATATATATATATATATATATATATATATATATATATATATATATATATATATATATATATTTATATATATATATATATATATATATATATATATATATATATATATATATAAATATATATATATATATATATATATTATATAAATATATATATATATATATATATGTATATATATATATATGTATATATATATGTATATATATATATATATATAATATATTTATATATAATATATATATATATTATATAATATATAAATTACTATATATAATACATATATATAATATATAATAATATATAACTATATTTATATAAAGATATATATATTATGTTTACTGTAGTAAACCTTATATATAATGGAAATTCACTTATCAGACCAGATGGAAAGCGTAATTATTTTCATAAGAGCATTTGAATGCATTTTCAAAGTCATGTATTTCAATACTAATTTTTTAAGCTTATAAAACCATGACAACACTACTGAAAAAAACTTTTGTTCAATGAATAAACGTTGTTTAAATGTCAAAATTGTATTCATATATATATCTATAAATTATAGCAATTAAACTAATTATTTCATCCAAAATAAATACATCTAGTTCTGTATTTGTTAAGCACGTATATGAATACGTAGAAAGAACCCATTTTATAAAATACTTTTGAAATAAGATAATATTAATTTTTACGTAATATAATAAACACGAACTATAAGTTCACTTCCCTGTTTGAAAAATAATACATACAAATACTTTATGAAAAAGGAAGCAAACTGTACTGAGATAGATGTTAATATGCAAAGTAAAAGTATCAAAGTACTTTTCTTCTGTTCAAATAACTAACCAAAATTATTGCTTAAATTTTACGCACGAAACTAACTCACTTTGGTATAGTGGTATATTGTTAGTGAATATTCATTATAGTGAAACACATTATTACATAGATCACATAGGTCTTTCGCCATTAAACGAGAAGGTTAAAAGTTTCATATAAATTTGTTGCCATATTATATATGTATATCTATAAACACACATATATATGCATATGTATGTGAATGTATATATACATATACGTACACACACACACACACACACACACATATATATATATATGTGTGTGTGTGTGTGTGTGTGTGTGTATGACCTGCTTGTAATTCTTTATAGCTTGAATACATTTTACTTCCCACTATTTTCTCTTAATTTTTATTCTAAATGTCATTCACCTACAGAGCTCTAAAACAGAGACAGTCATAAAATACCGAAAAGACAACAACACTGTGAGTGTTTTTATGACTTATAAAACTTTCTTTCATTTCCAAGCATTTTGTTTTATGTTTCAACTGCGACATATTCGGTAACTATTTGTTTTATTCCAAGAAGTAAACATAAAATGGAAAGAGTATAAAACTCGATTTTACGTAGCGCCACATAAACATGTAACTTATCAAAAAATAAAAATATACTGGTCTCTGCCATAATATTTATACCGGTGTACTTTTCCATACATTAAAATCTATTTATTATTCATTTGTCACTGAATAATTATAAAAAATAACTGAAGTCTACAAGAAGAAGAAATAATATGGGATTTTTATATGGAATATTATTGAGATTCTGATTAATCCTAAAACTACATACACCATTGTAATACATATACTGTACTCTCTTATGTGCAATCTAACAAGCTGTAATTTAACGTGTACTAATCTCCTTTAAATGAAGCTATGAAAATGAATACCGTCATTTTCAATTTTTTTTCTAAATATATATTTCTCATTCTTTTAAACTTCAGGATGTTTAATTTTATCAGATTGAATGAAAAATAAATCTTGACTTAATATAAACGATAGTGTAAAGGTTAAAGAAAATTTACAGGAATAAAATTTACGTAAAATATAGTCCTAGAAAATGTTAAACTTGTGCAATCTATAAAATCAGATTTTTGGTTTTTATAATTGGGGAGAAATTAAGTCAAAAACTTAAAAACCATAAAACATATCAATTATTTAACAAACACAAGTATATATAATAAATACATACACACACATAAACACTATATATATATATATATATATATATATATATATATATATATATATATATATATATATATATATATATATATATATATATATATATACATATATATATACATATATATATATATATATATATATATATATATATATATATACATATATATATATATATATATATATATATATATATATATATATATATATATATATATATATATATATATATATATATATATTACAATGTACAGTCTTCTGTTGAAAAGTTCAATGTTGGTGTGGAAGAGTAGAATTAAAGAGCTCTAAATTTATCTCTATAGTAATATATAAGTACTACAACATATCTACACGCATTTTAAGTAAAAGACTACATTCATTGAATTTATTGAAGTTAAAAGTTGAATTACGTATAATTTAAATTCTTTGGATTTCTGGCTAATGTTGCCAAACAACTGGAAATATAGGCCATATTTAAGTCTCAACAAATCGGAGGTGTATGAATAAGTGAATGACTCGACTTAAAGGAAAACAAACTGTAGCTACGATTTGCATTAGAATCTGTTATTAAGTAGTAGAGCTCAAGTAGTAGAAGATAAAATTATTTAACTTAGGAAAAGGACCAAATTTTGAAAAAAAGAAAATCTTTTCTGATAACAGACATTATATATTTATGTCCATTCAAGTAAGATTTATTTAACGATTAAAACATTAGTTTCACACTCTTAAATTTCACTAAATTTTTCATAAAGGTACATTCTTAAAACTTATATCTGATTATTAGTCATGAGAATTAAAATCCAACTTTTAATATTAAAAAAAATCAAGACGACGATTTTCATATCGATGAAATGGTAATTTATTAAAGTTTATTCCTGAATAATTTATTACATTTATAACCAAATAGATTCATGTGTGATTAATAAATAAATAAGATTTCAATCTTTGTATAGTTAAATTTTTATGTAGGTAATATCTCTAAAAATATCTGTGGGGAGTTAACGTGACTTTTATACATGAAGAACATTTTTCAGAGAAAAAAACTTACATGCAATTTATTTTGCATGTACTGGGAGTTTTAGATTGTTTTCAGATTTACATTATCATGTTCAGTTTGCCAACTTTATTTCTAATTATACAAAAAGTTTCATATAATACTCGAAAAACTACATTTTAGCTCAAGAAATAAAAAAATTGAGGTACTGATTAGAAACCTAGAAAAAAGAGATAAATCTTGATATTTTGAAAGTAGGAAAAATGCAAACCCAAAGTCAAATGAGGTACAAATTGGAAAAGTTTAAACCTTAATAGCTCTTGTGCCTCTACAAACGAGAGGTTTTCTCAGTGTAAGCAAGAATTGTAGACATAAAATAAACATAGATCTCAATTTACAGTGTTTCTTTTTGGGATAGTGAAAGTAAATGTCGGAGATATATTTTCCTTCATGCGACACATTTTTGTAGGATTTGTAATGTTGTAGTATCAAAGAAATGTAAGAATATGAGATAAACATTACATTTTAATTTAGTTTGGTTTGGTTTGGAGCGCTACGGTCTACAGTTTTGCACACGAGAGGTAATGAGACCGGGACCTACTGCTTAAAGCCGATTCTGAACAGCTACGAACATCCATGCCATAGTGGGATTCGAACCCATGAACTCCGGTACCGACGATCAGCGCCCTAACCAATCGACCAGCGTTCGGCCTACATTTTAATAAATACATTCTTTGAAATTTTTTTGTTACTTTAAATACCCTTTCTTGGTAACCTATACATTTATTGGAAATTCTGAAAATAAAGTTTATATTTTTCTTGTCAGTAAAATGTTTCAGTGTGTAATATAAATAAACGGAGAGTTGATTATTAAAATCTTAGGAAACTCAAGCAACTTACTCTTTGTAAGAATTTATTTTTAACATTTAAAGTAAGCATTACATGATGTGTGAATAAATCGTTCAAAGATACAAAATATTTCTTATTTGTGAAATAGGAATATTTTAAATTAAGCACTTCAAGCATGTTTTATAAAATGGTTCAAAATTTCCCCACTAAATATTACTGTTTTGAAATATCGAACTACTTCAGATATTCCTCCATGCCTTCTGATAGAAGAAAAATATATTAAGACAATCTTCGAATGAAAACGCTACACAATTCAATTTCCTAAATTTAACTTTGACATTTATGCAAATGATTGAAATGCGTTTATATTTCTGAATGTTTACTCATCCATCTACTTATAAAACTTGTATTACTACATGACATATAAATAAACTACATATAAATGTACATAAAATAATTTTATACGAAACAATGAACAGCGATCGTTACTATTTAAAATTTATTGAAAACATTTCAGAATGAAATCATATACTTTTAAAATAAAGTAATACGTTTTTCTTATAATAATGCACGTCATAAATTTCACAGATGAGGAATTCTTAAATTCAGAAGAAATGAAATTATATTTAAAACAATACTTAAGGATTTTCAAACAAACAATCTGGAAAATTTAGAATAGAAGTAAAATGATGTGCATGCAGCTGTAAGATTGTATTTATTATAACTGGGTAAATGTTTTACTTTATGTTGCTTTATATCCTTAAATATTATTTATCAATAAACAATAATATATCTATATCTATATCTATATCTATATATCTATATATATATATATATATATATATATATATATATATATATATACATATATATATATATATATATATATATACATATATATACATGTATATATATATATATACATATATATATACACATATATATACATATATATATATATATATACATATATATACATATATACATATATACATATATATACATATATATATATACATATATATATATATATATATATATATATATATATATATATATATATATAATATATATATATATATATATATATATATATATACATATATACATATATATATATACATATATATATATATATATATATATATATATATATATATATATATATATATATATATATATATATATATATATATATATATATATATATATATATATATACATATATATATATATATATATATATATATATATATATATATATATATATATATATATATATATATATATATATATATATATATATATATATATATATATATATATATATATATATATATATATATATATATATATATATATATATATATATATATATATATATATATATATATATATATATATATATATATATATATATATATATATATATATATATATATATATATATATATATATACATATATATATATATATATATATATATATATATATATATATATATATATATATATATATATATATATATATATATATACATATATATATATATATATACATATTATATATATAATATATATATATATATATATATATATATATATATATATATATATATATATATATATATATATATATATATATATATATATATATATATATATAGAATTTATACATATTTTACACAAATTACACATCACAAAATTTTTATTCATGCGTATTTTGAAGTTATTCAATATTAAATATTTTTTATCCTTTATATATTGTAAAAATAATTTTGTAAGCTGCTTTTTGTGAAATAATAAGTGTTTTTTCGCTTAAAAATTGATAAATAACTGCTGAAAACGATGTTTTTCTATAGGTATGCTATCAATAGAAACGATGCGATTTAATTTCCATGGCAAAGCATTGAAATGCAATATTTTTTTATGTAGGATTGATGCGAGATATCTTTATCTACAAATACCAACATTGGTATAATATTATAGACTAAAATATTTTGTTTTCTTATTCATTTGCTTTATTATTATTTTGTACAACAAATTTTGTAGAAGCATGAATTACATAATATTTTATTGTATAACATTAAACATTACTTAATCTTTAAATTTTAAACAAATTTAATAATGTGAATAATATTTATTCTATGAATGTTGATATTTATATTAAATTATCTTCTTGTTATTATTCAAATGCTGTAAAATCACTTTGTGAGAATAGCATTAAAAGCTTTAAATGCAAAGTCTTTACCCTCCAGCATTTAATTTTACTAGAAATTTACAATTTAAATAACTTAATAATGTAAATAATGATGCTGATACTATGCATAAAAGTTCTTTAACGAAAAATAGTTTAAAGTTTATATAAATAATTTTTATTTCCTTGATAATATAAAAAACCTTTCTGTCTATAAATATTTCAGTTTTATAGATATTAATTTATATTATTTTATTACATAGATTTATTAAAATGAAAGATATAGTAAAGCCAAAAATACAGTACTTTGTAGTTTTCTATAAAGCTGCAGTCAAATATATATAGTTTTAAACCGTCCAGTGAGCTGTGACTTTTAAAGGATCTATTCCACAAGACTGAATGTCCAAAATAATGGAGCTACTCTTCTAGCATTGTAAATGGATACAAGCTTGGAACATCCATTTTACAAGATTTTTACGATATATTCTTATGCTGATATCTCCTACATGCAAAAATAAATAATAAAATACATGCATTCTATATGATGTACCTATGTATCGTATAAAATGCCAGGCTGTTTTTAGGTAAAGTATGATACCTTCAAAATATTATATATTGCCTACAATAAATCTACAAAGGATAAATATACAGACTCACTTAAAGAGAAAGCGAGCTTTGAGCTAAACATAATGCATTCAAGCATGTGATATTTATATTTTATTGAATTTTGAATTGACTAATAATAGAAATTTAAAAGGGTATTTTAGGAGTTATCGTCTATAACTAATATAACTATTACTACAAAATACAATTTAAGTTTTATTAATATTAATTGTAAATGATTTTATAAATTTTTCATTCCCACCTGCATTTCTGGAAATCATGTATATATGAAACTGATTAAATATTTACCTTGATTAAATATTAAATATTATTAGTCAATAATAAAATGATTAAATATTATTAAATATAAATATTATATAAATATAATTATAAATAAAATAAATATAATAATATAATATAATATTATATATGAATATAATAATTTTATAAGTATAATAAATAATATAAATATAAATATAAATGTAAATATATTATTAAATTATTAAATTTTATTAATAAAAAACAAATAATACTAAATATTATTGAATAAATATTTACATAAAGAAATATAGTTACAGCTAATATGTTATTCGACGCATAATGCAAGCATCTGATACAGAAAGAAGTTATACATTTTTTTTATTGAAAAATATTTTAGAATTCTTTCAATTTGTTCTTATAATTTCTTCGAATGTCTAGCATATGTTTCATTCTAAGATTTGTGTTATGTGAATGCATGTTATAAACAATAAAAGTGTATGCAAAATTAATGCACATATAGGATTTTCAAAATTCGACTTTAAAAAGATGAATAATTTATAGGTTCCAAAATAATTTATATGATAAAATACTAAAGATGTAAACTCATAAAGAATCACTTGCCTAACATTTGACTCCAAAAGGTTTGTTTTTCGTATTTTTTTTCCTTTCCAAATACTAGCCTAATAAAGCTGTGAGCTTAAATTATATAAATCTTTATGACTATTTCATTAAATATATTAAGGAAATGAATCATATTTTTAGTAAAGAGATGATAAATATCATCCGACTATTTTTTATTTAATACCAAAGAAAGTTTACTGTTCAGATTAGAATAAAAATATTCCTAGGCTATCTATAACGTAGCTTTATAAAAATTATTTTGATTTTAAACAATACTTTAAAATACAAAATATATACAGAAAATAAAGTAAAATATAAATTTATTTACCTGGATTGTAAATGTTGGAAATTTTAAATTAAAAATTAATTTTTTTAATAAAGCTAATCTTTTAATAAGCTAATTAGCTTTTTGTTCTGTCAACCTCCTTTATATTCATAGGTGACATATATTTAATGTTATACCTTGATAAAAGTTATATTTTTGAATTTCCAATTCTTAAAATTTGATTTTAAAATTTCATATACCATAAAAATTTTATGCTTACAGGAGCAAATATATTTATCATCAATTGAAAATAAAAATCTATATTTCCAAACATATTTTAAAATTGAAAATTTTTTAATTGAAAATTTCATTCCTTTCATTTCAAGTACATTTCTTATGCTACTTAATATAACAAATTTAAATACTATTTGAGATTTAGAGATTCAGTAAGAAACTTGTAAAAATCAATTTAAATAAATCAAATTTTTATTTTATGGTTAATCGAAAAAAATTGTTTAAAATATTTTTAAGTCTGGAAAACTGGTATAATCCGTTATTTCGAAACTTACACTATTTCGGAAAATACTGTTACCAATTTATGAAGCGTAGCGTTCGTGGATTGAGTAGACTTTGAATTAAGACAGCAAAAATAACAGAACTTTATTCGTAATGAGGAAAAACACGAATACAGCAGCCAACACAGGGAGAACTGGCTAGCACAGGCGATAGTTCACTAAAACTCTTAGCGCCAAACAACGTAGGTCTTTTCTTCTACAAATTTCTCAGCTAACTGAACCTCGATCTTCAAGATCTTCAAGATGATGGGTCAACTGGATTACCTGGGCCAAGCACTCAAATCCAGAGATTTCTTACAGTAAGCAGAGAAATTGACAACGAGCAGGGCATAAACAAATAAAAGATGAAAAACCTCGATCAGGATCGGCCCCCGGTATTTATATCCTCGGGAGAAACTGGAATATTCTAGAAAGTACTAGGTACAAACGGTCGCCAAGAAAGTCACCAAGTTGCCAAATTTGGCGATAAATCGCCGAACTTGGCGCCAAAAATTAGTCGCCAAAAACATCGCCTACGAGCCAATATCTCGCCAAATACATGATTTACCCATTATAATACACAGTATACGGCAAAAATACATGCCAACTTTCGAAATTCGTAACATTACACAATTAAGTAGTGTAATAAGTGTTATAAAAATCAAGTTTGCAAAATACTATATCCTCTCCAAATCAGCTTTACTATAACTTTACCCAGAATGTCTTGAGCTTACACCTGTCCTTTTTAACTACATGCCTATAGAGCCTCTCTAAATTAATTCAGAGAAAATGTTCAGAAAAATATCAAATGAAATTAATTTTATGTCTTTATTTTGGTCAAAATGTCATTTCTTTAGACCAACCAAAAGATATATTAGACTAAATTCTTTTACAAGCATTTTGCTTTGAAATTTTTCGAGAGTGCCGAAATAAAATAGATATATTTCTGCTGGTGTCTTTTATGAGCTGACTTCTGAAAAGAAATAGTCTATGTTTCTTCTTCTATCATATTTTATTCATTTTTTTTATATTTTCTTATACTCTTGAAGTTTTATAGAAAGGAATTATTTTCGAGGTGAAGTATCTTCGGAAGAAGCAGAGGACATTTTTAATGTGGCATATTTCTCGTCTGCAGGGACATATAATGATCTCGGGAAACATAAACAATAATTTTATGTACGATTTCTAATGCTTCAGGTGATGTTTTGACAGTAACAGCCGAATTAGAAATATTTTTATTTTTAAGAATAAAGCTATTTGATGTGTATTTTTAAAACACGTTCTTTATAATTTCAGTAAGACAAATTATCGAGAAATATAAAGAATATAATATAGTTACTTACCATATTTTTATTGATTTCAAAGCTGTTTATGATAGTATAATTAGAGATAGATTATATGAAGCTATCATAGAATTTGACATTCCAATAAAATTAACAAATATTACTAAGATGACTTTAAAAAATGTTAAATATAAAGTAAAAATTAACTCAGAACTTTCAGAGGCATTCTATACAAGACATATTTTAAGACAAGAAGATTCCTCTGTCTGTATTCTGTTCAATATAGCGCTTGAAAAAGATGTCCGAGATTCTAATATAAACAATAGAAGTACTATTTTTAATAAAAACATTCCGTTATTGGCCTTTGCTGATGATATTGATGTCATTGGCAGAACAAAACAAGCAGTAATTAAAGCTTTTGTCTCCCTCAAAAAGTCTGCAAGAGGAATGGATCTCACTATTAACCAAGAGAAAACAAAACTTTTGGCTGTAACACAGAGAAATTATGACTTATCTCCTTTGAAAATCAATAATTTTATTTTTGAATGTGTACAACAATTTTAGTATCTTGGAACCGTCATCAGTGATACTAATGATATAAAAACTTGAAGTACACAACAGGTTACTTATGGTATACACAAGTTTTTATGGGTTGATAAACCACTTCAAATCTAAATGTATTAATGTTAAAACAAAAATTAATTTATATTAAACCTTAATCAGACCTATTGTTCTATATGGCAGCGAGTGCTGGCCATTAAATAAGTGTGAAATTGATAAGCTATTGATTTTTGAGAGAAAAATACTTAGAAAAATCTTTGGAGCAGTTAAACAAAATGATGTCTATAGAATCCAATATAATTATGAAATTTACGATTTAAAGAACCAGATATTGCCAAAGTTTCTATTGCCAGCCGCATTAGATGGCTGGGACACCTTTTTAGATATGAAGATTCTAACCCAACTAAACTAGTAACCTTTTCAAAAATTGAAGGCAACAGAAAAAGAGGAAGACCCCTCACACACACCAAGTGGATAGATTCTGTAGAGAGGGATTTAAGAGAACTGGGAATCCATCATTGGCGGTCTATTGTCTTTCATAGAGTCAGGTGGAGGAAGCTCATGGACACGGCCTTGTCCTGTAACAGGCTCTAGTGCTGGCGGCGAAGAAGCAGAAGTTCTTTATATTTCGATATAGTAAAATATTAATTGGAAATACACATCAGAATGATGTATGATATCTCTAGACCCATTTTTACAGAATGGAAAAGACATATGTCTTCAATTTTATATACACATTTTGTTTCTTGTATACAAGTTTTAAAGTCAACTTCCATTAAAGTAAACTACATTTTTTTATTTTTTATTTGATGTATATTGTTTATGTCATTTCAAAATATGCTTTTAAAGAAATTACAAATGCATTCTATATAAATAAAAAACTCTTATCTTTTGGCAAATCGATAAAATGTATTTAAAATATATATTTTATGGCTGGAAATTTCCTAGATCTCCTTAAATAGAAACACTATATTTTCCTCATACAAACATTGATTGTAAAATCATTATGTTCTCAACAAATATTAGGTTATGTTTATTATACCTGGAATATATTGATATCACACCTGTCTTCTTCCTTCCTAAACCCTAATTCTAAATTATTTCAGAAACAATGTCTAGAAAAATGTCAAATGAAAATAATTTTGTCTTTTATCATTTTTTTGTTCTATGAGTGACTACTTTGGAAGAACTAAAGGTAGATTAGACGGAACCCTTTCACAAGCTTTATTCTGCAAAATGTTTCAAAAGTGCCGAAGTAAAATAGATTTATTTTTGCCAGATTCTTTTATGAGCTGACTTATGAAAGAAAAAATAATGTTTTATGTTCCCTTTTTTATCATTTTTTATCCATCCCTTTATATTTTTTCATACTGTCGAAGCATTCGGTAAAGGCTTTATTTTCGAGGTAAGATATGTTCAGGAAAAGCAGAGAACATTTATAATGGGGAACATTTCTCTGTTGCATTGCTAATGATCTTTGGAAACAAGAACAATGATTTTGTGCCGGTTTGTGTTATAAATGTTTTTGTTGAAGCTTTGACATTCAGAATGGAATTTAACATTTTTCCATTCTCTATAATCAAGTATGAGAGATATGTATTTTTAAAACATGTCTTTTATATTTAAATATTGTAAAATATGCATTTGATAATACATATAAAAATACGATATGATATCTGATTCAAAATATAAACATAGGTTAAATTTATACAAATATCTTGTATTTTTCTAACTTTATAAATGAATAGTTGAAACAAAATTTATCGAAAGTTTATTACAATTCAAGGCAATTTAAAGTATCTAAAATCTTTCTTGAACAAAATATTATTTCCTTTAATACTGATGTCATATTTTGTAATTCTATTTGAGAAGATTAATTTAAAAATATATAAACAAGTGAAAAGTTAAAATAAATTTATTTATTTTATTACAAGTATATATTTTGTTTTTAAAATGTACTACTTACAAAAGGAAAACTCAATAATAATTTTAAGATTACAACATTAATCAAGAAATCGCAAAGAAACTAATTCGAAATTAAATAAAAATAGGATATGATATCTGATTCAAAATATAAACGTAGGTTAAATTTATACAAATATCTTGTATTTTTCGTAACTTTATAAAAGAATAGTTGAAACCTAATTTATCGAAAATTTGTTACAATTTAAGACAATTTAAATTATTTAAAAACTTTGTTGAACAAAATATTATTTTATATAATACGGGTGCCATATTTTGTAATTCATTTTAAGACGTTTAATTAAAGAAATATATAAACAAGTGAAAAGGTAAAGTAAATTAAATTATTTTATTACAAGTATTTTTTTGCTTTTAAAATGTACTGCTTACAATGGGAAAACTGAATAATACTTTTAAGGTTACAGAATTAATCAAGAACTCACAAAGAAACTAATTCTAAATTAAAAAAGACCTTATTGCTTTTATAATGAAAATTTTTAAGTCTAAAAAGATAGTATAAAAAATTAATACGAAACATTTTTTTCTTCATGCAAGCAGTTATAAAATTATGAATGGTAATAACTATTTTCAAAACCCTAGACAATTTAAATTACTTAACTTTCTTGAACAAAATATTATTTTATTTAATACCGATGCCATATTTTGTAATTCATTTTATGACTTTTAATTTAAAAATATATAAACAAGTGAAGAGGTAAAATAATTTTATTTATTTTAATACAAGCATATTTTGTTGTTTTTAAAATAATCTACTTACAATGGGGGAGAAATCAATAGTTTTAAGTTTACAGCATTAATCAAGAAATCTCAAAAAAACTAATTCTAAATTAAATAATATTGTTTTTATAAGGAAAATTTTTAAGTCTGGAAAGGTATTATTTAAACTAAATACGAAATATTTTTTTTCTCCAGGCAAGCAGGTATAAAATTATGAGTGGTAACAACTATTATCGAAACCTTAGACAGTTTAAATGACTTAACTTTCTTAAAAAAATATTATTTTATTTAACACAGATGTCATATTTTGTAATTCATTTTAAGACGTTTAATTTAAAAAATTATAAACAAGTGAAAAAGTAAAATAATTTTGTTTATCAGAATTATATTTTTTGTTTTTAAAATGTGCTACTTACAATGCGAAATCTAAATAATAGTTTTAAGGTTACAACATTAACACTAGATTAACGGACAGAGCCAATTGCACTTATTAAAAATTTGATCACTATATATATATATATATATATATATATATATATATATATATATATATATGTGTGTGTGTATGTATGTATATATATATGTATATATACATGTATATATATATATATATGTATAAATACATATATATATATATGTATATATATACATATATATATGTATATGTATATATATATGTATATGTGCATATATATATATATATATATATATATATATATATATATATATATATATATATATATATATATATATATATATATATATATATATATATATATATATATATATATATATATATATATATATATATATATATATATATATATAATATATATATATATATATATATATATATAATATATATATATATATATATATATATATATACACTGGTCAAGTCATATATATATATATATACTCAATATATTTTCTTCTCTATATAATCCATCTCACACGTTACTCAACATGGCGTCTCTTTTCTGGTGCCCAACTGCAAACAAAGACAGTATATATTACTTCGATATATAGCCAAAGGTCCGACTATATATATATAATTGCTTATCGCTCTCTCCTAATATCACTG
This sequence comes from Pardosa pseudoannulata, assembly GCA_032207245.1. NCBI lineage: Eukaryota > Metazoa > Arthropoda > Arachnida > Araneae > Lycosidae > Pardosa > Pardosa pseudoannulata. Next base: position 145,592,037 of record CM063498.1, on the reverse strand, counting down.
CGCGTGAGCCGTATTTATGTGACTAGTAACGCGAGGCTCGTTACTGCCATTAAAATAATCCCTAATTTAAATCTCTTAAATTACTCTATATTTTAAATCCTGACATATATATATATATATATATATATATATATATATATATATATATATATATATATATATATGTATATATATATATATATATATATATATATATATATATATATATATATATATATATATATATATATATATATATATATATATATATATATATATATATATATATATATATATATATATATATATATATATATATATATATATATATATATAATATATATATATATATATATATATATATATATATATATATATATATATATATATATACAAAACTTTAATATCACTTTTCAAAAACATAGGTTAGTTTCTAGTTAAGTAATAAAATATAGGTAAATTTTCATTTCTCTTCCCCGCAGACCCATTCATTTCGAATTATCAGATGTGGTATACCTATTTTCACGGTTGTGAGCCAATTTGACTCATAGAATGGTTTAACAGTTAACCGCATAACATGAAATTTATTGGTCCTATCAGGCTTGGGCAACAGTCAAGATTTTATTTCTCAATTGGCAGAAGAACTAAGAAGTAAATATAGAGAAGAAACCGAGAATATTTCCATTCCAATGACAGTAATTCATGCTACTGACGCACGAAAGAATTGTCAAGTTCAACAACCATGCAAAAGAAACAGATGAAGAAACCATTGTGCTAAATGTAAATGTTTGCGGAATTTAGAAATGTTTGCATAAAATGTGTTTTTAAACAGTTTTTAGATCTGAAATCATTTTCCAGGAATGTTTTGATAACAAGCATTTCATTTAAATTATTTTGGAACTATTTTCTTTCCAAAAAACATCAATTTTTTTCATATGAGTCAAATTGGCTCACTTTAGTAAAAATATGTATATGATTAACAACCGTAAATCTAGTGTTAATCATGAACTCGCAAAGAAACTAGTTCTAAATTATATAAGAACATATTGCCTATATAATCAAAATTTTTAAGTCTGAAAAGATAGTATTTAAACTTAATACGAAACATTTTTTTATCATGCAAGCAGTTATACATGGTACACAATTATGAATGGTAATAACTATTATCAAAACTGTAGATAATATGCAAATAATTACGTCATTATGTAAATAAAAAATAAAACTTTTCAAAACAATCTTAATATTTTGTTATTTTTAATCTATCTGTAATACCTTCAACTCACACCTGTCTTTTATATTAACCTTCCTATAACATACTTTTAAATTATTTCAGTGAAAATGTCAAGGAAAATATCAAATGAAAATAATTTTGACTTTTACTATTTATGGTCTACTTCGGAACAACCGAAAGATAAATTAGACTAAATCCTTCCACAAGATTTTTGTTGAAAAATTTTTCAAGAGTGCCGAAGTAAAATAGATTTATTTTAGCTAGATTCTTCCATGAGCTGACTTCTGACAGAAAAAATGTTTTATGACCCTTTTTCTATCATTTTTTATTTATTCTTTTATATGTTCTAATACTCTCGAAGTTTTATGGAAAGGCTTTATTTTCGAGGCGAAAAATGTTTAGAAAAAGCAGAGGACATTTTTAATGGGGGAACATTTCTCTGCTGCATGGATAATGATCTCGAGTAGCATAAACAAAATTTTTATGGCGTTTTGTACGATATTTAATGCTTTAGTTGATGCTTTGACATTAAAAATGAGATTGGGAATATGTTCATTCTAGAAATGCAAATGTGTGATGTGTATTTTGAAAAACATGTCTTTTATTTTCGATATTGTAAAATCTCATTGGATAATATACATAAAATGGATATGATATTTGATCGGAAAGTGAGCACCATATCTACCACTCCACTTTATTAAAAATAGTTGGAAATAACTTATTTGAATATTTATTGTACTTTTATACAACATTAATTATTTAAAAAATAACTTTAATTCATTTTATTTAATAAGGCTGTTATATTTTTTAACTATATTTTCTATTTTAAGAAGTTATATTTGAACTACTTGTACATGTTATAATAAAATTACTTTTATTATTAACCATTTGTTATTTAACAGGCTTTTTAGAGAATTAATTAAAATTGCCACTCTACTACTGGATAGCAGAAATTTAAAATTTAATTTTTTAGTTAAATTCGGAATATTTTATTTATGAAAAATATTTCAAAACCGAAAGATAAATGTTATAATTCCACTGTGAAATTCTCTGCTTGTCAAAGCTATAACAATATTTTGTAATGCCTAGAATTTTTTTCATACAAGAATAAAAATATGAATACAAATTTATATTGTAGAAGAATGAAAACATGAATAAAAATAACTGACAATATTTCCGAGTAAATAAATAAATTACTCAATTTGCAAGAATCAACTAGAAATATTATTGTGCGCGTATTCCAATTCGGAAACTCGGACGTACTCAATATAAAGATGTAAGGTACGCCATAATGACGTTTCTAATAAATACACTTGCGTAATAAAAAAGAACTATAAACAAGACTCGACAAGAATGAAATAGAGATCGTGAACCAGGAGCGAAAACGGGTTCCTGGCACTCAAAAGGTTAATACTTCTCAGTTATACATTTTAAAAAAGAACAAAATTATTATTATAATGAAAGAATAGAATTTCACTTACCACAATATCACTTATATGCATATATAATTTTCAATATAAATTCTTAAAATATAAAAGCAAATACAAAATAGAACAAAAGGGGAAAAGTAAATACTATTGTTAGGTTAGATCATTATTAAAAATTTTCTAAAGAATTTTTTTTTCTAAATAAAAAACGAACACTTTATTTAATCTCGAATAGAAAAATGTTTTAATAATAAAAATCCTGGAGTCTAAAAGTCTGGAAAGGAGTCTAAAAGTCTTTCTCCTTAATACGAAATATTTTTCTCTTTATGAAAATAATTATACAATTATACAAATAATTATAACTATCCTGAAAACCATATAGAAAATTATACAAACATTTATAGAAACATGTCATTAAGTTAAAACAAAGTCACGCTTATAAAAAATGTATGCTTTTGTCTAATCTTCTCATATATTATTTTTCCCTGCGATTCAGCTCATAGTTTTATTTTTAACAACCTTCCTATACCATACGTCTAAATTATTTCATAGAAAATGTCTAGAAAAAGGCCAAATGAAAGTAATTTTCTCTTTTATTATTTTTGTTCTATAACTCAGGTCTCTGGACGAATCGAAAGATGTGTTAGACTAAACCCTTTCACAAGCTTTTTGCTATGAAAAATTTCAAGAGTGCTGAAATAAAATAGATTTGTTTTAGCTCCGTTCTTTTATCAGCTTTGATTTTAAAAAAATGTTTTATGTTATATTTTCTATCAATTTTACTCATTCCTTTATATTTTCTCTTTTATCGAAGTTTCAGGGAAATGATTTATTTTTGGAGTTCAAGCAGGGGACAATTTTCATATGTCACATTTCTCTGCAACATAAATAATGATCTAGAGAAGCATAAACAATACTATTATGATGTTTTGTTTTGCTTTACTTGATGATTTGACAATAACAATAATGTTCGGGAGGTAAATATATTTTTTTGTAAATTGAAACATGTTCGACATGTATTTCGAAAAAATATCTATTTATTTTGTTATAATGTAAAATATAGATTGTAAAATGCCAATAAAAATGAAATAATATATTTGATCCCTAAACTTAAAAATATATAAAGTTTGGTGAAAAATCATGCATCCAGCAAACTAAAAAAAGTATTAACAAAAATAACAATTTACTTGAATATTTATTTTTTCTAGAATTAATACATCTAGGATGTAGATTAATTTTTATTAAGTTATACGATTGTAATATTCTGTTATTCATTTTATATAGTATGTTCATATATATATATACATATATGTATATATATATATATATATATATATATATATATATATATATATATATATATATATATATATATATTATATATAATATATATATATATATATATATATATATATATATATATATATATATATATATATAAATATATATATATATATATATATATATATATATATATATATATATATATATATATATATATATATATATATATATATATATATATATATATATATATATATATATATATATATATATATATATGTATATATATATATATATATATATATATATATATATATATATATATATATATATATATATGTATATATATATATAATATATATATATGTATATATATATATATATATATATATATATATATATATGTATATATATATATATGTATATATATATATATATATATAATATATATATATATATATATATATATATATATATATATATATATATATATATATATATATATATATATATATACTATATATATATATATACATATATACATTTATGCAAGTGTACCGATATACATTGCTAAAATTGGAAAATAGTGATTCACTATCTTTTAAAAATTGGAACTTTCTTGAAAATTAAGGATCTCCTAAAAAAAAAAAGAAGATTTCCAGACACTTTAAAGTATAAATATATTATTAACAAAAGTATGTATGTATATATATATATATATATATATATATATATATATATATATATACATATAACAAGGACGAGTGGTTAAGGCATGGATGATTTATTTGATTTTATATATAAAAACTTCTTTATTGTAATCCTTCTGTCCATAGCTATATCATTTACATATCCTTTGATCTCAAGCAATAGAGATGTCGGAATGGCATGGAAGATATTATCATCCCCAGTTCTTGCTCAGAACTGTCTCTCTTTGCACGGCTACCTAAGCAAATTCCTATGTCTACTTACAAGTCAGCTTTTTTACTCTGTATAGTTTCGCCCGAGGGTGTGCTTTTCTCCTATAACGTTATCGTTAATGAGTTCTTACTATATTTAATTATAATTTACCAAATTTTTAACCCCATATTTTAACCTGACATACACACACACACACACACACACACATATATATATATATATATATATATATATATATATATATATATATATATATATATATAACTAAATGAGATTATACACATTAATATGACCATTATATGAATAAATAAGTAGAAGAATAATTTTTTCGAAATTTCTTTTAATAAAAATTTTGATACATAACATGCTTAGAGAGAATATTATTTTAAATATTATGTCACAAATATAGAATTTTTCCCCACATTTTTACATGGTATAAACGTGAGTGAAATTTTTCTATACATATATATCGAAGGTGTTATATATTAAGACATCAGTTTCAAACTTTCTTACAAACATCACAGAAAAATAAAACCTTCTTTGGTGAAAGTAATTCTCTTTAGAATACACCCACTTATATAAAATCGTCTTACGTAATGCCATTAAAATAATTGCCCATGTAATGTGAACTAGTAAAAATAGACGAGAGTTTGTTCCAAATTTAAATTAAAACGCCGTAAATCCCTTTGGGGCAAATCATTCGATATTTTAAAAGATATCTGCCTCGTATTCGAAACAGTTTTAAAATATTTACTTTGTCTAAAATATATTTCAGAATGAAATTTATTTAGAGTTTAGGGGTAGTTTAAGTATTAGAAAATTCAAGGAAAATAAATTTTTCATCTATTGTATGGAAATTATCTCAGAAACGAAATGTGGTAATAAAAAAACTTTAAATGTTTTAATAAAATAAAAGAATAACATTTTAAGAATAAAGGCAAATAAGCTTTACTATATTTCGCATTTTTAACTTGAGGCTGGTTAAAATTCAATTAGTTAAATTTTAAGTTAGTCCATCTTTGATTGTAAGAAAATAGATACAATAAAGTAGAGTTAAATACTAAAATTCGTCAATAGAATAAATTTGTTTTCAACATTACTGTTTTTTAATCTGGTTATCAGTTTATTTTATTTTTTTCTAATTTTATTTATCATAATACAACTTTTCAAAAATAATATATATATATATATATATATATATATATATATATATAATATATATATATATATATATATATATATATATATATATATGTACACACACACACACCGTAAATCCCTTTGGTGAAAATCATTCGATATTTTAAAAGGTACCGGCCTCGTTTTCGAAACAGTTTTAAAATATTTACTTTATCTAAAATATATTTCTGAATGGAATTTACTTAGAGTCTACGAGTAGTTGAAGTATTAGAAAATTTTAAGGAAAATAAATTTTTCATTATTGTATGGTAATTATCTCCGAAAAGAAATGTGATGACAAAAAAATTTAAATGCTTTAATAAATAAAAGAACATTTTAAGAATAAAGGCAAATAAACTTTACTATATTTCGCATTTTGAAACTTGAGGCCGCTTAAAATTTAATTAGTTAAATTTTAAGTTAGTCCATCTTTGATTGTAAAAAAATAAATAAAATAGAATAAATATTAAAAAATTAAATATTAAAATTCGTCAAATAGATATAAAGTTGTTTTCAACATTACTGTTTTTTTAATCTATTTTATTTTTGTTTCTAATTTTATTTATTATAATGCAACTGTTCAAAAATAAAAAAAAATGTTTATATATATATAAATATATATATATATATATATATATTATGTGTGTGTGTGTGTGTGTGTGTGTGTGTGTATGTGCACACTCAAACACGCGCACACACATATATATTTTTATATACATACATACATATATATACATATATATATGTATATATATATATATATATATATATATATATATATATATATATATATATATTATATTTATAGATATATATATATATATATATTTTATATATATTTATATGTATATATATACATATATATACATTATATATACTTATATATATATATATATATATATATATATATATATATATATATTATATATATATATGTAAATATTATATATATATATATTTATATATATATATATATATACATATACATTCATACCTCCCTTTTCTATGAACGGAAAATGTACAATTGTTCATAAACTTCGCTTAACATGGATAGAGGCATAAATAATCAATTTAATCTCGAGATACCCAAGCTGAATGTTGAAATCACTTTTAAGGTCCATATATCAAACCTCAATTAGGTATCTTACTCTTCTATTTTCTTGTATCTGTGTTTTTTATATATATACACAAACCAGATTCTTAAATATAATGTTTATACCGTTTAAAATATATCTTATTTTTTATTTTTGAATATGTTTTTCCTTCTAAATTTAACATGATGTACTGGTGAAACGCAGATCCCGATGTATTTCGAAGATAGTTCTTTAAGTTTTTGTAAATAATTTTTGCATCCTTTCACTTTATCTCCGGTGACAATTAATAATATTTCATACATAAAAAATATTTCTTAACTAAGTTTGAATTCTGTCATTGAATAATGTATTTACACCATTTTATTTGCACCATTATTGCTGCTTTTTGAGTCATAAAACCACGCTTACATTCGTATCATTTATCTGAATCCTGCACTTGACACTTGATGCGAGAACCTTGCATTATTTGTTACAAGTCTTCTTTAATGACACAAAGAACTCTCTCTTTTACTTTTTTCCTTCACTTACCGTAGCTTTTCTTTTTCATCTCACGAGGTATATATTTCTTGATTCATAAACAATAACATACTCAGCTCCATTTCACGTTTCCGAAACAGACCTGCTGTCACTTCCCATATTACGCGAGATTAACACATTGTGGTACGGGTTTCCATAGTAATTGTTCCTTTATTCATCTTCTTTTTCATTTTTTTGTTTATATTGTTGGTTATTTTCTTCTCTCAACCGGAAGGGGGACTTCACAATCGCATTATGTCCACTTTTGTTTTCTTCTTTCTAGTAATCCCACGGTATTTGCTTTTGGCAGAAGTGGAGGGATTATTGCCGCAAGACAAGGTTTTTTTTCAGGAAAATTAAGAAATGTTTTGAGAGGATAGATTGACGTGGTACTAAAAAGATCACATTTATTTCAACAGGCAGCGAATCCAACTAATGAAAAATTCTTTAGCTGAAATTATTCTGAACATCTGAGGAATTTTAACGTTAATCTATATTTATTTAAATTCTGATTTCTTACCTAATGCTTAAACATTGAAGAGAGTATATGATCTATTGAGAATTTATCTTTTTACTAACATTCGTCTCGCTAAAAGATTGCAGTCTTTGATACATTTTATTGTTTTAATGGAAAACGATTATCCCAATTATAACCAGTTAGGAATATAACATCTGAAGGGCAATTTAAATATTAAAAATAGTTTAAAATAACTTTTCAATACGTCTTTATCTTGTGCGACAACGTTTGTAAATCCAAGCTTCGTTTGTGGTTTCAAATTTGATTTAGTTAGGATTTTAATACAAGTGTAAAAGTTAAAATAACAGAATTTGTTCAACAAAATAGAGTCATAGCAGAATTTGTTCAGTCTGCATAAAGCAAAAAATATTCATTTTCTCTGTCTACAATTGTGTTTTTAACTATAGTTAATAATGAAGTAAGATTTTAATGCAAGCATTAGTTTCTAAATGCATTTTTTTAAATTTCTGTTTTGCTTAATTTGCAGTCTCACTACCAGCAATTCAATCTTCTTGTGAAGCTATTTGAACCTTTACTAATATGATCATGTTGTGCAAATCATTAAATTTTACATAATCTAGAACAAAGTATTAGACATAAATATCACAAGATTATTTTTTAATTTGATTTTTGTATAATACTTGTAAGACATGTTTAATTTAGTTGATAAAATACCTAATCCACACTATACTGCCAATTTACTTTTTTTTGTACTCAAATAATGAGAAAACCATTGAAGATTTTCTTTTACTTCTCCAAATATACTTACAATCATTCTTAGTAAGTCTCGAGATTATCACGTTAATCCAAGCAATTGGTACCAGTCCTTAATACGCCATCTTCTTTTCTTGTTTTCTTTGTTCAACCGGAAAGACAATCGGAATCACATTATGTCTTTCTTTGTCCTTGTTACCGGAATCCCATGATATTCGCAGGTTCTCCCAGATGTTCTGAGATTTATGTCGTAATGTGAATCTTAATCCTGATAAGTACGGTATTATTCTGTCTTCTTAGATCAGTATTATGAAAGGTCTGTTTACACAGATGATGTTAAACCTGGTTTAAATTCAGATTCCTCCAATTAATGGAGTTTTTTTTCAAAATAAAAAATATACAGTTTCTAATATGTTAAATATATGAAATATTTGATACATAGCTATCACTTGTTATTCTTTAAACTTCAACTTCCTTAAAAATGTACACAAATTCAAAAAGATGCAAAGGAAATAGATGTGAGAATTGCTTACCTACAAGATAACTTTTGAAACATATATCTATATATATATATATATATATATATATATATATATATATATAATATATATATATATATATATATATATATATATATATATATATATATATATACATATATATATATATATACATATACATATATATATATATATATATATATATATATATATATATATATATATATATATATATATATATATATATATATATATATATATATATATATATATATATATTATATATATATATATATATATATATATATATATATATATTATATACATATATATATATATATATATATATATATATATATATATATATAGTATATATATATATATATATATTTATATATATATATATATATATATATTTATATATATATATATATATATATATATATATATATATATAATATATATATATAAATATATTTCAAACTAAATATTTGTGTCCGACTAAAGTTAAATATTTGTTCTATTTTGTAAAATAAAAATTGAAAAGTCTCTAAATAGTTTAAATCAAAAAAATAATAAAGTGACAGTGTTTTGGAAAGTCATATTCCTGCCAATTAAGTTTTTTTTAAATTAAAATTATTCAGTTTATAATATGTTAAATATATAAAATATTTGATACATAGCTATCACTTATATTCTTTAAGCTTCAATTCCGTAAAAAAGTACACAAAACTCAAAAAGATGAAAAGGAAATAGGTGTGAGAATACCTTACACACAAGATAATTTTTGAAGTATATATAAATATATTTCAAACTAAATATTTGTGTCCGACTAAAGTTAAATATCTGTTCTATTTTGTAAAATAAAAATTGAAAGGTCTCTAAAAATTTTAAATTAAAAAAAAAATGAGAAATTGACAGTGTTTTGGAAATTCAGATTCCTCCCAATTAATGGAGTTTTTTTAAATTAAAATATTCAGTTTTTAATATGTTAAATATATAAGACATTTGATGCGTAGCTGTCACTTTTATCCTTTAGGCTTCAATTTCCGTAAAAATGTACACAAAACTCAAAAAGATGAAAAGGAAATAGATGTGAGAATACCTTACCCACAAGATAATTTTTGAAGTATATATAAATATATTTCAAACTAAGTATTTGTGTCTGACTAAAGTTAAATATCTGTTCTATTAAATTAAAAAAATAAGAAAGTGACAGTATTTTGGAATCAAACTATGCGTTGTTCTAAATTATAAGTATCGTTGTCCATTAAGTCTCATCTTCACAAAGAGGGTACCACCGGATCTTAGTTATCAGATATCATCAGATCATTAATGTTGGCCACCTATATGGTGAACCAAATAGGTAGCTAAATACCAGTGACGATTAGTAGTGACGATTGAAATAATAATGATGTAAAAAGGAATTGACGGTTTTAAAATTGTTTGCCTTTTGCTTGGAGTAAAATAAAATAAACTGTTCATGGTTGAGTTTTACAAAATACAAAAATTAGCTTCTTTGCGTATAAAAAATGAGTTTATAATTTCTGAATTTTTAAAGTTACTTTGTGTATATGTGGACTTATTATTATTTTTTGCTTGGTATAAATATTTAATTTTTTTAATGTCTTGATTTGTGTAACAAAGACAGATACATTTTTTATACATTTATATGATTATTAATGACTAAGGAAATATTTTATACGAAGCAAAGTTATTTCCATTTTGCTTTGAATCATAGAAATCCTGTTTCAAGAAATCCATTTAAGCTATAAATGTACTATGTCCACTTATGTTAACTAGAAGCAAACTGTTCGTACAGATAATAAACCACAAGTGATATTTCGAATATCGAATATTTGCACTTTTACAGCTATTAAAAATAGGCTAACAATCTGATATGACAACTTCATTTACAATCTCAAATAATATGAATGCGAAAAACATTTTAATTAAGAATTCCGTTTTATTTTCATTTTTCTTGTATCTGACAGCTGCATTCGAATCTTTAAATGCATGTTCTGAGAAACTGTGATTCACATTAGGCGTATTTGCAATAATAATAAGTCTCAATATATTTTAAAATACTGAAAATTTTTCCGAATTGTTTACTTTATTTCCAACTATCTTATGAGATAGATCATAAACTTCTTTAAGAATTCCTATTTGTGTTTATTTCAATAACTTTCTCGGGTAAAATATGTGCTTTTTGAGAGGCAATTAAAATTTTGATCAGAATTTAATATACAACTACAATTATTGGTTCGAAGTTCGGAAATGTATTAAAATTTTGGTGGATATTTTAACCATTATTTACAGAGTGAAAATATATTGTGAACTACTAAGAACATCAACAAAGGGGATTAGAGTGCTTGAATTTTGGCATAGAAACTAAAAGCTCTACATTGTGGCCCTCTTGAATCCCTGAAAATATATTTGTTAACACAGTTTAATATATTGGTTTTGTGTTGTATTGAGATTGTCAATCTATAATTTTTAATATTTGTTTTAGGAAATTTGGCGTAAATGCAAGTTTTCTCTTAAGTTTTCCAAAAATTGCTTATAGTAACGAAATAATGAAAGTTTCATTAAAACTGGTATTGGTTTATATTTTATAACCTTATTTTCAGTACAAACTTAGGTTTTTCATTAAAATTTTAAGTATGTTTTATTTTTCAATTTGCCTCCAAAATAGATATTACTTTAAATGACATAGTGGAAGTTAACACCCAGAATAAATATCCTCAGGGTATACACATATTACCTTATTAGATGAAATAGTTATTATCTACAAAAAAGATAAGAGGAAAAGTTTAATTTGAGAAGAATGCCTTAAATATAGTTTTTATGTTCGAAGGAAATTATTTATTTAAATGTGAAATACGCAGATAAAACTTGAATTGTTTACAAAAGAAAGAAGAGGAACACAATTTATTCTGGCTGAAGTTAAATTGCAAAAACAGATAAAATAGTAAAATTGAGCTTTCAGTTTTTCAAGAACATATATAAAAATTTTCGCTTGTGGAAAATCTAAATTTCTACCTTTTACATGTTGCAAACGATGATTAAATAGAAAACAATATTGAATCTATTAGATTTTAACTTTGTTTTTCTCCTTTAATATTTGAGGCATATTAAATATTAATTGCTTACTATAAAAAGCAATTTTTCTTATATGTTAAGTTTGTTGTCTACATCTGCTGACTGAATTCTCTAATTTTCATCTGGTATGTAGAACTGCAGATTATAATAACTTCATCCTGAAACTGATCAGGTGAAAGTTAAAAGAGATCCAGGGATAATCTCTGGTTGATCATGGCAAATACGACAAGGAAATCAGATTAGTAGGTAGTATGATTATTCCTCTTAAGAGGTATTTACAACAGAGGTAAGTTGCTTACAACCATAAATTTATTAGACATTTTCGGTATCCACATTTAGAACAAGAGTTAAAATGAATATCACTTATTCTAATATATAATACATTATTTGAAGTGATCAAAAATGTGTTATTCATTATATAACAGTTTCTAAAACTTTAGATATTATAAATAAAATTGAATCATTTATATATGAATTATATATATATATATATAATAATATATATATGTATACAATAATACCCATTATATATATATGTAATCATATATTGATATATATATATATATATATATATATATATATATATATATGTATATATATATATTTATATATTTATATATATATATATATATATATATATATAGTATATATATGTATATATATATATATATATATATATATATATATATATATATATATATATATATATATATATATATATATATATATATATATATATATATATATATATATATATATATATATATATATATATATATATATATATATATATATATATATATATATATATATATATATATATACATATATATATACATATATATATATATATATATATATATTTATACATACATATATATATACATATATATATATATATATATATATATATATATATATATATATACATAATATATATATGTATGTGTGTGTGTGTGTCTGTTTCCCATTCTTATTTATATTTCAAAAATGCACATGAAAATCACCCGAATATTTTCCCAACTTAATTTTTTTTCTAGATTTTCATACATAACCATAAAAATTGGGTTGTTAACATTGTGAACTTTAAAGGTTTATGCATAAATTCATGAGCTTCATAAAATATGACGTATACTTTAAAAGCGTTTAATACGAAAAATGGGAGATCATTAAATTGTGGCCATAAATGTTACATAAACATATCAATTATTTTAACAAAATGTTCCCCAGCATGTCTTTACGAAATAGTTACCTAATATATCAAGCATTCTATGAAAATTGTATGGCATTCGTTAAATCAAAAGAGTGATGAAGATAATTATGGAATTAAGATAATTACAACAATTCTTCATACTGACACCTCGTTTAAAATGGATGAAATCACGTTTAATAGGATATCATTTACCCATGAACATGTAATATCATTAAAAATTAATACAGGAGTTCAATGACAGATTTTTTTTCACCGATTGAACATTTATAAGAGCTGTCGTTAACCCGGAACTAGTCACATGTATTTTTAGAATGTTCATTATGTTCATGCTTTTGTCGAAATACGATGAAGTCGACAGTAGTTGCTTAAAATTTGTTTTGATTTAGTTTTAACAATTTTTTACAAGTCAATACAACGAAGTTTCTAACATCTAAAGAAGCTTTATAAAACGATTTTAAAAACATCTTGGAGACCGAAATTCGGGAGAGAAATTACTGTAACTACTAAACTAAGGTAAAAAAGACTGATTTACTTTTAAGTACTGAACGTATTTTACTTTACTTTACTTTTAAATACTGAGTATAAAATACTGAAAATTTCAAGAAAATATTGAAGAAAATACGTGAATGACTTGTAATTGTACTGAATAAGAAAAAAAATGGTTGAGGTCATTTAGAAAGTGTTTCACGATTGTAACCTTAGATACAGGAAAGTCATAACTGAAAAAAAGAACGGAAATCTGCTGAATTGAGAGTAGACCCTGGTTAAGCATTAGTATCAATGTTTCTAAAATTAGAGTATATTATGTAATAAAATTATTTGTATCAGTTAGGAGATAAAAGGGATTAGTTGAGTATTTACTGCATTTAAAATATTTGTTATTATCCACTGACTCATATGTTTAAAGACTTTAGAATTCCAATTGAGTAACGTTTTTTTAACCTAGTAGAGTTATTACATTGTGGTATATTTTAAAGTAGTTATTTATATGAGCTCTCGACAAAGTATAAAATAATGAAAAATAATTGAATAGAATTATGTGATTAAAAAGTTACTTTAATTCTTAAAACAATGTTAGTGAGAAATTTTTAAGGGTCTACAGTGAGAGCTGTTTCAAGCTTGTTTTGTTAGTACTTCTGCAGGTGACTATATTGTAGCGGGAGTATTTGATTAGTTTTCATCGCATTTTTCTGTTCATAAGGCAATACTAACAAGTACTGGGCGAACGATGGCCGATTGGTTAGGGTGCTGGGCTTCGGAACCGGAGTTCG
>CM063498.1:145554116-145576989 GCA_032207245.1 Pardosa pseudoannulata | reverse complement strand
CCGTAGCCCTCCAAACCAAACCAAACAAGTAGTGTTGACATCACATGCAGTCTACGTGTTACGTTTCGTGCATTAATTCGACTTTTAATAAATATATGATGTACTGTGTTTAATAAAAGTAACAAAATACATGTTATATAAAATGTATAACTGTCAATTATTTATTTATTGTAATCCTACTATATCCTACCTGTATGCTACTATTTCATAAAAGCACGTGCATATACAGCATGAACTTTGAGATCTCTTGCTTTTGGCTAACTTAAAATTTTTTGTCTGTTTAAAATTCCATATTTTTTAAGAAATCTACGAATGATATTATATTTTATGTTATATGTGTTTTGTTATTTTTATAAATTATTTTATTTCTTTATTCCAATATAACGATCTTCAAATATATTAAATTACGAAAAATATAACGCTTGTATTAAGATTTGCTACTAAATACATATTTTAAAAAATAAGAAAATGGAAAATCTTATATGAGTGATAAATGTTCTCATTTTTTCTATTACCAATGACCTAATACAACCAATTTAATGCATAAGAAACCATAGTTATTTTAACTATAATTAAATACTTTTTTAGTATAATTATTAAATTTATAATGAAATGCATGCATTTTATTAAAAAATAATAATTATTTCACATAACCACTTTGGAATAATTTTATTTTTAGTATTGTAAATATTATTTTTTCTTAAGACGATTAAAAGCTAATTTTATTTAAATATATAAACAGAAAAATAGAAAATACCTTTATGTAGTGTTAGAAGTAGATATTGATATTTACTCATGTTCATGCCAATGATTGTATTTATGATATAACTATATGAATATGCATTTTTATTCAGATCTCCTGGATTTATAAACTCAAACTACAGCAAAAAAACTCAAAGCCATAGTAAGTAAAGTAGAAATAAAAAGAGAAAGTACGCAGACAGAAGTTTTATGGCATCAAACGTGCAACATATTTAAGATCTCATTGGTTTATAAAAGTTGGTATCTGGCTCATTCGATAGAGTTATATGCATACTTTCTGCTTTTATTTGTATATTATATTTGTATTTCCTGCTACATTGGAGCTCAAAGCTATTGCCTTCTCGTAAATTCTAAGTTTTTTTTTTAATCTTACATTATACTTTTCTTAGAAAGAAATTTCTTATTTCCTTTATCAATAATACTTTATTTGATATGTTTTAAATATATACTAAATTAATAAATCGTATTATATAAAATCTTAATTACGTCTGAAGAAAGGAAGATTGTGGAAAGGTATTTGGTAAAATTTACTTGACAGATAAATTCAAGAAATAAGTTTAATATTCAAAAAGCATACAATTATAGTATTAGGAAAAACTGAGGAAAGACACGAAGCTAAAATTCCATCTTCCCTGATAGTTTCTATAGTAGAATAATATTAGACTTTAATATAAAAAATCTAAATCATTCTTAAAAAACTCTTCTTTTATAATGTAAGTATATTAAAAAAGACCGTTGAGATTATTTTATTATTTTTAAACTACAATAAAATATCAGTGAAAGCGTATGGTATTAAGAATTTTACTGGAAAGTTGTTTATACATTTAACATAAACTGTTTATACATTTAACATTGTCTACAAAATTTGACGAAACATTATTTTACCCCAGTATGTAAATATATGTTTCAAATAAATTCAGTGACGATCCATGCAAACTCAAAAATAAACTCAATACCAATTTAAATAATTTTGTGAGAAAATTTTGATTATTTACCATTAAAGATAAAACCTTTTTATACATTTTCTTATTCAAAAACAAATGAAAATGATTTTAAGAAACATATTATAGTCAAATAAAACATAACATCTATTTTAACATCTTGGCCATTTCAAGAAATTCAATCTTAACCTTTCTTTGAAAATCTCATTTTCTAAAATTAAAAATTTTAAATTACCCATTTTTACACATGCATTATTTATCGAATAAGTAATAAGAGTGAGTTAGGTTTCTAAACTTTAACATTTTAACTTTCCAGTCCATTTGAAGTAAAATATTCACTTTACGTCTTTGAAATTATTGAGATTTATTCTATAAATCACAAATTGATTGTTTTTCACTTGAGCTTTACAAATGTCTAATAAACTGTTTCTGAAAGTTTTGATTTAGGGGAAAAACAGATTTGAAATTTAATGCCGAACAATATACAAAATAACATTATAGAGTCAATAAGCGTTAGAAATTTGTTTCTCAGAATAATTTCAGGTTGATGACGAACAATAAAAAGTAAAAATAAAGTTCTTTTATTTCAGAAGGAAATTACATTTAAAATTCTTTTAGTAAAAAGTAAAGATTTTTTCGAGGAAATAAATATTAGAAACAAAAGAGGTATACGCATATGTATATGAAAACATTTGAAAGATATAAATAAGAATTAAACCAAAGGAAATATTTAAATCTCTTTTATAATTTGGATGTTTATTAAATGTTAGCATTTGCGTTTTCTTTATGAGGTTTAAAAGGCGTTAAAAAACGTACAATGGTTTGGTTTGGTTTGGAGCTACGGTCTACTTTTTGCAACACGAGGGCTAATGAGACCGGGACCTACAGCTTAAAGCCGATTCTGAACGGCTACGAACATCCATGCCACTATGGGATTCGAAATCACGAACTCCGGTACCGAAGGCCAGCACCCTAACCAATCGGCTATCGTTCGGCAAAACGTTAAATGTATGGCATAACAAATAAAAAACACCTTATACATTTACTACTGTATAAGAAGGTAATTAAAGAAAATATTAAAGAATGTTATATTACAGTGATATGTGTTTTATCATGATCATAACAGTGTACAATAATTTTAATTAATTGCTTAGTATTTTAATAATTTAAAATATGATAACCAAACAGGTGTACTTTTATATTATATAAATTAACACATTTTTAAATGACGTAATATAATTTAAGGTAGTAAATTTTATGATTTATTAGCAATATTAAATGTTACAAATCACTGTTAAGACTTAAAGATGTCCTAAATCAAAATTAAAGTAATTTTTATATGTCTTAACAAAGATTTGAATTATTAATAAATTTTAAGTATGCTGGGTACTTGAAACTTGCGGAGAATCAATATTTTAATATTTATGATCATAATATAAATCTATATAATTAAACATAATATATTTATTTTAAAATTATAGCAGTGAATAATATTAAGGTATTATAAGTACTCCGTATATACATCCAATTTCATTTCTGTAAATTAAAACTATATAGAATTTTAACTATATGTTAGAATATTTAAGATTCAAATTAACTGTAATTAATCAGAATACAATTTAAATTATATGAAAAGTTTGTGAACCCACTTTACAAATACTTTTGATTTAACTACTATAGACTATTTTGAAATTTATCATATATTAGTATAATATAAATTTATGAAAAATAGTTAGATATAATAAAAGAATAAATTAACTAAATTTTAAAATAATATATATATATAAGCTATTTAATGTATTTAAAACTACTTTAAAACATCTCTCTTTAGTTTTAAATTACATTTAATACTTATTAGAAGTATTGTATAAATTTAAAGACATTCTATTATTATCAACATATATTATTATCATTTTTAATTAATTTTGTGTCATTTGTATTATTTTATTTTCTATTTCAGTGTACTAGAAATGAAATATATTATTTCATTAAAATTCATAAAACAATATTTATTAATTTAATTTAAATGTAGTTTTAGTGATTTATATAAACAGCAGTGTTTTATATATATATATATATATATATATATATATATATATATATATATATATATATATATATATATATATATATATATATATATATATATATATATATATATATATATATATATATATATATATATATATATATATATATATATATATGTATATATATATATATATATATATATATATATATATATATATATATATATATATATATATATATATATATATATATATATATATATATATATATATATATATATATATATATATATATATATATATATATATATATATATATATATATATATATATGTACATATGTATATATGGAATCTGACTGATACTGTACAACGTATTACATCCTGATATACACTGTGGGCTAATCATCATCCCTTTGTGTTAAAGAAAGGAAAATATTGCTATATAAAAGACGAAACTATTAGTGCTGATATGACAGATATAGAGGCTTCTTGTCTACCCGTGATGTTTGTCGAGCTAACATTATTAAAAATATCTCATTTTTTTGCATGCTTTAACTTTAAAATAACTGTTTGATTTGGGCAATTATTCGTTCTAGGTTCAGGCTATATGCTAACAATTTTACACGCAAATCCACACCATACACATAAGCACACTTATGTACAAGTGCGTATATATCTGAATTCGTACATATGTATATGTATATATATATATATGTGTGTGTGTGTGTGTGTGTGTATGTGTGTGTTTGTGTGTATGCATATGGCAAATCATAAAACCGATCATTCTTTGATAATGTCTTTATCCATGTATATTGCACAATTTAACAGTCAACCATCAACCCTTTCTCAAGAAGATTTCTCGGCCGAACGATGGTTGAATGGTTAGGGCACTGACCTGCGGAACCAGATGTTGAGGGTTTGAGTCCCACTTTGGCATGGATGATCGGAATCGTCTTTTAGCAATAGTTCCCAGTCTCATTATCCCTTGTGTTGGAAAAAGTAGACCGTAGTATTCCCAAACAACAACAAGGCTCTTGCTCTTAATCCTTGCACGTTAAGTGTTTTTATAATGAGTTATTAAACACTCATGAACCTGCATTAAATGAGTGCACTGCGTTTTCTGCGTTGTGACACACACACACACACATATATATATATATATATATATATATATATATATATATATTAACAACCCCAATAACAAATCACTTTTGCTACATGTTACTTTTCTTAGGCTCACTTGTGGCTGTGGGTTTTTTTTTTGGTTGGGGTGTAATACATTTTGGTTGCAATAACCAGCTCTTAGAGAACCCCTAAAGGGGAATTAAATAATCCATTCATGTGCGTATGTGCATACATTAAAATTGCTTTAAATTCAAATTTATTTAATAATAATTCTTTTCAAACTATGCAAGATATTGACAATCTTTGATTGAAACACCATTCAAATGAAACTACATTACCGAAAATGATTTTAAACTTTAAAATGCGAATATCAAAATCAGTACATTATTTGCTCTAATATTTTAATGAGAAATCTTAATTTTTATGGTAAATATTTGGATTAAAAAGAAAGCCAAAATAGTTACTAACATAATGAAATGAAGGTTTTATTTTAAATTATTTCTCATCTTATGTGTACTTTATTTGTTAACAATTAATTGAAAACACTATGATACACATTGCAGCATAATGTCCCATATTGTTTAGGTTACTGGATAGATAAATAAAGAGACATACTTTAAAATCCCGAGACAAATTCTGCCAACAATAAATTATTTTGATTCATTTTCCCTAAGTTAATGAATGCAAGATCGATCAGGTGAAAAGATCTGGAATCGCAGTGTTGATTTCATTAGGTTTGTTTGTTGAATAGGAATACATTGCAAAGCACTTTTCATTAGAAGCAAAGATAAATATTAGCATTTAAGCAAATGTATGCTTGGATATAAATAAGAATCTTAGACAATTCTGATGACATTTTGACAAAGAAAGTTTCCTTTATACAAGTCTTAGTATCTAAATTTATTTTCCCAACCCTTCAATCGTCTCGTTTTAACACTAGAATTACGGAAGGGGTCATTTTGACACCTAGCAAACTTTTATCTTTGACAGCTCTTCTATTTTTTTAAATATCTTAATCCTTTCTTGACTTTTTCTAAATCACTGTGATTTACGAAATAGTAAAGATTTCAAGAAAATCGTATATTTATTTTAGCCCTAACAAATGATTATACCTAGAAATACGGCAGGCTATATACTGATGTTGAAGACAAATGTAAACTTCATAATGACTTATTCACTATTTTATTAGAAGAACTGGAAGCATTCATAGCGTTGTTGTACGTAAGGGGGCATTAGCCGCCAAGGGCTTACCAATTCTTAGTTTGTGGTCCAAGACTTGGGGACCAAAGTTTTTCATGAAACTATGAGTAGAGATAGGTTTCCGGGGGTTATGAAATTTCTTCGTTTTGAAAATAAACTAACAAGGTCTTCACGTTTGCAGTGTGATAAATTTACACTAATATCCGAGGTATGGAATACTTTTATAGAAAACTGTAAGCTTTGCTACAAACCAAATGAAAATATTACGTTTGATGAACAGTTATTCCCTACAAAAACAAGATGCCGTTTTTTTTGCAGTATATGCCTAACAAGCTAGATAAATTCGGAATAAAATTTTGGCTAGAAGTAGATGTTAGGTTAAAATACTTATTAAACGGATTTCTATATTTAGGAAGAGATGAAATGAGACCAAGTAATCAAAGTTTATGAGAGAACGTAGTAAATCGTTTAATTGATCTTACATACCTGCAAAGTCTGTATATTTTAAAAAAAACTGTAGTTGTCATAATTTGCGTTATTTTAATTTATTTTTCAAAAAGTATTACATCATATAGAGAAATATGCTGATATCTTATCAAGGGGTCAAAATGACACCCACCGTAATTCTAGGTATACAAAGACCACCGTAATTCTAGTGTTAAGGACAACTAAAAATAATTTATAGAATTTCTACCTTTTTATAGAACGAGTTTTCCTTTACAGCGAAGGACGATTGAAGTTCTAAGAAGAATTTACCAACTCTTTAATACTTGAGATATTATTTATAATTTGTCATTTGAATCGATTTTTTTATTAAATTTAAAGCCGTGAAAATAAACTTACTTTTTTGGCAGGTGCATCTGCTAAAATCCTGACAAATATCTTTACATGTTTTAAAACTTCGCTTTGCAGTACTATGCTAACGAATTATACCAAAAATACTTCTTATTAAGATTTTTTACTATTTTTATAAATAATTTTTTATAATATTTAAAACGACATCTAGACATCAATGATGATAAGCTACAACATAACAAGTGTATTAAATTTATAAAAGGTCTATATGCAGCTTATGAAAACTAGTTAAATAATCACGAATACTCATTCGATGAAACTGACACCGTCATTAATACATTAATAAAAATAAGGAAGCCCATTACATAAATTCTTTAATGATACCTGTTGTGGTATAGTACATTGCATTGTTATTTCAAAGTCATTGATAACCCAAAGTTGTTGCATTATATTGCTTTTAATTATAGTATAATACCACTGATCTATAATACAATGTTCAAAATTAGAACAGACGACTAGAAAATATGCAAAAAAAAAATTATATAAAAAATAAAAAGTAAAAGATACACTCCACGTGATAAGCCTAAAAAAAATTGCCAATGTCCAAGAGAACGCTGCATTTTTTTCCTTCCTTCTTTCTCTCAGGCAACCCTATACTCTTCATTATCCTGTGCTGATGTGTTCGTTGTTCCATCGTCCTTTTTACAATGCGTCCTTTCCCGGCTCTGACCAGAAGGACCGGGACTCCAAGGATGGTCCTGACTCGCCTCCTGGAGACCAATCATAATTCTCCAAAACTTGGTGAAGTTTAAGAGCAATTATTTTCACTGGCCACACCACACGCTTCCTGGAGTCGCGAAAAAAACTTAAGCATTCAACCCACAACGTGTGAGTGCGGCGAGCAAATCAGTTTCGCAAACCTTATGTCAAACATAGCTGCATTCTCAAAATACCATGATGCAGGATTTTATTAACATTATCAGTGTTTTGGGTCGTTTGAGTGTTTTGGGTCTTCTTCCATAGGAAATACTCATTGCGTATTTTGTCGAGTGTTAGATTTTTTTTACAGTATAACTTGTTTTATATAGTTTGAATCAATTTTAACCCATGTTTAATATATAATTTATATAAAATAAACTCATCGGTCTCCAGTAAAATATTCAAGTATTATTTAGTTGGCAATTTATTGACATCCTTCTTTCTTTCTGAGACATACTTTTTGCTCAAAATTTACCAGCTAATTCAACTTTCAGTCTATCTGCCTTTTTAGTATACTCCAAATATAAATACTCCAAATAGAAGCATTTTATTCTTCCCTGATACACTAAAAGATTGCGATGCATAGTCAGCAAGATAAGAAATAATTAAAAATTGGGCAATTATAAAACGAATGTCGAATGAAAAAACAAATGGGCCCATACGGGAAATTGTACTTTACAAAAAATAAACAGCTTATGGATATATGGTACACAGTACTGAAATGTAATAAATTTTCTGACTTTAACCTCCAAGGATCAAACTTTTAACCAATAAATTCCATAATATCTTGTCCCGTGATCTCACTTATTTATTAGTTAAGAATAGAAGTCACATCAATCGTCAAAAATGACCATTATACAAGCAAAAAAGATGTATATCTGCAACAAACTTGAAAAGAGAAATTACGTTAACCACCACGTTAACACCATAATTCTCTAGAACAGCAAAATTGTGGTGGAAAAAAACATGCTACGGTATTGGTTAATTTTTTAGGAGAAAATATTTTTATGTAATAAAATTATATTAGGCTGGGGAAAAAGAAATCCATTATTTTTTTGGTAAATGGCTGTAGTGATCAATATCTCGTAAAGTAACTATCAAACAATTTCAAATTTATGCTCGATTTGAAGGTGACATTTCACACTAAAATTATTTTTTATAGTTTTTTGTTTAGTGCATTCAGTTGTGAGTTACAGGGTGTTAAAATAGGAAGTCAACAAAGAGAAAATTCCGTACATTTTACAGTTTATTTTTAGAAAGGCAAAAATGTAATCTAGGCTGCTGAAATTGTGAATTGTGTTTATTGTGCCGATACTGTAACAGCTAATTACATACAATTTTGGTTTCGTCGATTCCGTTCTGGCATTTTTGATGTTACAGATGCACCTTGTACAGGCATGCCAATCGTCGAAAATGTCCATAAAATCACATAAATAATCGAAGTTGACCGGCATGTAGTAGTCGCAGCATCGCCCAGAAGCTAAAGATCGACAATAAAACACTTTTAATGCATTTGCTCAAAGCTGGATTCATAAAGAAGCTCGATGTTCGGGTGCTACACCAATTAACACCAAAAAACATGATGGATCGAATTTTCGTCTGTGAAGCCTTGGCCAAAAGGAATGAAATCGACTCATTTCTTAAACGGATGGTGACTGGGAATGAGAAATGGATCAAATAGGACAATATTGGGCTAAATCTATAATGGTCAAAGAGCGGGGAAGCAGCTCAAACAGTGGCCAAACCAGGACTAACTGCCAGGAAGTTTCTACTGTGTATTTGGTGTGACTGGAAAGGAATAACTTATTATGAGTTGTTTCCGTATGGCCAAACACTAAATTCAGGTCTCTACTGTCAACAACTGGACCGTTTGAAGGTAGCGATTGACCAGAAACGGCCAGAATTGGCCAACAGAACAGGTGTTGTTGTCCATCAGGACAACGCTAGGCCACACACTTCTGTAGCTACTCGCCAGAAACACAGGGAGCTTGGTTAGGAAGTTACAATGAATCCAGTCCGGACTTGCCACCAAGTGATTACCATATTTTTCTGGCATTGCAAAGCTTTCTGAGTGATGAGAAATTGGGATGAAGAGAAGATTGGGAAAATCGATTTCTAGAGATTTTCGCCTATAAGGAACAAGATTTCTGTGAGAGAAGCATTATGTAGCTACCTTTAAAATGTCAACAAATTATACAACAAAACGGTACATATTTGACCCAAATCGGACAATCCGAAACATATTAAATAAAGTTATTAACTTCACTCAAAAATAATGGATTTCTTTTTCCCCAACCTAATATTTCCCTTAATACATTTTAAACATGGTGGTTTTAGAGAATTTTATCTGGGTGTACATCAACATTTTCTATATCTTAGATATTAGAAATAATATTTCCATTAAATATCAATTCTTTATTAACTTTATTGTAAAAAGTTAAATTCGTATATTAAGACTATATAAGAGGAAAAATTACTTTTTATCTCTTGTATAATAAATGCATTATCATGAGATAAAACGGTCAAAATCTCGACTATCATTCGACAACGTAGAAAAATTACATGATTAGACCATCCATCTATCATTTTAATTTTCCTCTTAGAGTTGAACCAGTGAGTCTTCAATATTTTGAACAAAAGAAATCGATAAAGCAAAATAAATGTTGCAGAAATCGTTCAGAAAAGCATGATTTATGATGTTGATGATATTTTCATGAGAGGCAATTTTAAAAGTAGGTCATTCGTATAAAGGAACTAACTGTGCGTAAAATGTTGTGTGATTATTATTTTAGCGTCTGTGATGAAATTGAGAAAATATCTTCTGTAACAATTTTTAAAGGAAGTATCTCGTTTAAAATGTAATGTACAGATTTGAAGTGAAAGATAGGTATCATGTTTCAATTAATATGCTTTTCATGTTTAATTAATAAAATATTACATGATACTCTGATGAAATGAAATGATTTATTAATATATTCATATAGAGATTATAAATAAAAGTATACAAAAAATGTTCAACTTTTTGTACTACTAAAAGTATGTGAATAACTTAAAGTATTAAATGATTTTCCGATGTCATGTATAATATAAGGTATACAGTATGCATACTTAAATAATATTTTTAAACTATATAGAATTTTATGCCAATATCTCTAATTAAAAAGAGCATTATAATGTTACATCATATGCTGATGGCGTAAAATATTAGTATTAATAATTAAGCAATCTTAAAAATTAATTAATAAATTGGCTTTCAAATATAAAGAAATTGTTTAAAAATGCAATACAACTCATAACTTTATTTATAGTGAGTGATACTTTCCTCTATGACAAGTAACAGTTTCTTAAATAAATAGTTTACGCATTTAAATATAAATACTTTTAAAATAAAAATAATAAGCCATTACATAATGTTCTGATGTCATGTAATAATTTATTTATTTTATGTTTTTCAACAAGAAAATAACTATTGTGTAATTAATACCCAATATTTTGGTGCATGTAATGTTGTAGTAAATGGTATATCTAGAGATTTACTATAAAAATATGTATAAAGCATTTCCTATCTTCAGATTCCAAATAAGAAATTATACTTCATAATTTAAACAGTATAGTGATGTCAAGATATTGAGGTAGTTAGATAAAAATTTAAAATATAGTAATAAATTCAAAATAAAAAATTGTCTATAAATTATTACACGTTATGTTAATATCAGTTCGTCGAATAGCATCAGTTGATTATCTATATCAATTAGCTAATCTAGTAAGTACATGTTTAGGAAGGAATCTGAAAAGTGTTTTAAACCACCTATCTCAGATTTTTTAAAATTAAAATTACATATATATATATATATATATATATATATATATATATATATATATATATATATATATATATATATATATATATATATA
Organism: Pardosa pseudoannulata; assembly: GCA_032207245.1. Taxonomy (NCBI): domain Eukaryota; kingdom Metazoa; phylum Arthropoda; class Arachnida; order Araneae; family Lycosidae; genus Pardosa; species Pardosa pseudoannulata. The sequence goes on along the minus strand of CM063498.1, from coordinate 145,565,460 downwards.
TATATATATATATATATATATATATATATATATATATATATATTATTTTTAGTTATACAAAAGTCACATTTTAATAGTTTGATGCAATTCTAGTAGATGTTTCTAAAACATAAGTTTATATCTTTTTCAACGAAATTGCATCTAGTCTTTAGGAATGTTTCTTCTGTTCTGCCTATTAGAGAGACATCTTGGGAAATACCATTAAAAGTAACTGCCAAAAATGTTCCTCAGAGCTATTTTGCTTTTATTCTACAAAACTCTTCCACTTTTCACCTCAAGGTTCACATCTCTTAGAAAAATTTCTAATAAAAGTTTCGATATTTTGGCAAGAAGAAGTATTATTACGATATGATTCAATATATAACAGAATTAGCATTTATTTTAAATGCATAAATAAAATACTAGGGTTATTTTAATAGATATTTCATGTGTATATGCATATATACATACACACACATATATATATAATATATATATATATATATATATATATATATATAAATATATATATATATATATATATATATATATTATATATATATAATATATATATATATATATATATATATATATATATATATATGTATATATATATATATATATATTCATTAAAACTATTTAAATATTATATATTATATTTTTATAATATATATAATATATATAATATATATATATATATATATATATATATATATAATATATATATATTATTTAATATATATATATATATATATATATAATATATAATATATATATATATAGATCTCTCTATGTAATATATATATATATATATAAAAATATATTTGCTTATAGAAATTAACCTTTGATTAGAGCCATCTGCAAACGTGTGGCGTTTCATTATAGCTGATCATTACAGATTTTTCCTGGGAGAGTTATAACTTCCTAATTAAAAATGCCAGCTATATCATTTTCTGTTTTGGGAATCATAGAAGGAATTTCGGTTTCGGCTGAAGGAATGAAAACAACCTCGTTTAAATTTGATGGCTGGGACATATGGTTAATATAAAGAAAAGCAATTAAGATAATATAATAAAATAATTTTAATAGGATATTATATATATTTGATATTATTACAGATATATATATATATATATATATATATATATATATATATATGCAGAGAGAGGGACAGAAAATTAGATTATCAGGAAACATATATTTTACTATTAAAAATCAAAAACTCTAGCACAGCTACTTACCGGCAGGTCTAAAATTGTAATATTAATTGTGAAGAAGAATATACAGCATGCAGTGCAGAAAATAGCACTAAACATTAACAGGTATTGAATAGTTAAAAAGGCAATTTCTATGCAATAATTGAACTAATGCGATATAAACTTGTAGATTGAAGAAAATTCCGATATAAGATGTACATTTATAATATATATTATATATATTATAGACAAATATTTAAAAATATTTATAAATAATATTTGTATAAGAATATATTATATACACACACACACAAACATAATATACACACATATAATATATATATATATATATATATATATAGTTAAACGCATACACATAAAAAAGATATAGATATGTATAAATCTGTCATTATATCAATACTAATTAAATATTTTCTACGGTGAACTTCATTTTCATCAAAGTGCTCTGAAATAAATATTTTTTTTCATGACTAATAATATCATATATTGAATATTCTAGAGTATATTTTCGTTGTATATTGTGATTTCTAATACTTATGTGACATATTTAGAGTATAATTCCCAGTACCCATTATAAACATAAGTAGTTTCTACATAAGCCATTATAGTGTACATTTACCTAATTGAACCATAAGCTTAATAATTAAATTTATAATATGTGCAAGATATATGTTCTTATGTTAATGTTTGTTTACATTTTAACATAGAAAGGATAAGTAAAATAAAATTCATTTAAAACAGCACATATTTGCTTCTAAAACAAAGTTTTAAGTGAAATATTGTTGGCTTTTATTACGTCTGAAATGCACACTTGGTGTTCACTGGAAAGCCTAAGCTCCATACTATATCATGTATTACAATAATATTTGATTTTACTTGATTATTCAGAATTAGTAAATTGCGATCCAGTATAAAAGGATCAGCACATATATACATCAGCATTTAGAGCATGAAGTTGCCAGCTTGTATGGACAAAGGCTAACTCTCAGATGTGTAGTGATGCTTAAGTTTGTTACACCTCCAAAGAGTATTCCTTGGTATTAAATCATTGCAAATCATGATCGAGTGAGCTTAATACTTGTACTAATCAGATATGTCAAACATAAGATAGTGGTCTTCGAGTGAAAAAGAATATTCCTGATCCTGCCTGAACAAGATTGCTGCGAACAAATATACCAGAAACCAGGAGATAACTTAACAATCCCATGTATATAAATACACACACACACATACACATAATTCGTAAGAGGTGTGTGAAGTGTAGTCGTAAGGGAACTGGGCCCAAGTGCGTATAAAGAATAATTCAGAAAATGTAGGGCATTTATATTATTTTAAAATATAAATCGTTTTCTGGATCTGAAACAACTATGGTTTAAACAACTGTTGTTTTCAGTTAATTGCAGTTCACATAAATATTATAAATTATCTTTTTAGTTATTTGAAAATTAGCTTTAGTCAAATATTAACCCTTAATTTAAAGACACATTTATAACGTTTAAAATATACTTTTTATTTATATTTACTTAAAATATAAATCATTTTCTGGATCTGAAACAACTATGGTTTAAAAAATGGTTTTTTTCAGTTAGTTGCAGTTCATTTAAATATTATAAATTATCTTTTTAGTTATTTGAAAATTAGCTTTAGTCAAATATTAACTCTTAATTTAAAGACACATTTATAACATTTAAAGTTAATCATCAATTAACTACTGTATAATTATACAGTACTTAAATATTATTAATCTAACAAAATTTGGAGGAATTGTCATTCCCATTCTAAACGCTTTTAGGATATATACAAAAAGACTATTTATTTGAGAAATAATTTGGAAAAATAAATATTATTAATTTCTTCACCAAAAATGTGTCCTTAAATTTACAATCGTGAACTACAAAATGCTAAAAAATATAAAAGGTGTCCCAAAATATTTTGATATATAATAGCAATCACTTAAGATAAATCTTTGTTATAAACAATTTTAAACCATGTATTTATTTAAATTGGATGTCTCATATCATCTTTAAGTGAGTGAGATGTTAAATAGTGTGTATAATTACAACTACTTATTAATTAGGTCTTAGTAACAAAATAATTTTTTGTTTATTACCAATACTATCTAAAATTAGAAAAAATATAATAGAATATTTTCGTTAGGTTTGGTTTGATTTGGAGCGTTACGGTCTACTGTTTTGCACACGAGGGCTAAGGAGACCGGCACCTACAGCTTAAATCCGATTCCGAACGGCTACGAACATCCATGCCATATTATGATCCGAACCCCTTAACTCCGGTTCCGACGATCAGCGCCCTAACCAATCGGCCAGCGTTCGGCAGAATATTTAAACATTCTATATTGCAATGTACAATTTATTGAAAATATAATCGCTTTAAAATTATAGATCAGAAACTAGTTTTATATTTTTTGTAAAAGAATTATAAGTACTTTAAAAAAGCAACTTTAGTTTTTGTCATGCCTTAGAAATAGTTATTTACATAATTTAAAATGATTGGTTTTAACATGCTAAACATGACATTATCTATTTAAAATAATTTAAATATTATAAGAAAGTAATATAACCTCTACATCAAAATAAACTGTAAATTAGATAAGCAGACAAACATTTTTAGTTTTATTTACGATAACTGAAAGATTTCATTAAGAATGACATTATATAACCATATTGTCACGAAGATTTGAATGAACACACCGTTTAACTTAACAGAACAATTTATTGAAGCTAAGTAGCAACTCGCAACCTTACAGGATCGAGAAGTTGCCTACAACTAGTGGGTATCAGCTTTTATACCCGAACAGAATATTCGAGAAATAAATAATTTACATATTAAAGAAAGATCTAGAAAGTTCAAGAACATAAGGAAACATAAGGAAACAATAAATAACATTTTTAAATTAAAAATCCGTACTATGGATAAACAGCCACGGCAAGGATCGAACCCACAATCTTCGGGTCTGGATCGCGTGCTTTGACCATTCGGCCGCTTAGCTCGTTGGCTCAGCTTCTTTATGCGGCATTGCCCCTTTCTCAAAAAGACAGCGTCTCGCTGCTATTTAGATCTGGAGCGTGTCAAAGGTCCCTTGTAAATTTCTTTTGACTTCTCTTCCGGAAGAACGACACCTGGATTTCGTCCATCTTCGCTTTCGGTCTGCTTCGTCGGATCATGGTATGGCTTCATACGTAAAACATGGACAACGTCTTTTGGTTTTCTTTTTCGGGAGGCAGGATCGAAATCTTGCACTTCATAGGTAACGTCGGATAAACGGCGCAACACTTGATAGGGACCAAAATACCTCCTCAAGAGCTTCTCTGAAAGACCGACCTTTCGGACCGGGGTATAAACCCATACGAGGTCTCCAGGACTATAAAACACCATTCGGTGCTTCGAGTCATAACGTCGACGGTCTTTATCTTGCGCTCTCAGAGTATGAGTTCTAGCTAACTGTCTCGACTCTTCTGCTCTGGAAATGGTCTTGGCTATGTAATCGTTAGTTGCATCATCAGGGCAGAATGGAAACATCGTGTCCAGAGTCGTTTCGGCTTCACGTCCATGAACTAGGTAGAACGGGGTGAATCCTGTTGTCTCCTGCTTAGCAGTGTTATAGGCGAACGTCACAAATGGTAGAATTTCGTCCCAGTTTTTCTGTTCGGTGTTAACATACATGGACAGCATATCGGCTACAGTTTTGTTAAGGCGCTCAGTCAAACCATTTGTCTGGGGATGATAGGCCGTCGTCATGCGATGATCGATATTACACAATTCGACGAGAGCGGAAACAAGTCTGGATTGAAAAACAGCACCACGATCTGTAATAATGACTCGAGGAGCTCCATGTTTTAGAATAATCTCTTCGAGCAGGAACTTGGCTACTTCTTCGGCTTCAGCAGTTGGTAAAGCTTTAGTTATTGCATAGCGTGTACAATAATCGGTGCAAACTGCGATCCATTTATTACCATGGGCAGATTTAGGAAATCTCCCAAGCAGATCTATCCCAATTCGATGAAAAGGTGCGACAGCAGGAGGGATAGAAACCAAGCGTCCAGGTGGTACTTGAGGAACTGATTTTTTCCTTTGGCATTCTCGGCAGTGCATGACATATCTAACAACATTTCGGTACATCCCCGGCCAATAAAATCTTTTACGGATCCTGTCGTACGTTTTCGCAAAGCCAAGATGCCCTGCGGTAGGTGCGTCGTGAAAATGCTTCAGTATGTCTGCTCGCAGATGTTTGGGAATGACGGGCAACCATGTCTTTCCATCTGGATCAAAATTCTTTCTGCACAGGACTCCGTCAATTAACTCAAATTTATTTTCGGTGGATGAGCCGATGTTCGGAAGGATCATTTTTGCTATGTCTGGATCTTTCTTCTGCTCGACAGCGAGGTCTATACTCGTGGTTACAGCTAAAAATTGATCTTGCGTCTCAGTCTCTTCATCTACTGGATTCCTGGAGAGAGCATCGGCATCGTTATGCTTCCTACCGGATTTGTATTTTACTGAAAAATTATGTTCTTGGAGTCGAAGAGCCCACCTTGCCAGTCTGCCTGAGGGATCTTTTAGGGTCATAAGCCAGCACAATGAATGGTGATCTGTCACGACGGTAAAATGTCTTCCAAACAGGTATGGCCGGAATTTATTGATAGCCCATACGACGGCAAGGCATTCTCGTTCTGTAGTAGAATAATTTTTTTCGGCCTTTGTCAGGGTCCTAGAGGCGTACCCTATGACTCTTTCCACGTCATTCTGAATTTGAACCAGAACTGCTCCAATACCATATCCGCTGGCGTCTGTATGAATTTCTGTAGGGCATCTTTCGTCGAATATCCCCAATACTGGATCAGATGTAAGCGCCTTCTTAAGGTTGTCAAAAGCCTCTACCTCTTCAGGACCCCAATGAAATTTCGCATCGCCTTTCAACAGCATCTGCAGGGGCTCGGCGATATAGCAAAAGCCTCTAATAAACCTTCTGAAGTAAGAGCAAAGCCCAAGAAAGCTTCGTACGTCATGTAAGTTCTGCGGAGTAGGAAAATTGGTCACTGCTCTCACTTTGTCAGGATCTGGACGGACACCGCTACTGGATACGAGATGGCCTAGTATTTTTACTTCTTGAGCAGCAAAAAGGCACTTCTTGGGGTTAAGCTTGAGTCCAGCTTGTTGAATGCATTTCAGGACTGTCCTTAATCGGATAAGGTGATCTTCGTAACTTTCTGAGAAAACTACTATGTCGTCCAAGTAACACAGGCACATAGTCCATTTAAGATGGCGTAGCAAATTATCCATCATTCTTTCAAAAGTCGCCGGTGCATTGCAAAGTCCAAACGGCATGACTTTAAATTCGTATAAACCTTCTGGAGTAATGAAGGCAGTCTTTTCACGATCCGCTTCATCCACTTCTATCTGCCAGTAACCAGATCGGAGATCCATGGAAGAAAAGAACTTTGCGCCTTTTAAACAGTCTAGAGTATCGTCAATACGGGGCAGAGGATAAACATCTTTCTTCGTGATTCTATTCAGTTTGCGATAGTCCACGCAAAAACGCCAGCTTCCATCCTTTTTCCTTATGAGTACGACGGGAGATGACCACGGACTCTCAGATGGCTGGACAATACCTTGATCAAGCATTTTCTGAACTTCTTCGCGAATTATGCGTCTTTCAGTCGGTGAAACTCGGTAAGCCCTTTGGTAGATTGGAGCATGGTCACCCGTATTGATCCTGTGTTTCACATTTGTCTTTGAGGCTGTCGACTTGTTGGCTTTTGTAAAAATTTCCGAAAAGGTTTGTAAGAGCTCGACTAATTTGCATTTTCTTTCGCTGCTCAACTCAGGGGATATCATCATTGTATAATCTGTATTGGAATTCGTCGGCTCCTGCAGAGTACTTGTACTTTTTGTTGTTTCCGCAATCTCGCATATCTGCCCTTCATCCAGGAGCTCAGCTTCGCCTACGTACATTCCTTTAGGAATGACTTGATCTTTGGCTTGCATGTTGGCAATCCAAATTTCACTTCGTCCATTATGGTATAAGGATACCATAGATGGTGTAGCAAGGTTTCTTTCGAGCAGCAAGCGTCTATTGCCCTCCACGATTACGCTTATGTTTCTTCCGACATCTAAACCTGATACTGCTATTCTTGTCAAGGATCGTGGCTTAAGCTTGTAGTCCTTCGTGGCATACACCTTCCAAGCGTCTAGTGCTTTGGTTTCTTGGCCAGGATCTTCTAACAACAGTTCACTTCTGCCACAGTCTATCACAGCTTGAGAAGCTTCCAAAAAGTCCCATCCCAGGATTACGTCGTGACTACAATGCTGTAGGACGATGAATTCAACAGGCAGCTCTCGTCTATTTATAACGACACGCAGAACACATTTTCCCAGTGGCCTAACAAAATTGCCATTAGCGACTTTCAGCATAGTGTTCTTGGCGTCAGCGAACATAACTTTCTTTAAGGATCGACGAAACTTATCGGAGACGACAGAAAACGAGGCTCCAGAATCTACTAGAGCACGGATCGGCTGATTATTTACTAGAACATCGAGGTGGTTACCCGTCATCCTTGCGGCCGATGGAGGATTTTCATAACATGCGGCCTCACCTCCTCGAAAGGTCGCTCTGTTTAGTTTTCCTCGTTTCTACGGCTTGGAGATTGACCTGATCGACGATATGGCGACGGCGATCGGAAACGACGGGTTGGTGATCGGCCTCTAGTAGGACTAGGAAAAGAACGGCGTTCGGGGCTGGGTCGGCGAAACTCATCGTCAGCGTCATCGAAGTTCTGTCGGCGGGCTCGATAATCGTCAAAAATGACCTTCCTCTCACGGCAATAGCGTACGACGTGTCCAGGGCGTCCACAGTGGAAACAAACTGGTCTGTTGTCGGTCGTTCTCCATAGGTCCGTTTTCCTGGGCTGAGGTGCTGATCTCTGTACAGAACTTCTAGGTTTCTTCGTCACAGCGGCTGCATACGTGGGACGTCGTTGGGCGTCTCCAGACTTTACGACCACTGGCGCCAAAGCTCTTTCGACTTCGTCTTGGATGACGGTCTGTAACGGCTGGGAATAGGGGTCCGGAAACTCGTCGACTTGATTTACTAATCGATTTACCTCTTCGCGTACAATTCTACGGATAAGAGACACTAAATCTGTCTCTTCCTCCATGGTTGCAACTGGTACGACGTTTGGTAGTCTCTCAAATTTTTGGCCAATTCTTTTTTGCCTCATGTCCTCAATGTAGTTACACTACTTGATAAAGTCAGCTGTAGTCTTCACTTCTTTCATTAAGAGCACTTGGTACATATCTTCAGCCACTCCTTTCATTAAGTGAGATACTTTCTCGTTGTCGGACATTGAAGGATTGACTTCTTGACAAAGCCCTAATACACTCTGAATGTAGGACTGAGTACTCTCTCCTGCCCTTTGAGCTCTACATTTTAGTTGTTCTTCGGCCTTTTTTGTGTACTTCAGACGATCGCCCAAAAGTTCATTTAAAACCCCTCTTGAATGCGTCCCAGGAGTCCAAGGTATCTTCATTATTTATGTACCACTGTTTGGCCGTACCGTCCAGGAAAAAATAGACGTTTGCAAGACACATCATTTCATCCCATTTGTTGAACTTTGCCACTCGATCGTATTCTGCAAGCCATTTCCGAGGGTCATCTCCAGGCTCCCCACGAAAGGTTGAAGGGTTTCTTAGGGGCGGGTAGGTAGGAGTTACCACGACAGGCTTTGTATCTTCGGGCATTATTTGCTTCTTTCTTTTTTCTGGGTCGTACAGGCCAAATTCCGGAGGTAATCCTCTTAAACGGAGACTTCTGCGAACACTGTCAGAGTTATCCACAATGGCGGAATCAGTACCCGGGGCCTCCACCAAATTTGTCACGAAGATTTGAATGAACACACCGTTTAACTTAACAGAACAATTTATTGAAGCTAAGTAGCAACTCGCAACCTTACAGGATCGAGAAGTTGCCTACAACTAGTGGGTATCAGCTTTTATACCCGAACAGAATATTCGAGAAATAAATAATTTACATATTAAAGAAAGATCTAGAAAGTTCAAGAACATAAGGAAACAATAAATAACATTTTTAAATTAAAAATCCGTACTATGGATAAACAGCCACGGCAAGGATCGAACCCACAATCTTCGGGTCTGGATCGCGTGCTTTGACCATTCGGCCACTTAGCTCGTTGGCTCAGCTTCTTTATGCGGCAATATTTACGACTAAGAATATTTTCCAGTTGAATGCATTAATGTTTCATTCCGAATATTTCTGATTTTTGGTTCAGTAGTTGGGCATTAAATTTAGAATTCATTAAAATTGATAGGTGAATACCACAGAACAAATTTTAACTGGTATGAGCTTTTAAACTAGTTTAAAATTATGCATCTATAATGTCATAAACGTCCTTTTAATTTCATGAAAATATTATTGGGGTTCTCAGTTGGTTGAATAGATTAAAGTTTTACGTTTTGAAAGGGAAAACTCGATTAACATTTTCCCCATCATGTAGCGTATTAGAAAAGAGTAGCAATTATGAGATTTTAAATTGATACGACATATTTCACTTTTGTATTAAGAGGGAAATAGTTTCGGAGACTGTAATATATATATATATATATATATATATATATATATATATAAATGTATATGTGTATATATGTATATATATATATATATATATATATATATATATATATATATATATATATATATATATATATATATATATATATATATATATATATATATATATATATATATATATATATATATATATATATATATATATATATATATATATATATATATATATATATATATATATATATATATATATATATATATATATATATATATATATTTATATGTATATATATATATATATATATATATATATATATATATATATATATATATATATATATATATATATATATATATATATATATATATATATATATATATATATATATATATATATATATATATATATATATATATATATATATATATATATATATATATATATATATATATATATATATATATATATATATATATATATATATATATATATATATATATATATATATATATATATATATATATATATATATATATATATACATATATGACAAAGAATAAAACGTTCAGATGTCATACTGATAATTCAGATATCCAGTTCATACATCTACGCAGTAAATATAAATTATTTCTTGTTATTTCAGGATTTGTTTTGATATATTAAATCTATTAACAATCTCAATTATTATTCAGATTGTAGTCGATGTTTCATATATCATTGTTTCATGAAATTCTAGCAGTTTTAAAATTTGTTATGGTTATAATGTTGTTTCTTATTGCTAGAAATATGCCCGATATGTATAATTAATATGGCAGTAGGTGTGTCACACTTTTAATCAATTGTTTATAATTCTTACACGAGGTATAGAATAATACACTCAATAGAAACATAATAATACATAAAGTACCGAAAAGACATTTTTTACCACAGCAGTTGGTCTTCGATATATACTCCCAATTAAAAAGAAGTTTTTAATAAGATAAAAGTTTACTGTATGCCGTTTTTAAATTTAAATAATCAATTTTGCTGAAGTTGCAATATCTAAATTTTTATCCGTTCTCTTCTTTTCTTCTCATTAAATTTAATGTTTTACTAAGGTTTATGGTCTTATCAGTCATTACACTAAAATTCCAGGTCTCTGTGGCGACAAATGGCCAAATTTTTAAAATTCAAAATTTGAAGATTTTCTTCTTCATTGAGGCAAATGATGGTAAATTAATTGCAGTAATTTGAGATTGAAATCTGGCTCTCTCTGGTAATTGTTACGGTGGAGAGTACCTGATAATAAATGAGAGATGTATGCATAAATCGTATGTGTTTGTTTCTTTGTATGCGACTGTATGTGTTTTATGCAAATTATATTATATAAATTCAGTTATGTGTATTATATATAATTTAGTTTAGATTAAACTTCACCATTATTCTACATAACATTTTTCAGGGACTTAATATCTAAGAATTATTTCTCAAAACTTTGATAAATATGCTTATGATAAATCTGCTTAAGATAGACAAAAATTGATTGGTAAGGCTTAAAAATAG
>CM063498.1:145529116-145541616 GCA_032207245.1 Pardosa pseudoannulata | reverse complement strand
TTAGAATTTCCAAACAAATTAAATATAGATAAATATTTTATATGCTCGAAGGTAAATACTTGCTGGACTTCGCTGTATCGGACATCACGAATTCGAAGCCCATTGTGACATATTTGTTTGTAGCCGGTGGCTTTTATTGGCTTTAAGGAGTAGGTGAAGCTTTTTTGATATTGCTTATATTCGTTTGTTCAAAATCATTTTAATTATACTCTACCATTTAGACACTCCAAAAAAAACTTTATTCTTAACCTAAGAATTCTTAGAAATTAACCTCACAAAATGAAATATTCTTGAAAATAAACATTCCATATGGCTACAATATCTAAAACAATTAATTTGGAATTTTAAAATAAATTAAATATAGATAATCCTTTCATATGCTCAAAGGTAAATACTTGCTGGTCTTCTCCATAAACTTAATCGGAGTTCATATATTCGAAGTCCATTGTGGTATCTTTGTTTTTACCTGGTGGCTCTTATTGTCTTAAAGCAGTAGGTGAAGCTTTTTTGATATTGCTTCATTCTCGTTTGCTTAAAACCCTTTTAATTATAATCTATCATTTAGGTACTCGAGAAAACCTTATTCTTATCCTAAGCGTTCTAAAAAATTAACCTCACAAAATGAAATATAAAATCTTGAAAATAAACATTTTACGTGGTTACAATATCTAAAAAATAATTTAGAATTTCTAAACAAATTAAATATAGATAATTCTTTTCTACGCTCGAAGGTAAATACTTGCTGGACTTCTCTATAAATTTAATCTGAGTTCATGAATTCGAAGCCCATTGTGGTATCTTTCTTTGTAGCCGGTGGCTCTTATTGGTATTAAGGAGTAGGTGAAGCTTTTTTGATATTGCTTCATATTCGTTTCTTCAAAACCATTTTAATCATACGCTACCATTTAGACACTCAAAATAAAACCTTATTCTTAACCAAAGAATTCTTAGAAATTAACCTCACAAAATGAAATATTCTTGAAAATAAACATTTTACTTGGCTACAATATCTAAAAATATAATTTAGAATATCCAAACAAATTAAATATAGATAATTATTTTCTATGCTAGAAAGTAAATACTTGCTGTACTTCTCCATAAACTTAATTGGAGTTCATGAATTCAAAGCCCATTGTGGCATCTTTGTTTTTAGCCGGTGGCTCATATTGGCTTTAAGCAATAGGTGAAGTTTTTTAGATATTTCTTCATATTCGTTTTTCAAAACCATTTTAATTATAAGCTAGAAGTTAGACACTCGAAAGTAACCTTATTCTTATCCTAAGAATTCTTAAAAATTAACCGCACAAAATGAAATATTCTTTAAAATAAGCATTTTACTTGGCTACAATATCTAAAAAAAGTAATTTAGAATTTCCAAACAAATTAAATATAGATATTTCTTTTATATGATCGAAGGTAAATACTTGCTGGACTTCTCCATAAATTTAATCGGAGTTCATGAATTCGAATCCCATTGTGGCATCTTTGTTTGTAGCATGTGGTTCTTATTGGCTTTAAGCAGTAGGTGAAGCGTATTTGATATTGCTTCATATTCGTTTGTTTAAAACCATTTTAATTATACGCTACCATTTAGACACTCCAAAAAAACCTTATTCTTATCCTAAGTGTTCTAAAAAATTAACCTCACAAAATAAAATATTCTTAAAAATAAGCATTTTACTTGGCTACAATATCTAAAACAAATAATTTAGAATTTCCAAACAAATTAAAAGTAGATATTTATTTTCTATGCTAGGAGGTAAATACTTGCTTGACTTCTCTATAAACTTAATCGGAGTTCATATATTCGAAGCCCATTGTGACATATTTGTTTGTAGCCGGTGGCTCTTATTGGCTTTAAGGAGTAGGTGAAGCTTTTTTTATATTTCTTCATATTCGCTTATTCAGAACCATTTTAACAATACGCTACCATTTAGACACTCGAAAAAATCCTTATTCTTATCCTAAGGTTTCTTAAAAATTAACCTCACAAAATGAAATATTCTTGAAAATAAGCATTTTACTTGGCTACAATATGTAAAACAAATAGTTTGGAATTTCAACACCAGTTAAATGTAGATAATTATTTTATATGCTCGAAGGTAAATACTTTTTGAACTTATCAATAAACTTAATCGGAATTCATGCTTTCAAAGCCCATTGTGGCATCTTTGTTCGTAGCCATTCGGAACTGTCTTTAAGCAGTTGTTTCCGGTCTCTTTAGCACTCGTGATACAAAAGTAGGCTGTAGCTCCATAACCTTCATAGTAGTGTTGCTGCTAAGAATGCAATTGAAAGCGTAATTGTAAGTACGATAATATTCGAATCCATTTCTGTATTTTTAAATAAATACAAATAGTGATCTAGATATCAGAGGATTTTCATAGTTATTTTTTAATTGAACTTCATTAAAACTGAAAAATGACTAATGATAATTTTTTTAGTATTTAAAAACTGTGTTCTTAATATTTTAAAGACGACAGTTTGACCGGAATATTACTCCATTCCATCACATCGTTCAATTATTTTCAATATTTAAAAATGCAAAAGTTTTTTTTTTAAATTAATGACACTAAGAGAGAAAATAAAATAAAAGTGTTGTTGCAGTTATAATTGTATAGTGTGTTGCTATACAACTATTATTAAAATATTGTAAATATTTATAATAAATGCAGTATGAGTTATATTCAGGACAGATATGCTTACTTCTAATTTGTTGATTATACGATTTATAGATATTTTTCGAATCATACTTTTCTTTTAAATGCACTTCGTTAAAACTGGAAAATGGCAAATTATAAATTTTTTTAATATTTAAAACTCTAAAGTAAAAAATTGTTCTTAATATTTTCCAGAGAACAGTTTGACCGGAATATTACTCCATTTCATCACATCATTCAATTATTTAAAATATTTAAAAATGCAAAATACTTTTTTTAATTAAAGAAACTAAGAGAGAAAATAAAATGAAGTGTTGTTACAGTAATAATTGTACAGTATGTTGCTATACAACTATTATAAAATATTGTAAATAATTATAATAAATGCAATATGAATTATATTCATGACAGCTATGCTTACTTCTCATTTGTTGCTATACGATTTATAGATAATTTTCAAATTTTACTTTTCTTTTAAATGCACTTCGTTAAAACTGAAAAATGACTAATTATAATTGTTTTAATATTAAAAAACTAAGAATATATACCTGTAAAACATTGTTCTTAATATTTCCCAGACAACAATTTGACCGGAATATTATTCTATTCCATCACATCGTTCAATTATTTCCAATATTTAAAAATGCAAAAATTTAAAAAAAAATTAAAGAAACGATGAGAGAAAATAAAATAAGTGTTGTTGCAGAAATAATTTTATAGTATGTTGCTTTACAACTATTATTAAAATATTGTAAATAATTATAATAAATGCAACTTGAGTTATATTCATGACAGCTATGTTTACTTGTCATTTGTTGCTATATAATTTATAGATAATTTTCAAATTTTACTTGTCTTTTAAATGCACTTCGTTAAAACTGGAAAATGGGAAATTATAATTTTTTTAATATTTAAAACTCTAAAATAAAAAATTGTTCTTAATATTTTCCAGACAACAGTTTGACCGGAATATTACTTCATTTCATCACATCATTCAAATATTTAAAATATATAAAAATGCAAAAAAAAATTTTTAATTAAAGAAACTAAGAGTGAAAATAAAATGAACTGTTGTTGCAGCAATAATTGAATAGTATGTTGCTATACAACTATTATTAAAATATTGTAAATAATTATAATAAATGCAATATGAGTTATATTCATGACACCTATGCATACTTCTCATTTGTTGCTATACGATGTATAGATAATTTTCAGATTTTACTTTTCTTTTAAATGCACTTCGTTAAAACTGGAAAATGGCAAATTACACATTTTTAATATTTAAAACTCTAAAGTAAAACACTGTTTATAGTATTTTCTAGACAATTTGACCAAAATATTATTCTATTCCATCATATTGTTTAATTAGTTCCAATATTTAAAAATGCAATTTTTTAATTAAAGAAACTAAGACAGAAAATAAAATAAAAGTGTTCTTGCAGTGATATTTGTATAGTATGTTGCTAGATAACTATTAATAAAATATAATTACTATATTTATTTCTTATTTGTTTATATACAATTTATAGATAATTTTCAATTTTTACATTTTATTTAAATGCACTTTGTCAAAACTGAAAAATGTCGAATCATAATTTTTTTAATATTTTAAAACTCTGGAAACTGAAGTAAAACATTGTTCTTAATATTTTCCATACAACAGTTTGACCGGAATATTATTCTATTCCATCGTTCAATTGTTTCAATATTTAAAAATGCAAATTTTTTTTTAATTAAAGAAACTAAGACAGAAAATAGAATAAAAGTGTTGTTGCAGTAATAACTGTAAAGTATACTGCTATACAATTATTATTAAAATATTGTAAATAATTATAGTATATACATTATGAGTTATATTCATGACAGCTATGTTTACTTCTTATTTTTTTGCTATAAGATATATAGATTATTTTCAAATTTTACTCAGGAGGAAGTGCATAAAACCGGAAATATCACTTATATATCTAAATTTTTTTCAAATATTCTATTAAAGAAATTTAAAAAAAATTAAAATAGATGTGTTAATGATAACTTAGCATAATGGTAATATCATAAAATGAACTAAAAAATGGTGACTTTTTCGAATAACAACCTTAATGATATGGTTCATTTAAAGAATAATTACTCAGACCGAAAATGAAAAAGGGAAAATTTTCATTCATTTTATTTGCAAACAGTCATAAATCTTCTGGACATTTTTTTCTTAAAATAAATTATAAATGACTTCTTCTAGAATTATGAAGGAAAAAAATATTCTTCGACTATGAGGGTATATAATTCATCTTTCTGTCTCACTACTTGGAATATTATTTTTTAATTTGATTTTCTTGATGAATGTACGTTAAGATGGTTATTTTCTGAGAAGCATGACAGTTATTTCTGCGTTGTTTGTTGCTGTGGATTGTAAATAGGGAGTATGAATGCTAATGAATTTTTATTTTCGGAGGTTATTATATTATACGTTTCACATTTATCATAATACAACTATTATTAGTCATTACTAATTTAATTACTTTAAAAGCAGTTATAAAAGGAAAAATCATAAATTATTGCAATTTTCCTTTAATTAACTGGTGCATTACAGGGATATCTCCGTTCTTAATTAACATGACAGTTGCTAGTAAAAATTATTGTTTTTTCTAATGAACTAAAACCCAGTCTTTATTCTCTCTTTTAACCATAAAACTATAATGTCATAATGACTCACTTTTATATTACCATATAAACCAATGGTAGTGAACTTTACAGGAATATCTTCGTTCTTAATCAACACGAGAGTTGCTAGTAAAATTTATTGTTTTTTCTAACCCAGTCTTTTTTCCCTCTTTTAACCATAAAATTATACTGTCATAATGAATCACTTTTATATTACCGTAAAAACCAGTGGTGGAGAACTTTACAAGAATATCTTCGTTATTAGTTAACACGAGAGTTGCTAGTAAAAATTATTGTTTTTTCTAATGAACTAAAACCCAGTCTTTATTCTCTCTTTTAACCATAAAGCTATACGGTCATAATGATTCACTTTTATATTACCATATATACCAATGGTGGTGAACTTTACAGGAATATCTTCGTTCTTAATCAACACGAGAGTTGCTAGTAAAAGTTGTTTTTTTTCTAATGAAGCAAAACACAGTCTTTATTGCCTCTTTTAACCATAAATTTATACTGTCATAATGAATCACTTTTATATTACCGTAAAAACCAGTGGTGGAGAACTTTACAAGAATATCTTCGTTATTAGTTAACACGAGAGTTGCTAGTAAAAGTTATTGTTTTTCTAATGAACTAAAACCCAGTCTTTATTCTCTCTTTTAACCATAAAACTGTATGGTCATAATGACTCACTTTTATATTACTATATAAATCAATGGTGGTGAACTTTACAGGAATATCTTTGTTCATAATCAACACGAGAGTTGCTAGTAAAAGTTATTTTTTTCTAGTAAAGTGAAACCCAGTCTTTATTCTCCCTTTTAACCATAAAACTATGCGATTATAATGACTCACTTTTATATTACCATATAAACAAATGGTGGTGAACTTTACATGAATGTCTTCGTTCTTAATCAACACGAGAGTTGCTAGTAAAAGTTATTGTTTTTTCTTATGAAGTAAAACCCAGTCTTTATTCCCTCTTTTAACCATAAAACTATACGGTCATAATGACTCACTTTTATATTACAATATAAACCAATGGTGGGGAACTTTACAGGAATACCTTAGTTCTTAATTAACAAGAGAGTTTCTACTAAAAGTGGAGGAACTGGGTAATGAACTGAAACCCTGTTTTTTTCCTTTTTTAACCATAAACGTATATGATCATAATGACTCTTTTTTATATTACCATATAGACCAGTGGTGACGAACTTTACGACCCGTGGGTCAAACACAGATCCACGGGTCATAAAGTTAAAATTTTATGAAAGCTTTTTAAATGGCCCAATCATTGATATTATAAATTTATTTTTAAATACTTAACAGGAAATAAATATTATTAAACTAAATAAATAGTGATAAAATGATTTATAAAACATTTCCAAGTAACATTGGCTAACTGATTTTCTATCATATAGCTCTCATTACAGTCAGTCATATATTTTGTGCCCATATTTCTTGCATCCTGAAAAGACCATGAAATATTGAAATATTCGGCAACATTAGCTCATGTACGTTTGTTAATATCATTTTAGTGCTTCCAAAATATTAAGAACAATTTCTACGAAACCTTTCCCCCCGTACAAATAACGACACTGATTTAGAAATACACGCAAATATTAATATAAAATAATGATCAAAATCCCACACATATCTCAGAAATTTTAACCCACATTGATATAGGTAATCAATTTAACTTTCTATGAGAGAACAATAAAAATAAATTCTATTTTTAACTCAGAGGTACTTCTTACATTAAGTCTCGATACAAACTGAATGGGAGGCGTGAAAATTTTTAATCTACAAGACATGAAAGGCATAACAGCTGTTGTAATCGGATGCAAAATAAAATACCGTGATTGCATTTTAATTTTCTTAGAAATATTTTATCATAAATTCTTGTATTTTAATTTACTAACATGATGTTTTTAACTTTTGAAAATAAAATACATGGGGACGTAACTATGCACAATATTTTATACAACTTTGAATGTGTAAATCACTTTATTTTGACCTTGATAAAACTGATAAGTATGAATAAATGTACCAATATTTAAAGCATGTCATTTTCAAAAAAAAAATAATAATAAATAAATAAATAAAAATAAAAATGAAAGTTTTTGACACAATAAAATGGAAAACTCTTATTTACATGTCTATTTACACACACATATATGTTTGTGTTAATTTACTAACATGATGTTTTTAACTTTCGAAATGTGAAATACATGGGGACGTAACTATGCATAATATTTATACAACTTTTAATGTGTAAATCACTTTATTTTGACCTTGATAAAACTGATAAGTATGACTAAATGTACCAATATTTAAAGCATGTCATTTAAAAAAAAAAGTAAAAATAAGAGCAAATGAAAGTTTTTGACACAATAAAATGGAAAACACTTATTTACATGTTTATTTAAACACACACATTTATGTCTGTGTATATGTATGTGTATGTGATCTGCAACATACGTACCCTTTTATAGTTACAATTTGAGTTACCTAAAACTTGAGAAAAATTTGTGATTGTGTTCTCAAATTTCTCAAGCTTTATATCATAAAACTTCTAACTAATTGAGACAGACGCAAAACATTATGACTTGAGTGTAAGTATAGATATCTTGAGAAAAAAATATTAATATTATGTTTCATAAGTTATGGAGTTAAATGTATTTAAATATACATTATATTTAACTTATGAGTGTCTGTGTATATTTTTTAAAATTTGTTCTTTTTAACTTAAAATTAAATTTTCGGTTAGATTAAACGTAAAATTAAAAATTTTATTTTTGATTTACACCTCAACTTCATAATCACTGTTTCTAAAATCTACTGTAGTTAAATGTTTAATTTTGTCCCAACGCAGTAAACTCTGAAAGTGTATATTGAACTAGTTTAGCATAAACTTGCAATTATTGTAGTCAGGATTTAGGAATAAAATTCAATTCATGTGTTTACATTAAGTTTAATGACACAAAAAATCTTGAAAATAATACCAACCATTACGTATTTAATAATTTGCATTCATGTTGTTTTTTTTGATGCTGTGTATTAATAAATTTAAATTTTTTGTTAAATTGCAAAATAGCAGAAAAAATACTGGCTTACTTAAGAATATATAATGTTGCAATTGCTTTTTTACTAAAAAATATTAGTCTCTGATGAATATTTTTATATATAACATATTACAGAGGGATAATGAGCTTGTAGAAAAAGGTAGCAAAGACATTAATATATTCCTGTCAGTCCGGAAGTTTGTAGCGTAAAAACGTGTAGGAATTATATTATATTCTCCACCCATTATATCAGTTGTATTATTATTTATAAGTAACATATACATAAATACAACTTAAATATGCATACAAAATATGGTTTTACTACACACCTAGATAATATAACACAATTTATGTTAGTAATTTTGATTTATAAATATCATAAGTCAATGAATTGAAAGATAATTTAAATTAAATCAGTAAGCAAAATGCATAGTCCATCTCAATATATACATTAAAATAATGTTAAAATTTGATAATTAATGCAAAAAGAACACAAATATAAATAACCTGATAATAAAAATAAAAATGAATTCATATCATCATAATTAAGACACTTATAATTGACATAACTTATTAGCTTTGTTTATCGATATAAATATAAGCAATCATTCACTTTTACATGTCAGATTATTTCAAGAGAGTTAGTAAAAAAGATAATTCTTCAATTTGCACCGTTGGTTTTTTAAGCTAAAACCGAAATTCAATCATCAATTTACTGTCTTTAGGGAAGATATTTTATCTATAAAGAATATGTTAAAAGACTTTGAAGAAATGTTTAAAAAGCATAAAATATATGCAATAAAATTTTTATAAAACTCTTCATAAGTTTATTAATTTACTTCGTTAAAGAGGTTAATAGCCCAGAAAATTTAATATAATTTGGAGTAGTGTTATTAAAGATGAGTATTAATTGAATTAGTTGTTCATTCTGTTTTTGAAACTAATCTCTTTCAATTTCATTCCAAATGTAGAGTTTGGTAAAAGAATTAAAATAGTGAAGGATATTTGAGAAATTTACAAGAAAAAAAAATAAATATTTTACAGATATATGAATACATTTATAACTTTCTCTGCTGAAATTTTATGAGCACATAGTTCATACCAAAAACAAAAAAGTATTAATTTACCTTGGCGACTCCGATTCAGCCAATGTTGCCGGATGACACCAGAGCAACATATTTGTCGTGTGAAATATCCCCACTATTCCACTTGCCGAACCCCTCCTTCCTAAAAAAGGGGTTCCTTTTTGCTCGAACTTTGGAAGAAGTGGTGTCACTCTGTCGACACAAAGTGACCGCGATCTATCTCTCCTGGGGCCGGGGCCTTTGAAGTTGGACAAAGGCGGATTGAGCGGTTGCCCATGCTTAAAATGAGGCATATTTGGATTTGATTATCTTTATTTATTAATATTATTGAGAAGCGAACCCTGCATACCAAGGACGGACCGTGCGAATTATTCTTCTCTAAATTTAGAGCACTGAAGAAAAAATAATTTGCTCTAATTTTTGGTTTATTTAAATATCAGCGATTGCAAAATAGTCGAAGCATTTTCCGAAGAAAGGAACTGGCTTCTTTCAGGAGATATAATCAGATTTGCGGCTTCTCTTCCCTCTCTTTTATTTTGTTCTCAATCTGATGACAACACTTGTTGATCAACAGTCGAAAGTAAGTGAGAAACAGATGTTCACTCAAGACGCGGATGCTAAAGTTGAGTCACTTCATTACTTTAAGTATAATTTTTTTCCTCCAGTAAAGTTGCACGGCAAAAAAATATTTTAGAGAATATTCTGCTGTCAAAAAATATATATTCGGATTTTTTTCTTTTTTCGCTTATGGAAAAAAATAGTTCCTTTCAGCTAGCAAACTTATTTTTACGCTGAAAAATACGAGTGCCATACATACAAATCCAACCGCACTGCAAAAAATTCTTTTAAAAGAAATAATTACTATAATTTAGGAACCTGGGAGCATTGAAAAAAAAAGTTAATCCATTGTTTACAAGAAATATGCCTTATACAACTGCTTACATAGCCGTTTGATTCTGAACTAACACCTAGAATCATTTTGCAGATAGGCCTTCCCCAAATCAGTCGGCGCCTGCGCATTAGATTCCATCGAGCGCACTTCGTTGTGTGCAGTCCTAGGATAGTGTATCTCCTCATTCTCTCGCGAAAATAATAACAAGAAGAAAAAAAAAGAGAAGAAGAAAGAAATGCAAAAGTTAAAGAGAAAATAAAAAGAAGGAAGCGGCATATTGAATGTCAGGTTTCGGTTTATCAGGTGTTGTTTACAAAGCTTGAAAGATCGCAGTTGTTCTTCGAGAATGAATAATATAAAAACGGTTTTTGATTTTTATTCTCCGACTTCGTCCGTTCTCGGAAACGAAACTTTTCATCTGCTGCTTACGTCAGAGGCAGGTGGCCGTGTTGTCATAGTCTTAACAGCGGAGCTATTTCTCATAGAGCTCTTATTTGGGGATAATTTGTCGTTTGCAAAAAAAAAAGAACTTTAAAAATAAAATTCATTCGAATGCGATGTATTTTTATTCAGTTTAATACATAGAAAAATATATTTACCTGAAAAGATAATCTTTTGAAATATTTTTTACTTCTTATTCGATAGAAAAAGGAGGCATAAAATGAGATTTGATGTTTCAGACTTTTTTTTTTCGATTCTTAATCTTCATTTTTATACAAATTCTTTAAAATATATTACGAAAGAGACATCAGTTTGAATTAAGTTTTTTCGTCAGAACGTTGTGTAATACTAGTGTGGCAAAAGTAATAATGCAGATTTCGGTGTTGAAAATTCTCTAAGGAATTCTAAATATCGTTAAAAGAAAAAGAAATATTTCATTCAGGTTTAGAAAAAATAAAATTTTTTTCTCATTTCAGTTTTTTAGATCATTAATATCCGTTTCTATTTAAAAGTATATACTGATTATTGTAAAAACTTAAAGGTTTAGAACACAAAAGGTATATAGTTTTTAAAAATCTACTTTTGTATATAACCAGCTTTCAGAAAAAAGCAACAGTACAATACCTGTTAAAACTGACTTTTAAATTGCATTCGTTTACAGTGACATCTGTATATAAAATATTAAATAAAATAATATATTCCATGCTATATTAAAACGTGAAAAAGTAACAATGGTGTTTTTTTATCATTTTTCTTTTCTTATTTTCATATATATGACCAAATGTCACATTACTCTGCAACCCACATACTTAAATAAAGTAAAATACTGAGCTTTCACAAGTAACTCATTATACACGCAAGTTCTTCAGACATGCGAAAGTTTTCCTTTCTGAAAGGAAATAATTACGGTTCTGTTTTTTATGACTCAACACATTTAGACACCTAAAAAAACACAAAAGGGAATATACATGTAATAAACGGGATGAAATAATACCCACCAACTAATTTTGGAAGTTTGCAAGTGCTACATTCGAAGATTTATTAAAATTTTAGTTTCTGCTCTTGGACAAAATTCAAAATTTTTATTACAGTGTTCTTAAACTGAAATAACGCTATTTGTTATTTCTTTTAGCATTAAAATGATTTATCATTTATTAGAACAATAATGTGAGGGAAAATAGTTGAACGTACTTTGGAAGAGGTTATTGTACGTAGAATATTCATAAACTTGTGTAATATGGATACTAAATACACAGAACCTGCCTTTAACCCCTTAAAGCACGAATTTTTTTAGGAAAATCTGACAAAAAAATTATTTGCATTAAGACAGAAAAAGAATATATAAATATAGTGTAAGTTATTTTTTGAAATTTTAGTTCTGAGTGGTGAGTAGAGAGCGAAAAAGGAGGTAAAAGTTATAAAAAATTGCTACACAAACAAAGTGTAATCGATTTGATTGCATATTTATTTTGAATTTTTCCCGTGTCAGACACGGACAAATGCGTTAAGGGGTTAAGAAAGATGTATATTGCTAAACTACTAAGTAAAGCGCTCCTTGTTCAAATTGAATTTAAAGAAGGCAAAAAGGCAGCTAGAGCAATTAAGAATCATTCTATTGAACAATAAAATATTATTTCTTGGGACTTCAAAAATATTAATTACGTTCCTAGGTTAGTGTGAAAAAGTAAACTATTCT
>CM063498.1:145519116-145524116 GCA_032207245.1 Pardosa pseudoannulata | reverse complement strand
TTTTTCTACGATCACCTTAGACTTAGACACATTAATTTTAAATCTTGAACACAAGAAGGGAGCAATTAAATAACCTCCGCTTCCAGAATTTTTAAACATTTTTATAGATTTGAACTTAATACGAAACGAAGTATCTCTAACATTGTGTATTTTTGAATAAATATATAGTATTTTACTGTAACCGTTTATATAATTCTATAACGGAATATATTCGTTAACTGAAGCAATGTACTTAAATACATTTTCCTCGCTTTTGATTTTTTTTCTATATGTTACGAGAAACATGATGTCTCAAATGTTTGTTTTAAATGACTTGACAATGTTTCACAAATTAAAATTTGTACAATGAATAAGAAAGTCTGCAAGTTTGATTTCTTTATTATTTTTTAAAATAATTGAGTATAAAATTAAAATTTAAAGTCTTAATAGTGTGGATTAAATCGGGACGAACTTAAACATTTAATCAGACATTTAATAATAATTTATTATAAACGAAATACTGAATATCATGCATTTTATAAAAATGAATTATTGAGTGTAGAAGTAGTTATGATGTAGTTCAACTATTATAAATTTTTTATTAATTTTTCTAAATATATCCTAAACACATGTATTTATCCTTCTTTAGATCTAACTTTGGAACAGTGTTTCTAAAATTAAAAGGACAGCAAAAGTGGTCAGAACCGTTAAGGGTAATATAGACCAAAATTTCATTTACTTAAATATTCAAATTTTAAATTTATTCTTAATATGATCATTGATGATTATATCATGCTATTACATCAAATAGTTAATAAACTAAAATCTACTCGAAAAGAAAGTATATTTTTTATTGAAATACAACACATTTCTGCACAACGTTTGTTGCCTAGTAGTATAAATGAAAATGTTCCTATTGCCATACATATTAAACAGTGTTTTTCAGTTTTGTATAATATGCTTGGTAGTTATATAGATGTAAATCTAAGTATCATTTTTTACTTAAATACAAATAATAACACCAATTATAAAAAATGAGATTATTTTCATCAGTGTAATTTTTCACAATTTTTTTATTTGTATTCCTATATATGTAACTCAGCAAAACGTAACTCAGTATAATCAAGCCAAAGAGATCAATTACCACATTATGCATCATGAAGATCTTTGGATGCCGCATAAGAATTGGCTGAGGAAAGCGGAAACCTCATTCTTCCTAGTCACTCTGCCCTCAGAAGTTATCTTGATGTGATGATGAACAGTCCTTTCCTTTACTGCCGTCCTAAGGAGGACACCTTTCGCCTTATTTTGTGTGATTGCGAGTTTTTCTCAGATCTTAGGTTTGAGCCCCTTAGTGGTCACCTTCTTGAGCCTCGGGAGAGGCTGATTATTTTTTGACAGCTTTCTACTGAAGTTTGCCTCCGCAACTGGCCTCTTTTATTGGTGTTCTTGGGTTGGATACAATACACCTCTGAAAGTAGTGCCAAATCTTGGACACTCTCCCTTCCAAGAGCTGCCCTAACGGTGTCTTAATTAATTTACTTATTATTTGACTGAGAGAAACACTTAACATTAAACACATATCCCAGTTTTATTACAAACATATACTCTAAGTCCAAACAATTTAGAGGGAATAAGAGAGGAGTAAGGTATTAACCAATAAGATATAACATATTTGCATGCAAAAATTTAGATATTTAGCTGTTTGATAATTCCCAAAACAAAGATGTACATTAACTAACTAATCATTCATTTGAAACATTTTAAATTCATTTTACCTTTCTTCATTTTTTGGAACAAAAGGCCATTTCCTATTTTCACCCCCAATTCTACCAATTTGAAGGTTTCTTCCAAACAGAAATAAAACAAAACTGATTTACGGGCAATTGAGTACAGTACATTAACTTATTTAAGTATTTACAATGTATAACACTTATGTTGAAAATTCACACTAAAATGTTTTTACAGAGTAAAAACTTTTAAGAGCAATGAATCAAAAAGTTACAAGCTTTAAGTGAAGCCGTATTTTTAACTTTATTTCTGCAGCTAATATAATATTCCCTACGTTTATATTTAGTTAAAAACATATCTTAAATTATTTGCTGCAAGTAAACGATTTCCTGTGGTTACGCAGTTTTAGTGGCGAATTCATAATGAATAAAAATGTTTTCTTTTGAATGAAAAAGAAGATACTAAAAGTTAGGTGTTAAATTAGGTTACATTTTATGCATATGATTATTATAATATGAAAGTTAATGACACTTATAGCTTTAATCAATAATATAACGATAACTTTTACCCGAAATTATATCGTTAATAATATATTATTGAGATAAAATAACAGTTTTAGAATTAAAGTATGATAAATTACTTCAGAAGAAAATTAAATTGGCACTTGGTAAAAAAATCTTTTAAATATAAAACTACCCCAAAAATCAATACATACTCCTATGCATAGATCTTCTTGTAAGAAGAAGAGCAAGGATAATATATTCAGAAAATATTTTCAGTATTGGTTTGTGTGTACATATATTTTCACTTATGATATGCTGGAAAAACTTTTCTCTAACTTTTAAATACTTTAAACCTTACGCTTTGAAATGATGATTTTTTTTAATAAATTGTGTTAAACCTTTAATTGAATATATTTAATCCTAGTGATACGTTATAATATATTATGTACATGGTATATAGTCATATTTTCTTTCAAAATTTTCTTTCAGTTATTTTAATTAAGTTTAAATAATAACAAAATTCTATACACATTTTTGAAAGATTTTTAAAAAAATCAAAATTGATAGGCATGTTTGATTTTGCAAATCATACAACTTAGTTGTGAAACGAAATGCATTTTTAATTTTTTTACTTGAATATATGTATACAGTTTTGTTTGAAATTTGCAAATTTGTATCTTAATCTGAATCCATATTATTTGCCTAATTCTTAAAATAATTAACTATTTAGTAGCTCTTTTTAAATATTTAAACAAAACAACCGTTTAAAAATAAAGAAAAGTACTCATGCGTAAAAAATCATATTGCATTTCGCTGAACAAATTGATAAACATAAGCTTCGATAATTAAAAAACAGAAGATTTCTCTAGAAACATAAAAATACGCTATATAATAATAGCCTAAGTTATCCTGTGTCCTAAGACAGTTACTATATAATGTGTCAGTCTGTCCTCAAATTTATGAAGTGGTTGGACTTGGAATGGAGAGAGGCATCCATATTAGATTCTTGATGAGTTAGGGGTAGCAAAAATCAAAATAAGTAAAGTTTATCTTCTCCTAAACTATCCATTCGATACTAAAATAAACGTATATAAATATGCTTCAAATCACAGCGAAAAATATTGTCATATATAAAGCGTTCGAAATCCACCCCTTCCCCCTTTTTAAGCGTTTAATGTAATTATTTCAAGCCCTAGTTTTCCTGGTTGAGAGCAAGCGATTAAATTTATCACATAATAATTATGTAAAAACATCATTTGAATTCTAGCGTTATGACGTCATTCATTCAAACATCTCATTTAATCATTTCTTATATTAAATTATTGAAATATCGTCTGCATTATTTTCATACGTTTTATCATTGAACTTAGATACTAAGCAAATAATTTGCTTTTATATTTGGCTTAAATAATAGATTAGATACATATGGGGTAATTTTAAATTTAACTATAGATTTTTGTTTGTTGCAAGATAATTCTCAGCCAAAGACAAACCATTTTTTTTTACTTGTCTCATAGGGTACTTTACAATTCTGGAAAGTTAAAAATTTTACTTATCCCGTCATATGACGGGCTATATGTAATTGTATAATATTTTTTTCATGTAAATAAGATAATTTTACATTGCATTTATTTGAAATTCCATATCCTTGAAAAAAATTATTATAAAAAAGCGAACTCCTGGTAGAAGGAGCAACGTGTAGAGTAAGCATACATAAAAAAAGTTATATCTGCTTGTACAGGGCTATTCATAATTCATAATTTTATTCAGTAAGATACTATAATCACTATTGAAAATCTAATTCTTTCAAGCAATTCTGCTAATTTACAGAATAAGGTGGAGTGGGGGGTAAGAAAACAATGTCTTTTACATAGCATCACTTGAAATATCACACGGTGAGAGTGGGCATGGAAAAACAAACATGTTCTCATTTGAAGCTTATCTAATGCATATTAGTTTTATAAAAATTTTAAAAAAGAGCTTGACATTTAGTGATAACTGATATTATAAAAAAGAGTTTTTTCAGTATTTGAAGAAAAATAGAGTTTTGCGAAATTTGTCTATATCGTTTTGAAAATGCTAAAAGTAATTATGAATAGCCCTATACAATAGATGTTGAAACATGAATTTGACGTTATGTGTTTAGATATAAAAATATGTGATATTATCAATCAAAACATATTGTGGTTTTTTTTCAATTTTTTAAAACTTTTCGAAATGTATGGAATTTTTTAGTTATTAAATAGTTTAATCATTGATCTGTCTGTAATAATAATTTTAATAATTATAAAAAGTATATTAAACGAAAATATTTAAAAAGTAATGCATGAATATATTGTTAAAAATACGCTTCGATATTTAAAAAGCCGAAGTTTACTCTAAAAAGAAACATCAAAAGTTAATAATATTTTCACCATGTAATAAGAATAAATTTCTGATACATCAGTTTGAAATGAAAATAGTCAGTAAATGAGAATAGCCCTATACAATAATTGTTGAAGAATTAATTTGACGTTATGTGTTTAGATATATGTGATATTATCAATCAAATTGCAATGAGGGTTCTTTTTTTTTCAAATTTTATAATTTTCCGAAATGTATCGAATTTTTTTTAGTTATTAACCCTCTGTCTGCGTATTTATTTTATCAAAATAGGTTCAAAGATTGAGTATTTTTTTATTACATAGTTCAAATCTATATACATTTTAGAGTTAAAATATACAAAAAATTTTTGCAAAAGTTTTTTTTTAATATAGAATTAAGTCCTAAAAAAGGTGTCCAGAAAAA
>CM063498.1:145499116-145514116 GCA_032207245.1 Pardosa pseudoannulata | reverse complement strand
TAAATGTATACACAGAGCTGAAATAAATTCCCGTATATAGGCTATGCATATACTTTTAGCATGTTGCTCTTAAAAATACCGGAAAAGCTTATTATGATGATATACGTTATAATGTCTTAAGAAATGGAAAAGAAAAAGTATTTCAGCTTTTCATTGCATGAAATAAGTGAAATAAATATTATATATAATATAAACACAAAAACCTATGTTAAACACATTTTAAATTCAGCTTTTTTTAATGTGTATATTTATTTGCTTTAAATTAAATTACTTAATTTAATTGCTTTTTCATATTTCTGTACATACTTTGGGTACATTGTTATTATTAGTACAGAGAAATCTTATTACAATGCCAGAGGAGGTCGAGTAAATTGTTACGAAAAAAAGCGAGTATTTCAGAGACCATAAACATCAGATAACTGAAATAAATAGCTTTTATGATATAAACACAGAAAACCATGTCCATGGAGTGGTTTTGATTGTTGCTATGCAACGAGATGCGATATAAACGTTTTGCTGACATCAACCACGAACGAAAGATAAATGACATTAGTATGTGTCGCATATAACACAAAACGGCGATTTAGCGCATTCAAATTTTTCTGGTCACTAACGTAAAATTACTTAATCTGTTTTAATCGAATGAAAGAGCATGGCAGTAAAATCAGCAGTTTATATAATTTTAGAAAGCTTTATATAATTGAATCTGGTATAATTGAGTTAAATTTCAACAACGGATTTCATTCTATGAAATGCTGAAATATGAATATTGTAATTATAAATAGTTTTTATGTTAAATAGAATAAAGCATGCTAGAAATGTTATTTGAATCTATTGAAGAATTGAATTTTGCTCTACTTAGGTTCTTATAGATTATCTTATTTCATACAAAAATTTGTTGCTGCAAATTTTATTTGTTTTGTAATGAATTCAGAAAACTTTACAAATAAAATCAATATACTTTTTCAAATATTAATATTGAATTTTCATGTTTTCCAGATTTTAAGAATCTAACTGTAAAATGTCAAAGAGAAACGTAAAATAAAGCTACTACTGCAAAATGTTTTAGTGAAAGCAATTTTATTTGGTACTTGTTGACAACCAAAAAGCAACATGAAAAAATTTTGGACAATTTGACTATTTCAATCGTTCAACAGTATAACATGTTATTTTCGAGTACTTTGAATTCGGAAAAAAAATTTAGATCTTAAGTTAGGAAGCAAAAAAGATGACCATTTTTGATTTACCGATGAGCGAAAGTAGACGAGTTACGAGTTCTAGTCTTTCAAAACTGAGGCATTTTACAATCCCCTCGAATTTAAGGAAATAGTCATGATATGAAACTGAAAGTCGGAGCAGAAATCATATGGAGATGTAACGTAAAAAACGTCCAGAGCAAGAAAGGAATCCGTACCACAACTGGTTCTTTGTTACTTAAATTACATTTCTGAAAGCATTATGATTCATTTACTATTTGGTAAAAGGGCTTAAGCCAACAAGATTCTATGACAAACAGCTGAATATGAACAAAAAACCAAGTAAGGTCTATGAATTTGAACATATCTTTGTTTTTTTAGAGCCATTATAGCTGACAAATGTTTATATTTATATGGTTATGTTGATTTTTTCACAGGTGATTTTGGGGAAGTAAATTCATATATAGCAACTGGATATCTACAACAATATTTAAAATTGTCTCATGATACTTGACATCGTAAGTCATCCACTACCTTTTATAAACATTCCAAGCCTTCAAGTGCTGTTAAGTACAGAAGGTCTCGAGTTATCCGGATCATTTAGAAATATACTGGATAGATATAGTTGAATAATTGTCAAAAATGGTTTATTTAGAACAAAATGAATTTTGCTAATACTAAGACACCCAACTAACAGAAATACTATGCAGTTAATTTAAAATAATTACTCATTCTATTAAATTGTTAATAACTGAAATTATTAATCAAAATCAAATTTTGCACTTCTAATGCCCAAATTTGTTACGGTCTACAAGTTATAAATAAAATAACTATTTTTATAAGCAGCAACCTTTTAGTCTAAATAGCGAATGATTTTCTTTTTCTCTCACAAAGATAGAACAATCAATTAACTTATTAAGATCTATGATTAACAATAAACAACGAAAAAGTAATACAATCCCAGCAAATCAGCCCAATCTATAAATCTAGACTGAAAGTAGCTGTAATGGCAAACGAGTAGAAACATATGATAATGCACAATTTCGAAAATATCAAGACGACGTGCTAAACAAGAAATTTAAATTAATGTTGTTTAAGAAAGATTGTATTTGTGTAATCATTTTATTCAAAATCATCTTATTCTTCTCCTACACCTCACAAAATGTATCCTAGACGTTGCAAATGCGTTGTATGGGTGTAATTGTAAATTCATTGAAAAACATTTGTCTGTATCTAAAACGTTTAAAATCTGACCTTGAACTATTCGATTTTATCATAATACTAAAGTTGTTCTATATTAGATAGATCATTACAACTGTAATAAATAAGAGTAGATATGCTGCTGTCATTGTAACATTCCTGAGTATTAATGCTAACAGGATTGTCGAGGGACGAAGATTGAACTAGCTGACAGGTGAAAGGATATATATGCAGTGTCGATTCTTCATGTCAAAAGGAGCTGTTCAGTCTTCGCTTGTCTTCGCTTGTAAACTAACGTATGCAATGTTTAACCGGTGAGACACCTGCTTCATTTCTAACAGATGATGACTATGTGCGATATATTATAAATCCGAAAGTTTCACATATCTACGTGAAATAATTCTGACAGTTTGGAAATTTTCAGAATGATAATGCTCTGTAGTATAGGATCATATTAGATTAGATATTGCTAGAGGATCATCCCACTAAATATGAAATATTTCATTGACTTAAATAGTTCTACCTCACATTATCTAAATATGTTGAATACTGGGATGACATTCTCTAAACTAGAAAAGTTGTCCCCGTTATTTTAACATAACAGCTTTGCCCATACCTTACAAATAAGTTTTACATGTTACTTCTCTAAATTAAATAAAAAAACCATGAATCCACGACCTTTATTTTGCCGTTATATTTTTCTCAGTGGAAGCTCTAAAGTGTCAGCAACCCAATGCAAAATATATCTTGAAAACATATATATATGTGTGTGTGTAAGCACTAACAATATTTGTGCAACACTTCTGATAGTATCACAAATAATTTAATTCCTTTATTACCGATGGTTTGTTTACACAATACTAAAGAGTTGCACCCACTCAAATATTGAGATCAGATATAAAATCGTGAGTTAGCTTTATTTGAATTTTGTAGTGCTCTAACAGACGTGGAACCTGTAAAACAGCTACAATGACTGTCCAGACTGAGTATGTAGTAATGCCCTTCAAACCAGATACATACATTATTCTTTTATTCTTCTGAGTTATCTTCTGAGCCAAGATTTTTCTGTCTAGTGTTGTGCATATGGATCGCAAAACTATAACCTAAGGTACACAAACCATACTTTATAATTCTAAAAATTATAATTGATTTCTTGTGAAATTGATATATAAAATGTAAAAATTGATACAGGACCGCGATTTTGCATTTACTGTATCAGTCTACAATTTTTAGACTTTTGTCTACCATTTAGAAAAGGATTTAATCTCCGTGAATATATATTTCCCCATTACTTTCGGTGGCTGTATTAAAAAGCTGATTTTTGGTAAGATATGGAATTAAAAAATAGAAAAGTAAATTGAAAAAAAAATTGTAGAAGTATTATTTGATATATTACACACACACACTTACATAGATATATGCACAAGAGTAATGTGCAATTAAACCTGCAATTTAACCTATATTTTAAAGTATACTTGCATACAATAATAAAAATAAAAATCAAATACATAATAATACATGAAATGGTAAAATTAATACACAATATAATGGTAAAATAAATACGCAAAGAAAAATGTACATCTAATGTAAAATGAGCTTTTTTGAAGCACACATGAAAATAAGGAACTAAAAATCACATTCTAAGAAGTTTATTAACAAATGCAAATTAGAGATTCTTTGTACTAATTAGCAAACAATCATCATTAAAGTCTCATTTGCAATGGATATTCCGGCATATTTCTGAGAGACACAACGCATGATTAGTCATATGAGTAAGAGTTTTGAGTGAACTAATTTACAAGAACTTGAAGAGCACTTTGAAATGAACAATGAAATATAAATAAATCAATGATAAATAGTTATGATTGTTAAATGGCTATTATATAGAAATTATAAAAAATTATAAATTTATTAATTAGAAATCTATACTTCTGTTTAGTGAATATCATAACTTAGACCGTATTAAGAATTCCTTTGAAATTAATTACCTGATATGAAACCGTAGAATCATTAATTTCATCTTCCATAGTTTTCAGTTCCATTTCTACTATCTTATTTTACTATAAAATCAGAAATCGACTTTCTTTAACAACATTAAGTGTAACTTAAGTTTGATGTTTTTATTGCACCTTTAAGTGTGCATTTTAGTTATACGAAAAAAAGTTATTAAAAAATAAAATAATAATTCATAGTGTAATTTTCAAATAGATGTTCCTTTAAATCCGCAGCGTCTAATACAAGACATGTATCATTATGTTTATTCTGTTAAAAAAATTATATCCTTACATTTGAATTCTTTCTAAACCTTTAATTTAAATTTAATTTATTAAATCGGATGAAAAAGCCATAAATTTAGACATACATTAATAGTAATATGTTTACATATTTATAATTTAGACTTGAAACTCTTCATTTTTTATATTAATAGATAGAAATTTAATATAAGAAATTGTTGACTGCTATTATATTCCATTCCTTCCAACTTTTGTCAAAAAAGTACTTTTAAAATGTATAATAAAGTTAATAAAATAGTTATAATTCTTCACTTCTAAAATAACTATGCTTGGTATCTACAAATTTCAACTAAAATTGATTTAGATTTGAACATCTCATGCATATTTATGAAATCTCAGTTTTCAATAGATGTTTTATTTATGTATTTCGGCTGACATATTAAATTTAGTTCCACGACATGTGCCATAATGAAAGGACATCAAATGAAAATACATATAAATGAATGCAACTATCTTTGGAGAAATACATTTATGAACAAAAGTTATATTTGAAAGAAGAAAAAGTATCAAAATCAACATTTCATTCATTAAGCATTCAACATATTTGTGTCAAACAAAATATAAAACATTTTTCAATAGAAATCAACTCAGTTATATAGGTACATAGGCTGTTGTCCAACATAGTCTTTAGATTGTTTACAAAATATTTGGTAATTAATAAAAAATTATAATTTACACGTGACCTGAAAATGCTCTTTATTTTATTGATAATGTTGTTTTCGAATAAGTTTCTAAATATTTAAATTACTTCGCAAATAGTGCAAATTCAATTTTTGCACCCATCATAAAAATATTCGTTACAACTAGGAAAACACTAAAAGGCTGTAAATTATCATAAAATACATGATTTGACCAAATAGAATCAGGTTGGAGAGTTCTTATTGCTTTTCTGAAGAATTTGTGGTTTAATTAACTCATCGATAATTGTCATCGATAGAAAAAAGAGGCATATTTTCGCATGTGAAGTATTCTGTAATAAAACCGAGATTATTATCATAGAGAATATTATTTAAATTAAACTATTCAGCTCCAAATTAACATGTTATGATATTTTTCTTAAAATTTCATTTTACAAACAGCTTTTTTAAGCTTCGTTTATCGTTGCTTTATGCATTTCATTTCTTTTTGTATGATAATATATTTTGTACGTACTACCGTATTGCCGTCGACATATGTCATAGGTGATTTCTGCGTCACAATTATATTAGAAGACGTCAATATGGCATCAAAAGTCACTAGACAGGGAATTTATGTTACCAAATTCCCATTTCTAGTGGTTTTTGAGGTCATTATGACGCGAAAGTCACCTGTGACATATTTCGACTGCAATATGGTAGTAATCTTAATTCCCTACATATAAAGGGAAATTTTTATGCATCTTTTACTCTTTTTTTAATGAAATTTAAGGGTTTTAACTATGATTTT
The DNA here is from genome assembly GCA_032207245.1 of Pardosa pseudoannulata. NCBI lineage: Eukaryota > Metazoa > Arthropoda > Arachnida > Araneae > Lycosidae > Pardosa > Pardosa pseudoannulata. The sequence continues at coordinate 145,508,001 of CM063498.1, read as the reverse complement.
ACTCAGTTTTTGCAATATATCTCCAAAAATTTAGATTCAATAAATAATTTATTAAATACTAGCATATAGCCCGTCATATGACGGGACCAGTAAAATTTTTAATTTCCTAAATTTGTAAAGTACTCCATGAAACAAGTAAAAAAAAAATTGGTTTTTTGACTGAGAATTATCTTACAACAAAAATTAATCGATGATTAAATTTAAAATTATCTTATAGGTAAATAATCTGTTATTTAAACCAATCATAAAAGAAAATTATTTACATAATATCTAAGTTCAGTGATAATAAGTATAAAAATAATGCATACGATATTTAAAGAATTTAAAATAAGAAATGATTAAATGAGATGCTTAAAGGAATGACGTTATAATGCAAGAAAAAACGGTATTTTTCCCTATTTATTATGGGATAAATTGATAAATTTAATCGCTTGATCTTACTGGAGAAAATAGGGCTTGAAAAAATGGCAATAAACTCTCGGAAAACAGGAAGGGGTACATTTCGAATGCTTTAAAGACGACAGTACTTTCTTCTGTAATATGAAGCATATTTATACCACGTTATTTCAGAATCGGATAGATAGTTTGGGAAAAAAATAAACTTTACTCGTTTTGAATTTTGCTGACCCTAACTCACCATGAATCCAATACGGATGCTTCTATACATTCCAGGTCCAACCGTTTTATAAATTCGAGGACAGACGGACAGATAAATTAGGATATTATTATATAGGGGATATAATAATACCCCAAATGCTATAAAATGTCATTGAGTACGAGAAAATTAATCAGATATTATTGAAATTTAATCAAAATTAGACACCACTTGTCAAAGTTAAAATGTTGATTATACTTGGACGAGCCATTTTAATCTTATTTTTAATTTCAAATGCAATTTATTTCATGTAACCTGCTTTAATGGGCCAGTGACAGCTAGAATCAAAAATCTATTAATTTTATTGTCCTAAAATATTGAAAATAAATAGTTATAACGAGAAGAAAATCAAGAAATATACAACACTTTGAGAAGGTACGAAAATTGATCTTTAGTAGAAATAGGTTTAGTTTGGTTTCGAATGCCACGGTCTACTTTTTTGAGGCAAGAGGGCTAATAAAACCAGAAGTAAGTTTAAAAGATATTATATTATTATATTAATATAAGGTATTAAATGATTTAATTTATTCGAAAAAATCACAACAAAACATACAATAATTTAGATGTAAACATTCATACAAAATCAGGTATTGAGATAAAGGGTTTATAAGAATTCGCTTTCAATGTATTTTTATAAATCAACTGATATATTTTAATTTATAACTGAATAAGTGACAGGAGAATTGTTCAATAATAAAAAGTTAGTCATGCATTCATACAGATTCTTTATCTAAAAAACGGATAGTTAAAAAATTTAAACGTACTGAAGTCCCTTATATTTGAAATAATATTTAAAACATCGAGATTAAACGACCATATTAAAAGAAAACTAAAACATGATGCAATTATTTCAATATTAGCAATCGCTAAATTAATGAACTACCTTTATTTTCGAATGCCTATATTTTCTTCAAAGAGCTAAATTTAATAACGTTGAACTAGAAAGTTCTTTAAAGTCACCTAAGAAATAAATCTTTCTATTCGATCTGAATCGGCATGCAAATGGGAAACCGCGCTATTCAATTCATGGAAGCATTCGCTCATATAATGTGAATTTCCATGAAATCTTAGATGATTTCGTCATCATTCAAAATTATTGTAGGTAGAACAGGGAACTTTAAACCCATAATTGCGCTTCGGAAAGTTTATTTTGGGAAATTAATATCTAAAACTACCATTAGCAAATATCCATTTAGATATATTCTATGATATGAAATTGAAAATTGCAGTTATACTTAGTACATTCTAAGATTTTCTAAATATATATCCATTAAAGGTTTCTGTGACTTTGTAAGTATATACTATGTAAAATATCATGCATATATGTAAACGTGATTTAAATGCTTTGCAAGTAATTGTTGTTGTAATATCTCCACCTTCATCAAATTCCTCTAAAATATTTTATACAAAGATATCTTTGACATTTAGCTATTAAGTACTGTTTGTCATATCTACATTTAGTAGATATCGCAAATTTAGGAAGCTACAGGTACGTTAGCAAGAATTAGATGCTAATTGTAGCAGTAATTCTGCAAGTTTCCCCCCAAAAAATAAATAGAAACAAATTTTAAATTTTTAGACATTACAGTTTGTGTATCATATATGGTACATAAACACTAAACATATATGTGTACATATATGAGGCAGATGTGAACCAATGCATGGCATGTGAGATGTGTTTTCAATGGAGAGAGAATCTGCGGATGTATGAAAGTTCCAATATATGCTTATCACTTTTCAAAAAAATGTAATATATATTGAATAATTTTAACCAAATGTAAAATATATCACTTAATATTTTAAATAAGGTAGTGCATTATTTCAAGTATTATATAAATTTATTTTTCCCTAATACGGTTAGATATTAGCCATATTGGATTCTGCGAACTCTATGTTAACCTATAGGAAAAACTGTTCTAAAAGGTTTCAAATTTGATGATTTTTGTTAATGAAATATTACTGTTGGATAGAGAGTAAATTTCTTAGGGATTATTATTAATCCTATTTTTAAATGAAAAATGTCATTATTTACACTCCAAAAAGATTATACAAAAACTTTCAAAAATAAATTCAAATTCAAAATATTTTCCAACACACATTAAAAGATTTAGTCAATTATAACCTTCAAAGATATAGGGAAATGTGCTTAGTCTTAGAATACGAACAAATAAAGTAAAAAGTAAATAAATACTTGATATATAAGTATTAGATATATAAGTATATATAAGCATAAGTATATAAGTATAAATATATATAAGTATATATAAGTATATATAAGCATAAGTATATAAGTATAAATATATATATAAGTATATATAAGTATATATAAGCATAAGTATATAAGTATAAATATATATACGTATATATATATATATATATAAGTATATATAATATATTGATATATAAGTGTAAGTATAGTAAATAAATAATTGATAACGAATTGTCCTGAGATAAATTGAAAGTATTCATAAACATACACTAAGTAAAGTGTAAATGTTAAAAAAAAATCAAGAAAATGTCAGTAAGATTAAAAAATAAAGATAACTAATTGCAGTAGAATGAAGCAGAATGTATAGAAGCGGTAGAAGATTAAAACAAAAGTGAACTAAAAGTTGACAGTTTAAAAAGTAACGAAAATGTAAACAAGTAAAGAAGGTATTAGTTTCTCACACTGAGTTTAAAGATATAACGTTCTTACTCATAGATTGGAAAATGTAGGTGATAAAATTAATTATAATAAAGTAAAAATACATGAATAAATAAATAATCTCACACACATTAAAAGATTTCGTCATGCATAACCTTTAAATGTATAGGAAAATTTGTTTAGTTTTAAAATACGAACAAATAAAATAAATGTAAATAATTACTATAGAGTATCGATAAAGAATTGTACTGATATAAATTAAAAGTGTTCATAAACAGACAATAAGTAAAGTGTAAATATTAAAAAAAAAATTGTAGTGCGGTTAAAAAAATAAAGATAACAAATTACAGCAGAATGCAGGAACATGCATAGAAGAGGTAGAAAATTAAAACAAAAGTGAACTAAAATTTGTAGTTTAAAAAGTAACGAAAATGTAAACAAGTAAAGAAGGTATTAGTTTCTTACACTGAGTTTAAAACTATAAAATTCTTATTCATAGATTGTAAACCGTATATGATAAAATTAATTATAATAAAGTAAAAATACATAAATAAATAAATAATCCCACATACATTAAAAGATTTAGTCGTGAATAACCTTCAAATATCTAGGAAAATTTGTTTAATCTTAGAATACGAAGAAATAAAGTAAAAAGGAAATAAGTACTACAGAGTAGCGATAAAGAATTGTACTCAGATAAATTGAAAGTATTCATACACAGGCAGTAAGTAAAGTGTAAATGTTAAAGAAAAAATCAAGAAAATGACAGTGCGATAAAAAAATAAAAATAACTAATTGCAGCAGAATGCAACAACATGCATAGAAGAGGTAGAAAATTAAAACAAAAGTGAACTAAAAGTTGACAGTTTAAAAAGTAACGAAAATGTAAAAAAGGATATATAATTAAAAAGGTATTAGTTTCTTACAATGGGTTAAAAGCTATAAATATCTAATGCATAGGTTCAAAAACGTAGGTAAGTATAAAATTAATTATAATAAAGTAAAAGTACGTAAATAAATAAATAATTTTAATACAACGAACATGTATTATGTAAAGCCATACTATTATAAATTGAAATGATATTGGATGAAATGAATGTATTTAGAAATAGGTAGTTGGTAAATGATGTGAAAATATTAAAATGTGGTCAGGACAGTAGTTCATTAAATTTAACATACATCAATACATACAGCTTTTGTTCATCGGGAATAAAACGTATAGAATAAGAAGAATTAATTGCAACGAAGCACTAGTACATGCAGTTAACAATTGCAGTAGTAAAATTAAGAATAATTAAAAGAAAAAGAAAAATGAAGTGGAGCCAAAATAGATAGGTAATGAAGATATGAAAAAGTATAGAAATATTACTTCGTCACACACATTATAGAAAAATAACAAAATATTTTATCCATACAAATAAAGCATTGGATACAATAGAAAAAAATTCTACTAAAGTAAAAGTAAATAAATTACATAATTATTATAAATAATTAAATTAATAGGAAAATAGAGCCAAACTGAAAAAGATACACCTTTATAGATGAAGAAAACAACTGAAAAAAATTAATCTATGAGAAGCAGTATATAGCTAAATGTAAAACTCATGTCCTTGCGTAGAAACAGTGCATACTATTTTCAGATAAAAATTCCCCTCCATTCTAAAAGTTGAATTATTTAAGAATATGAAATGTCAGTTCATTCTCTCATTTCGTCACCAAGTAATCTTAAAATCTTTAGGTAATATTTCAAAAAATCATTCTTTAGAATATATGATTCATATGATTCATGATGGGAGGAGAAGAATAATTTCATCGGATAGAAGAAACATCTGAAATATTAATCAACGAAGGATAGCCATTTTTGGCGGATCATACATTTGTCCTTATCCGTTATATGCATGTTTTTATTATTGTTTGAGGAAATATATCGATATTCCCCAAACGGAAATAAGAAGTTTCAAGGAAGAGGCCAGAAAGATGCGTATTGATTGACGTCTACAAATCAGTTGATTTCTGTATGGGGATAAACAAACGCTTTATGAAGGACATAGCGAGAAAACATTGATACTTATTACAACAATACAGTAAATTCTATTTCCTAGTAGTACGAAAGCTTAATAAACAGATTATCTCCAAACTTTTACTCCTTTTCGTGTCATCTTGACTCATTGTGTGCTGGTACATTTCGCAGCAGAAATGTACTGTGAGCGACGTTTAGTGCGTAAAATTAATTATTCAGTTAAATCTCAATAGATCGAAAATTATTTAATTTTTTAACCCCCTTTTCGTATTTTATATTGAAATATATAAACAAATATATAAATATACAAATAAAGAACATGTTGTTTCTCTACTTTCACTCCTTTTTCTAATTTTCGTGTTATATTAGCACATTGTGTGCTGGTACATGTCGCAACGGAATTGTACCGGGAGCAGCTGGCGTTTTGGGCGTAAATTTAGTTATTTGGTTAAATCTCAATAGATCGAAAATTATTTAATTTTTTAACCGACTTTTCATATTTTATATTGATATATATAAACAAATATATAAATATACAAATAAAGAACAGGTTATTTCGATGCTTTTACTCCTTTTCGTGTCATTTTAACACATTGCGAGTGGGTATATTTCACAGCAGAAATGTACCGTGAGCTGCATTTTGAGCGTAAAATTAGTTATTCAGTTAAATCTCAATAGATCGAAAATTATTTAATTTTTTAACCTACTTTTCATATTTTATGTTGAAATATATAAACAAATATATAAATATACAAATAAAGAACAGGGTTTTTTCCCACTTTTACTCCTTTTTCTCCTTATCGTGTCATTTTAACACATTGTGTGAGTGCATTTCGCAGCAGAATTGTACCGGAAACGGGCGTTTTAAGCATAAATTTAGTTATTCAGTTAAATATTAATAGATCAAAAATTATTTAATTTTTTAACCCCCTTTTCGTATTTTATATTGAAATATATAAACAAATATATAAATATACAAATAAAGAACAAGTTATTTCCTACTTTTACTCCTTTTCTACTTTTCATGTCATCTTAACACATTGTGTGTGGGTACATTTCGCAGCAGAAATGTACTGTGAGCAGCGATTTGCTCGTAAATTTAGTTATTCATTTAAATCTCAATAGATCGAAAACTGTTAATTTTTTAACCAGCTTTTCGTATTCTATAAATGAATATATAAATATACAAATAAAGAACAGGTTATTTCCCTACTTTTACTCCTTTATCTACTTTTCGTATTATCTTAGCACATTGTGTGCGGGTACATTTCGCAGCAGAATTGTACCGGGAGCAGGCGTTTTGAGCTTAAATTTAGTTATTCGTTTAAATCTCAATAGATCGAAAATTATTCAATTTTTAACCAACTTTCCGTATTTTATATTGAAATATATAAATATTGTTACAAACTTCAAAGTTGGGTCGGAGATTAAAATGAATTTAAGGACTACAGCACGAAATCAATCATTTATTAGCATTCAGTTGGAAAATACAACACACGGACAAAATCGTCGCCGAACAATTTGAGCACAATACCGTGGGTTCAAGTACCACTTTCCGCATCAAACAAAACGCAAGCACCTATGAAACACAAAACACCATGCGTACTCTGTAAAACCGATAGATCCACTTAAGGACTCTCTCTGTTTGGGACTCAGCCTGCCTTATATAGACCCGAAGAAACTTCTGGAATATTCCAGAAACCGGAACCGGAAGTTGTCACTTGACGCCACACTTGGCAACATTTGGAGACACTTGGCGACAAAAAATAGGTTGCCAAAGCTTTCACCAACTAGCATCCAATTTGGCAAGATACCCATAGAGTCCCATGTTAAATTTAATGTTCATTAACAAATTCGTAACAATATATATAGACAAATAAAAAATATATATATAAATACAAATATATACATAATATATAAATATTCTTATGTATAATATCATTTTCGCAAGGATAAATAAAAAGTTAATTTTAAATCTAAATTGGTTTTTTTAATCAATCTCCCGTTCTGCGGTTCCGCATCGACTCGTGTAATTTTTTTAGAATCTGTGTAGTAGACAATAACATTCGGATTAGTTTTCTTGTATATACAGTTAATTTTACCCACAAACAAACCATGCTATTTCACTAGCCAGTACTAGTACGTGACCCGCGCTCAAGTATCAATCGTCAGAAAACGTACAAGTATGTGTCCCGCATACAATGTGTTAATAAGTTCCGGTATGATTTAACTTCTATAACGACCCTAAATTCTTCAGACTCAGGGTCGCAGACATGTTCAAAGACTGTACTCTCTCCTTTGAAGGTATGTTATTTTTTATTTTACATATAGGTTTTTAATTAATTTTTTTCAAAACTGGCATTAATTCGTCACTTTCAAAACTAAATTAGTTTATTTTCATCTAAAAAATGCCTATTAAAAAAAATAAATGCTAAACTTTGTCTGTAATCATAAAACTGAATAAACTGCAATTATTAAACATTTTAATTTTTTAAATTCTTCTTAAAACTATAAAACAAATGAAGAATATGTCTGATGAATAGTTAGATTATCCCATTACTTTCATTTTTATAACAGGTTTGTGAAGTAAATTTAAATGCGCTGTTTCATTAAATGGGTAAGTAAATATTCAATATAAGAAATAGAAGTAGAAATAAAGGGTTTGATAAAATAAATGACTTGGTTAGAATCTTGATGCAGGGCTTTTAACTAGACTCTAATTCGTATTAAACATAAAAACGTGTATATTTTTTGAGTCACTTTTCGGCCTGAAATTTCGAAATAATTAAACAAAGACAAAATAATTTTCATAAGTATTAACTGAGAAGAGAAAAAGATTTAAATGAACATAAGAAGATTAAAGTATTATGCAACAGGCATGAAAATTTTACAGTAATTCTTTGTAAATTATAAAATGCGTGACAGAAAAAGCTTTAAGAGTAATACTTCACGATTAGTAATTACAAAAGGAATACTGGAGGGGAAAATGCAAAAGTTTTACCATGTGAAAAAAGGTAAATGGAACACAAATGTAAATGGTTTGTATTATTAATATTTTACCAGAAAATGTCTCTCTTATATCGCATAAACCATTTATGTGACAGTTATACTGACAAGGATATCAAATATTACATTGATAGTGGCAACACATTTTGTTTTTTGTCTATAATTAGTTCAGAGACAATAATCTTTAATCTGCTTTCATTATGAATAGAAACAAATACTGTTTGTAAATATTAGATTTTAATAAGTGTTGCATAAGTTTATTTGAAATGGATATAAACAAAAGATGAAACCATGCGTAGCTTGGTTGGAAAATATTTGAGAGTAAATACCCTAATGCCGTAAAAAAAAAGAGTAACTTAGTTGGACTGATAACAATTTATTATCGACCACTTATATCACATATAAATAAAACTCAGACAAAAGGAAACACAATGTAAATGGTTTGTCTTATTAATATTTTATGAGAAAATGTAAGTTCCGCATATCGCACATTAACCATCTATGGAACTGTTATAGTGACAATCATGTCAAAGTTTACATTGATAGTGGCAACATTT
>CM063498.1:145481616-145494116 GCA_032207245.1 Pardosa pseudoannulata | reverse complement strand
GCCTTATTCTTACAATGTGTATGAGTTACTAGATGTTTCCACATTTCTCTTTTCTTACATATTTTGTGATTATTTATTTTACTTCAGTTTTCTGTTTTTTATATTCTGACTTATATGTAACAGTCTAACAGAACATTACCTATGTGATACCAAACGTTATGTGAAGTTTGGGAATTATTAGTTTAAAGTTACCATTAATCCGTTCGATGACAGGTATCAAAACTACGTTCTGTTACTGACTTCACTTCTTTTCATTGTATCTGATCGGCGCACACTTCGGGAGAGTTAAAGCAACGCTGAACTACGTAGTTGTTATATATTAATAAAATTTATGAAAATATTTGTCGTTCACATAAATTAACCTATCCAATTTCATCGGTATCAAGGTTGCGTTAGAAAGTATGTAGTAGAGAGCGGAGGATCTTGGCATCAAAACTTTTTATAATTATATGTATATCTATAGTGTTGGTATTGCTGCTACTATTGCAGTTGTAGTAATAGTGTACACGTACAAATTTATTATTGGAATTATCAATTTTTAGTCAGCTATCATATTCATCAATAATTTGCAACTTTATTTTTTTACATAAAATAATATACTTGTACTATTAGAGTACTACAAAATTATTGTCGCTCACATAAAGCAACCTATTCGATTTCATTGGTGCCCAGGTTGCGATATAAAGTATGTAGTAGAGAGCCGAAGATTTTGGCATCAAAACTTTTTATAATTATATGTATATGTACAATGTTGCTATTGCAGTTGTAGTAACAGAGCGCAAGTACAAATGTATTATTGGAATTATCAATTGTTAGTGAACTATCATATTCATCAATGATTTGCAACTTTAATTTTTTACATAAAATAATATACTTGTACTACAAAAGTAATACAGTTTCAAAAGTTATATTTTCAAGATTAAATTTCAATATTGGCTTCAATGTAAGAGAAATCAAGAATCGTATCAAATATGGTAAAAGCGATTAAAGTATTGTTTTTCAAATAAAATCGCAGAATTACGTCTTCCATTTCTATTACTTGTACCGAAATATATTAGTTTTTAGAATTAAACACTCAATATGCTTAGTTTCGTTGTTCTACTGATATTGAAAATCTTAGAAATACAAACCTTTACACCTAAATAAAGCCAAAGTATCATGCTACACTGAGAAAGTAAAATTTGTTTACTGTTTTTGAGGAACAAAAGGATTTAAGTTCTTGTACATTCCTATTGTACTCTGAAGGTTCCTGAAGCAGATTCAGTTTCTTTGAAAAAAGTAACAAATGTGATTTATTCAGACGTAGGAAAAAAACATGAGATTGAAAGAAATCGTAAAGAAAAGAATCCAGGAGAAAAAAAATGAAAGAAATCTCTAGAAGTCGGAGAGTATTTTATTAAAATCTTACGTGAAGAACTCGAGTTCACCTTTGAACCATTACAGAAAATGCGTTTCAATTTGAAAGATTTGATTTCGGTTGTTTTTATTAACTCTACATTTTTGGATGTAAGTAACTTTCAAAGGAGAAAATATGTTGTAAATATCATGGTTAAATATTTTCTATTTTTTTGTTAATAATGACAGTTAAAAAGAGTGATAAACTATACATAATGTATTTTTTACTACCTCTAAATTTCAAAATACTTTTGATTTAGTAAGAGCTTGAGTTAGTAATTTCCTTATTATGTGTTACAACTAAAGTTTTTATATGTTTTTTTGAATTTAGGAAATATTTCAGTTTCTGCTTAAAGAGTTAAATAAAATATATTTTGAGTTTATAATTATAAATGTCTATACATTACACTTCTAATAGAAATTTAAAAAAATAACTCGATTCATACTTTTTCAATTAAATCAAAAATAACTAGAGTATTTGTGGTTTTCAATGCAATCTCAGTTGATGTATTTAATATTTTACTTGGAAACAAATTATATTTCTCTAATCCTAAGAGCCAGTGTTTGTATTTACCACATTTTTCTTATAATAATAGCTTTGAATGAATTCAATTTTTTTTATTATTGTGCATGATTTATTATATATGGGAAGGTTTCAAACGTAACATTTCCTAAAACTCACCCCCACTATGTTTTATTTAAAGAGCCAGTAAAATCTCCTAGATAATGTGTGATTTGCTAAAATGTCAGCCGCAATATCTTCAACTGGTCTACCATCTGTAGAAGTCTATAAAAAGTTAAGCTTTTGTTTGTTTTCTCTATAGCTTTCTACGTATATTCTTTATAACTTTTGTAATAAGAAGATTATTTGTTGGTGCATATTACATTTGGGATATTTCTCCTCTAGTAATCATGAAGAAAATTTATTTATAGCAACAATTTATTCCAATATTATACACTATTAAGATGTGATTTAAATCATGGGTCTAATTATGTATTTAAGCAATGTGACTTTGTATAGAAATTTCTTTAGTCATTCTATTTTTATTTCTTTCTTTTGTCTCTATTTTTATTTCTTTCTTTTGAGAAATTGTTTGTATTCAGATGCATAAAAACACTCACACACACACATATATACCTTAATACATAAAATGTTTCTCTCCATGTGCTTGTAATTGAACTCCTCCTAAATCATTGCACTGACTTTGATAAAATTAAGTTTAATCGTGAATGGTTTAGATTCACAATTTGATAGAAAATGTTTTTTTTATTAAAAATCCAGAATTGCTCACTTATTGCAATAATTATAATGCCACTTAAACCCTTCACTGCAAATTTATCTGTTATACAGAAGTCAGCGCAAAGTGCTTCAGTACGAGAATTCCCAGGAATCGATTCCTCTTGCAGACGATCTGGGAAACTTTAATTTAATCTAATTTCGTTTTTGATGACTGTACGCGTGGTGACATGAATTTTTTTTAAATTAGTTTTTTTCGTTACTTTTAGATGGAAAAGGTCCAAAATATAATTTATTTAAAAATATTTTACAATTTTTCGATTTACTGTGTTAAAATAGGACAATGTCTGTTGGGTCGTCTACTATATATATATATATATGTGTGAGGTTTAAAAATGGGGTTTAAGAATTAAGCGAGTTATAATTAAAAATAGTTAAAACTCATTAACCGTAACGTAATAAGAGAAAGACACCCTCGAGTGGAACTATACAGACGCGAAGTAGACATAGGGATTTGCTTAGGTAGCAACGCTAAAAAAGACAATTCTGATTGGAAACTCCGGTTGATAACATCCTCCACGCTTGTCGTGGAAATTATGAGAACAAAGGATATCTAATTTGCATAGCAATGGACAGAAGGATTACAATAAAGAAGTTTTTATATATGAAATCATATGTGTCTTCCATGTTTTAACCACTCGTCCATGTTATATATGTATATATATATATATGTATATATGTATATATATATATATATATATATATATATATATATATATATATATATATATATATATATATATATATATATATATATATATATTACGTTACGTTTATGTATGATGCATGTAATGTGTCTCAATGTTTAAATATAAAGCATACACACCCATTTAAGATTTATTTTTTAGATAATATATATTCATTCCTAATTAGTATATCCTCCATAAGTTATGCTACATGTGTAGAGACAATATCAAAGATTGTCTATTTAATTTGATAAAACAGAAAATACATATTTTTAAATATTTATTTCTGAATCTTCTTTTCTTACTTTTTTTACATACTTGTGTTTTAAGTCCTTTTATCTTATCTTCTGCTATAGAAACATTTATGTAGGAAAATTATTTCATTTAACAGAATTTTTTTTTAAATATAAATAAGACTGCAGAGAAAATTTTTGTCATTCAAAGAGCCTTATTTTACTGAAAAAACTTAGAATCTCCTCTATAAATCTTCTTTTATTCATTTGAAGATGTACTTTTAAAAGGTTCAAACCGATGTTTCTCTTTCAAACTCCTTCTGGATGAAAGGATATTTTCCAACAACACATTTGTACTTTATGGTTGACAACACACACTCTGACCTTTTAGGATGAACGAAAAAGAATCTCTTAGATCTCTTAATATTTGTACCCTTCTGAAAACTTACAACAGCTATGCGTTTAATCCGAATTTTTAATGAGACAGCTCTGTGTTAAGCACCCTGATTTAAGTGCATCGCAAATACTCTCTCGATTCAATACTTTAGTATATTTAATTAGAAAAATGTCATGCTTTTTAACAAACTGCGTAATTAGTTTCTATAAATGTCCCGAGAAATTAATTCCCGCTCTGGTAAAAGGCACAGGAACGAAAAATTTTTCTTGCAGCGGTCTTTTGAAAATAAACAGTTTTTGTCAAGAAAGAGCAGAACTATATATTGCTGGAAGTAACCAAAAGTGGGATAGTATCTTTTAGGGAGAAATGTCAGTTTATTCCCTGGAAACTTCTAAATATATGGGAACGCGTTCAGATTAGTCCATTATTCTTGTGTATATGTTATAGTGGCATAAAATGCTAAGTCAATTAGTTTCAGTTGGAAGAATAAATAAATTACTTAAATGCATAATTAGATGTGAGAAAAATTTTAAAAACTCACTGACGGAAGAAATTGAAACGTTAAACTTAAAAAATAAGTGATATTCTTAAATTTAAATTAAACTTTTTTCAGAAAATTAGAGCTTGAATTAATTGTAAAATTATTATATCTGCATATATTTCTATACTAAAACTCTTCAGACTGAATGATATAATTATTTAAAATCTTTTCGTGGCTTTTTCACTCCTATATTAACATCACAGATCACAGATAAACTTACTTTTATGAAGTTAATGATTTAGTTGGCCTTTAATATCATTTTCCATCTGTAGTCTTTAGAATTCAATATAGTTAAACATCGATGAATTCAAAATACTTTAAACACTGAAAAATTGTTTAAAAATTCAGATGCTACCTTGTTGAGTGCAGTGGTAATTGTTTTATTGAATATCATAAGAAATTTATAAAAAAAGTATTTCCTAACATTTTAGTTCCGAATTTGGAAATAAAATTTAATAATATTTTGGCATACAATGATACTTTTTAAAGCAAGTACTGTTTACTACAGACAAATACATATAACACATAACATACATTAAGTAAATTTAATATTATTACAAAGTAGTTCAAATTTTTTTCTCGATCACTTTTTTTTGTCATTTACGCCTTCATGAATATATTTTGAATAAATAGATGAAGACATTTGTTTAAATTTTTTAAAGTCATGTTTAAAACCTGTATTTTGTTTAGGAATATACATTGTACATGAGCGTTGTACATGTACCGACAATATTAAAATAATTTAAAAAAGAAAGGATTAAATGAGATGGTTAAATGATTGAAGTCATAATGCTAGAATTTTTTTTTATTTTTACCTATTTATTATGTGATTAAATTTAACACCTAATATCACACCTAATATCACACCTAATAGAAAATAGTATCTTTCACTGTGATATGAAGTCTATTTATGCAAATTCCTTTTAGAATGGGATCAATAGTTTAGGAGAATATAAACTTTACTAGATTTGAATTAAAAAATTTGAATACTTACCCTAACTCATCAAGAATCTAGTTAGAATGCCTCTATCCATTCGATATCCAACCGCTTCATTAAATTCTATGACAGATTGACAGATAACTTAAGCTATTATCATATAGGGGATGCTTATTATCTTTCATCATCCATAGAACTAGTATGTATATACGAAAAATATACATAAAAACAACTGATTTTTCAAATATTATAAGTTGTTTTTTTATCCCTATTTATCTAGTAATCCTCACTACCTATATCCAAAAGAAACATATTACAATGTAAACCCTGACTAACTTTCTTAAAATTAATTATATAAGATGTTTGGAAAAATAAAATTGGGTATGTAGTAGTATCAGAAAATATTTTTAAAAGTAATTAAACATACTTAAAAATATTTTTAGAGTTGTATTTCATCTTGTAATATTGGCTCTCCATAAGCTAAAGGATAAAACCGTTCTATGGAAGCGAAAAATAATGAAGCACACATTTGGATATACGAATTTTAGCATCGGATATTAAATTTCAAAGTAAATCTCGAAAATGCAGATCATGTTCATCTAGTTCTGTGAATGGAAAGTCTGTAGAAGAAGGAAAAAAAAACTTACCAAACAGTGAAGTACTGATACTTTCTTTCATTAATCATTATTTCTAATCTTTGGAGAATTACACAAGTAAAATCTTAGAGGAAAATATGAATGCTTTTTTTAGAATAACACAATAACACAACTGTACTCTCTACGTGCTAGTTTTAAAATTTTCTGCTTAATGTATAATAATCAGTTACACATCAACGATTTTTAAAAATTGGTTTTATCATTTCATGGTGTGGTTTTTTTTAAATCTGCTACAGAAGTTTTCTGTTCAAACTGAATTTTTTTTCACACTTAACTAAAGAGAAAATATCAAGTTCCTTTTTTTCAGGTTTATTGTACAATTATGAGTTTTGTTAGGCTTAATACTAATTTTCATATCCCCTATATAATTACACCCTAAATTATCTGTACGTCTGTCTTAGAATTTATGAAATGGTTGGACCTGGAATGGATAAGGGCATCCATATCGGATTCTTAATGAGTTACTGTAACGATTTTTAAAAATTAGTTTTATCATTTCATGGTGTGTTTTTTTAAAATCTGCTACAGAATTTTTTTGTTCAAACCGAAGAAATTTTCTGTTCAAACTGAAATTTTCTTTTTACACTTAACTAAAGAGAAAATATGAAGTCAGATTCTTTTTTTCAGGTTTATTGTACAAAGATGAGTTTTGTTATGCTTAATATTAATTTTCATATCCCCTATATAATTACAGCCTAAGTTATCTGTACGTCTGTCCTAGAATTTATGAAGTGGTTGGACCTGGAATGGATAAGGGCATCCATATCGGATTTTTAATGAGTTAGGGTAATGGTTTTTAAAAATTAGTTTTATCATTTCATGGTGTGGTTTTTTTTAAATCTGCTACAGAAGTTTTCTGTTCAAACTGAAGAAATTTTCTGTTTAAACTGAAATTTTTTTTCACACTTAACTAAAGAGAAAATATGAAGTCAGATTCTTTTTTTCAGGTTTATTGTACAAAGATGAGTTTTGTTAGGCTAAATACTAATTTTCATATCCCCTATATAATTACAGCCTAAGTTATCTGTACGTCTATCCTAGAATTTATGAAGTTGTTGGACCTGGAATGGATAAGGACATCCATATCTGATTTTTAATGAGTTAGGCTAATGATTTTTAAAAATTAGTTTTATTATTTCATGGTGTGGTTTTTTTAAATATATTACAGAAGTTTTCTGTTCAAACTGAAGAAATTTTCTGTTTAAACTGAAATTTTCTTTTCACACTTAAGAGAAAATATGAAGTCAGATATTTTTTTCAGATTTATTATACAAAGATGAGTTTTGTTAGGCTAAATACTAATTCTCATATCCCCTATATAATTACATCCTAAGTTATCTGTAAGTCTGTCCTAGAATTTATGAAATGGTTGGACCTGGAATGGATAAGGCCATCCATATCGGATTCTTAATGAGTTACTGTAACGATTTTTAAAAATTGGTTTTATCATTTCATGGTGTGGTTTTTTTTAAATCTGCTACAGAAGTTTTCTGTTTAAACTGAAGAAATTTTCTGTTCAAACTGAAATTTTTTTTCACACTTAACTAAAGAGAAAATATGAAGTCAGATATTTTTTTTCAGGTTTATTGTACGAAGATGAGTTTTGTTAGGCTAAATACTAATTTTCATATCCCCTATATAATTACAGCCTAAGTTATCTGTACGTCTGTCCTAGAATTTATGAAGTGGTTGGACCTGGAATGGATAAGGGCATCCATATCGGATTTTTAATGAGTTAGGGTAATGGTTTTTAAAAATTAGTTTTATCATTTCATGGTGTGGTTTTTTTTAAATCTGCTACAGAAGTTTTCTGTTCAAACTGAAGAAATTTTCTGTTTAAACTGAAATTTTCTTTTCACACTTAAGAGAAAATATGAAGTCAGATATTTTTTTCAGATTTATTATACAAAGATGAGTTTTGTTAGGCTAAATACTAATTCTCATATCCCCTATATAATTACATCCTAAGTTATCTGTAAGTCTGTCCTAGAATTTATGAAATGGTTGGACCTGGAATGGATAAGGCCATCCATATCGGATTCTTAATGAGTTACTGTAACGATTTTTAAAAATTAGTTTTATCATTTCATGGTGTGGTTTTTTTTAAATCTGCTACAAAAGTTTTCTGTTCAAACTGAAGAAATTTTCTGTTCAAACTGAAATTTTCTTTTCACACTTAACTAAAGAGAAAATATGAAGTCAGATATTTTTTTCAGGTTTATTATACAAAGATGAGTTTTTTTAGGTTAAATACTAATTCTCATATCCCCTATATAATTACATCCTAAGTTATCTGTACGTCTGTCATAGAATCTATGAAGTGGTTGGACCTGGAATGGATAAGGGCATCCATATCGCATTTTTAATGAGTTAGGGTAATGGTTTTTAAAAATTAGTTTTATCATTTCATGGTGTGGTTTTTTTTAAATCTGCTACAGAAGTTTTCTGTTCAAACTGAAAATTTTCATTCACACTTAACTAAAGAGGAAATATGAAGTCAGATTCTTTTTTTCAGGTTTATTGTACAAAATTGAGTTTTGTTAGGCTTAATACTAATTTTGATATCCCCTATATAATGACAGCCTAAGTTATCTGTAC
This sequence comes from Pardosa pseudoannulata, assembly GCA_032207245.1. Lineage (NCBI taxonomy): Eukaryota > Metazoa > Arthropoda > Arachnida > Araneae > Lycosidae > Pardosa > Pardosa pseudoannulata. Next base: position 145,485,376 of record CM063498.1, on the reverse strand, counting down.
GTCTGTCCTAGAATTTATGAAATTGTTGGACCGGGAATGGATAAGGGCATCCATATCGGATTTTTAATAAGTTAGGGTAATGGTTTTTAAAAATTAGTTTTATTATTTCATGGTGTGGTTTTTTTAAATATATTACAGAAGTTTTCTGTTCAAACTGAAAATTGTCTTTCACACTTACCTAAAGAGAAAATATGAAATCAGATTCTTTTTTTCAGGTTTATTGTACAAAGATGAGTTTTGTTAGGCTAAATACTAATTTTCATATCCCCTATATAATTACAGCCTAAGTTATCTGTACGTCTGTCCTAGAATTTATGAAGTGGTTGGACCTGGAATGGATAAGGGCATCCATATCGAATTTTTAATGAGTTAGGGTAATAATTTTTAAAAATTAGTTTTATCATTTCATGGTGTGGTTTTTTTAAATCTGCTACAGAACTTCTGTTCAAACTGAAAATTTTCTTTCACACTTAACTAAAGAGAAAATATGAAGTCAGATTCTTTTTTTCAGGTTTATAGTACAAAGATGAGTTTTGTTAGGCTTGTAGTGGTTGGGCCTGGAATGGATAAGGGCATCCATATCGGATTCTTAATGAGTTAGGGTTAGCTAAATTAAAATCAAATCTGTAAAACCTCTCAAAATTCTCCACGTCCCCACTTTTCGAGCGTTTAATGTACTTATTTCAATTTCTATCGTCCCCTGTGAAGAACATGTGTTTAATTTTATCAATTTATCACATAATAAATAGTTAAAAATAACATTTATTTTCTAACATTATGATGTTATTCCTTTAACCTTCTCATTTAAACATTTATTTAAATATTGTCTACATTATTTTCATACGTTTTATCACTGAACTTAGATATTACGTAAATCATTTTTTTAATATTTGGCTTTAATAGTAGATTAAGTAAATATGTGATAATTTTAATTTGAATCAATGATTATATTTTGTTGCAATGGAAATTTTATCACCGGCATTAACAACAAATTATTTTCGTAAGATTATTTCAAGGACTAATAAATATCTAGCGTTAAAGGTATATATCTTTGAAAATTAGGAAGTTTTTTTCTTTTGTGTGTTTGTTTTTTATACATAACCACACGGTTTGACTAAATGACCTCAATGGGATTCTAAACTGCATTCACAGTACCGGAATACTTTAGAGGAGTATTAAGATGAAACAAATTGTTGAAAGTGTATCAGATAATTCTCAGCGAAAAAAAAAATAATTTTTACCTGCTTCATAGTGTAGTTTACAATCCTGAAAAATTAAAAATTTTACTAATCCCGTCATATGACGGGCTATATGCTAGTAATACAATAATAATTTAAAATCTTATGGATATTAGTAAACATCAACCATTCTGCAAGAAAAATACTTTACAAATAAAATATTTAAAAAAGCAAAATATTTACAAAAGTTTTCAGTTCTCTTTATTATTTACAGACAGAACATTATCACCACACATATTTTAAAGTATTTTGATAAAACACTCTTCAAATGCATCGTCTTGTAAAGAACTACAACGGAATAAAAGTTAGGTGTTTTTTTAATCGAATAAATATTTTTTCTTCCAGCGACATTTGAAAACAATCTATCATAATTTTGACATTTGCAAATATCCTTAAGTCTTCTGAAACAACTGAAACAATTTGATTTATTTCCCTAGTGGTAGTAATCAGAAAAGCAAGTTAAAAATATCGATGCTTTTCAAGAATGGATTTTACAAGAATTTTTTTTTTATTTTTTATACTATTGACTCTGTAGATCTTATATAACAGTATGATTCTTCCTTTATTCCTTTTCAAATATATGTTCGTATATCAATATTTATTTTAAGTACAATTCAATAAAGTTTGTTTTAGGGAAACTTATACAATACTCATGTTAAAACACTTTCTCGTGCAAGTATATGTTGACCATCAAGATATACAACATATTTTATCGACATTTATTACAATGTAATAAAATAGATTAATTTAACCTCTCCCGGGAATTACATAGTTTTATTAGCAATATAAAGGAAATGCTTACGATTATAATTATGTGTTCAAGTTTAGTCAATTAACACTTTAAACATTTTCTTGTCATATTTTGACCAAAATTAAGAACTTTTCATCTCATATGTATAAATAGATAACATGCATTTAAATCTTCTGTCAATAGTGTATTAAGTATATAATTTATCAATATTAATGTTTTTATTAAAACTTAAAAAAATTAATATTTCTTAAACATGGCTGTTTCCATGAAAAAGAAAAGCTAAACGGTAAAGAGGAAACAGTATTAGAGAACGGTAAAAAAATTTGCATTCTTTAAGTAAACAGACTGTTAAAAAATATCCCAAAATAATATTAGCTCACAACAAATAATATTCAAAACTCGTAACTCACTAAACAAGTGAAAAAAAAGAATGGCTTTTTTTTGTCGGGTAAAGAAAAAAACATAATACGTGACTTAGAACGTTGTATATACTTATTTTTCAACCTAATTTTTTCTAGACTTATATAGTCCATTTTATGAAACACAGGAAACTGTAGAAAAAAATCTGATACATTCTCGAAGTTATGTATTATGAACACTTTAAACTAAAGAAAGTGAAAATTGGGGAAATCCGTAGACTTATGTAATCATATAATCTAAAGTGAAATTATTTTAATTTCTTTTCAGAAAATCCAGTTTGTAGACAACAAAAACAGATCTGATTAAGGTGCCTTAGACTATACAGAAATAAATGTATAATTTATTTTTACATTATAGATATATGAATAATTTTTGAAGTATTATTGTATCATCACAGTTTTAGGTCTTATACGAATGATCTTAATACAGGCGAATTAACTTGCTAACCTAAAATGATACTAAATTTGCTTTACAAATAAAAAAAAATTATATTTATCCCAAAATGTGGTGCAAATAGATTTATGTTACTGAGTAGAAATGTGTGCATCTTTACAAACAATACATCTATATCTCCTTTAAAAGTGGATATTTTAAATGGTAAAAATATAAAACCCTTCAATATGTAAAAAAGTTATGCTTCATGTATATTCAAATAAACATATCCTTGCTTTGTTACATATTTATCAAAAAATAAAATATAAAACAGGTGTATTCATCAACATTCTTCTAAATTAGTACATTCAGTAATGCAAATCAAGATTTTAACACTGATTTAAATACACAAAAACGTGATATTCTTAAATTTAAATTAAACTTATTTGAGAAAATTGGAGCTGGAATTAATTGTACAGTTATTATATCTGCATATATTTCTATACTAAAACTCTTCAGACTAAATGGTATAACTATTTAAACTCTTTTCGTGGGTTTTACACTCATATATTAATCCAGTACACAGAAAAAAAAGTTAAAAAATACGTTAAAGATTTAGTGTCAATATTTTATGATTTATTTATCTTACCTTTGTCGACTATGGAATATAAAAAGTTAATTTCTTTACTTGTATAAATAGGTAATAAACAGATATTATAGATTGTTAACTTTTAATACACATAAATTGTCAAGTACAAAGATCATATAAAAATAATGGATTTTAAAAGTACATAAAATTTCTTAACAGAATTATTTAATTTTTTAGAAATATAGATATTTAGTGGTGCAATTTAACATCTGTAAAAACGAAATACTTGTAATAAAGATTTAAACATGAAAAGCTATCTGCGTCTTGTTAATATTATCTATAAATTAAAGAGTGCAATTCTAAATAATAAAAAAAAACAATAAAAACACT
>CM063498.1:145471616-145476616 GCA_032207245.1 Pardosa pseudoannulata | reverse complement strand
TTTTTATGAGAGATACTGTTTATTCTTTGTATGAAAGGTAATTTATATACGCATTATATTTGACCTCCTGTATTTTAAATTATTTTATTCTTAAAGACTATTCAACAAAATCCAACTATTTTACAACTGTTGTAGAAATAGTAGTACCTGAATTAAAATAAATATACAGATGCCTATATATAACAATATTGTGGTTAGAGTGAAATGGTATCAGAGTCAATTCTAGACATAATTAGTGCCTGATATATAATTTATTCTTCGTATTAATGGTATGAGAAGTAATTCTAGGCTGATAATTAGTAGAGTATACCTTGTTTATTCTTTTATGAACGATAAGTTATATACTCATTATATTTGAAAATACGTATATTGCATGTTGCATACTTCAATATTGGACACCGGAAGAATTTATAATTATTGGATACCGTGCATCAGAAATAAAATAAAATCAAAGCTACAACTCTTGTATATTACTAGTAGTAGGTAGCATGAAATGCTATGAGAGTTAATTCTAGGCCATAGATTGGAATATTTGTTTACAATATTATAAAACAAAAAAAATCATTGAGATGACACAAACGTTTAAATACAAGCCGAGTATATTCGGAAATGGAAAACCCCCAAGCTAGAAATAAAAAATTATATATTGGATAAAAATTGAAGAGAAAATAAAATGCAATGACATACATCAATGACAAACACTCTAACTTTCGTTCTTGAGAAGCAATTGTTGTTGTATCTCTGCAACTCTCCCAGCTCACTTGTAGGTATCTTCACCTATTATCACGTGGAAGTTCTTCGCTCTCGAATTTACCGTGTTAGAAGGCAAAACCAGCCCTTACATCTTTCGGAGAGAGGATACTTACATCGGTGGAAGCTAGGGTAATTTCTGCATCGCATCAAGGGTGTTTTTAAATTTATTTTTCATCCATGTGATCCAAAATTGTGAACTACGCTTCTTTGCCTTAAATTCTAAATTTTTTAATTTTTTGAGATTTTGACCCCACTTTCCAAGAGATGAAAACATTTCCTTTAACACCAATTTGGATTATATTTTAAACCAATTCTTTTATTTTGTTTTTGTTTGTTGTTATTTCAAGATAGCTTTACGACAGCTGGCCAAAAATGATTAATATCTATGTTTGTTAAAATCATTGTGCAATTATCTGAATTGTGTTATACTCTCTAACAGTCTTGTAATTTTTATACAGAACTATATATGTAGATCTTCAATTTTCATACTGAAGTAATACTGAAATACCTTAACTCTACTATTATATTTCATTTCTTCTTTTTGAATCTTTTCGTATATTTTTAATACGTTGACGTAATTTTAAACTTTTAAATAGGTATGTTTTCACATGTATTACCAGATATAAAGATATTTTGAATTTCTACTTTAAAAATTATAGTTGCTATAGTTAATTTATCTCATTAATATTTGTGATCGTAGAAAATAGTCAACACTTAAACAAATGTGATAATTATACCGTTTATAGTTTTGAGATATTAATATTAAATTATAAAAAATTATTGTTGCTATAGTTAATTTATCTCATTAATATTTGTGATCGTAGAAAATAGTCAACACTTAAACAAGTGTGATAATTATACTTTTTATAGTCTTAAGATATTAATATTAAATTATAAAAAATTACAGTTGCTATAGTTAATTTATCTCATTAATATTTGTGATCGTAGAAAATAGTCAACACTAATACAAATGTGATAATTAAACTTTTTATAGTCTTGAGATATGAATATCAATGTCAGATTACTAAACAAAATATGAATGACTATTAAACATGTCATTCAACATTTAGCTAATGAATGGCTTAGAATTAATGAATGAAGCTTTATAAAATAATTTTGCATTATATTCTCCCCAAAATAATACAGTGAACTGTACAAAATTTGTAATGGTGTTTAAGATTTTTTGGTAACAAAGTGTCTTCGTTTGAGAAAATATTCCCACTTCAAAAATTATGGATTATAAAAACATCTGTAAACATAGTGATGCTTGACATTGACAAATAAGTGATTTCGAAAATTTTCAAAGTGTTTTAAATCCAGAAACACCGTTGTCTTGAGATCCAAAAAGCGAAATCCTATGTAAGCCATGCAGAACATTTGCTGTCCAAATACATTGAGTGGTTGTAAAAAGGAAAGACGTAGGAGTAACTCAAGTGCGTTTTTTTATGTAGAATTTGAAATCTTGTTGAAAGTAAAGCACATATAAAGAAGAGAAATGCATCAGTGATTTTATTTTAGAAGTATTTCTTATTTAAGCTTGATAAAGAATGTAAAGTCAGTATTTCCCTATTGGGAATGTCAGGCCTCAAGTATGTTTCATTTATATTTAAATAGTTTTATAATTTTCTCATTAATGTTGTTATAGTTTTATTTCTAATATTTAACTAAATTTATAATATATATATATATATATATATATATATATATATATATATATATATATATATATATATATATATATATATATATATATATATATATATATATATATATATATATATATATATATATATATATATATATATATATATATATATATATATATATATATATATATATATATATATATATATATATATATATATATATATATATATACATATATATATATATATATATATATATATATATATATACATATATATATATATATATATATATATATATATATATATATATATATATATATATATATATATATATATATATATATATATATATATGTATATATATGTATATATATATATATATATATATATATATATATATATATATATATATGTATATATATATATATATATATATATATAAATATATATATATATATGTATATGTATATATATATATATGTATATATATATATATATATATATATATATGTATATATATATATATATATATATATATATATATATATATATATATATATATATATATATATATATATATATATATATATATATATATATATATATATATATATATATATATATATATATATATATATATTACTTTCTTACATAATTTTAAGTATGCATACATAGAAAAATAAATTTTTGCTAATTATCTTTTAAACGATAATGTGCTCTTGTATTCTTATCAGGAGTGCAATCTGAGGTTTATAATCTACTCCATATCACTCCAAGTAATGTTTTCTTCTTAAGCAAAACTAGCTCATTAATCTAAAAAGCTATAAAATAGAATGTATGTATTTGTATTATAACTTCATATTAATTTCCTTATTGTTTTCCACTTAATATTTTGATACTATTAAGCATTATTTATACTGTTTGTATGATATACGTCTGTAATTTCATGTTCCAGAAATGTGAAATTCAATGGCAAGTTTTGACCTTTAGGAATTCTTCATCACAAAATCATTTGTTGGTAAACAAGTAATTTTTTATTTCGCTAATTGTTTTTTCATTTCATGGTTTTAAAATGTAAAAGAGACTTTATTTTGTTATACCCTTTTGAGACTTTTTTTTAAACCAATTGTATCATCGACGTTTAAACTTATTGCAATGGGGACGAAAGGCATTTAAATTGGTAAAAAGCAATAAAAAATGCAAATGAATATTTGGTCAGAAAAAGCAAAAGATAAAGCTACGCATCAATAATTTATTCAGGTTTTGAATGTAATTGAATAAGTGTTTTATTTTGTTGTTATCTGCTTTTATTTCTTTGAAAATATAAATATAACTCTTTTATATTTGACATTTCTCCGAACGTGAATGGTTTGAAACAGTTCCAGGTATATTACTATTATTTTTTTTTAAATTCTTTGAAATTCTGAGATATTTTTTTATTTATGCACTAGCTCACAGCCTGTCATCTGACGGGATTAGTAAATTTTTTAATTTTCCAGAATTGTAATACCCTGTGCTGCAGGTAAAAGAATGGTTTATTTTTCGACTGAGAATTATCTGGTACACACTCAATAATTTGCTTATCTTACTCCTTTAATGTCTCCAGATAGTGTGAATGCAGTTTACAGTCACGTTGATTTCATTTAGTCAAACCGTGTGATTATGTATAAAAAACAAACACTCAAACAAAGAAACTTCTTGGTATTCAAAGGGATATAAATTAATCTCTAGATATTTATTAGTCTGGGAAATAGACTCATAGACTTTTATGAAAGGAATTTTTTGTTAATACCAGTAATAAAATTTCCATTGCAACAAAAAATAAACAATAATTAATTTAAAATTATCACATATGTATCTAACTTATTATTTATGTCAAATATAAAAGAAAATTATTTACGCAATATCTCAGTTCAGTGATAAAACATATAAAAATAATGCAGATGATATTTATATAATTTAAAATATAAAAGGATTAAATGAGATGGATAAAGCAATGACGTCATAATTCTAGAAAAAATGTTATTTTTACCTATTTATTATGCAATAAACTTAATAGCCTGCTCTTAACACGGCTTGATATAATGAAATTAAACACTTGAAAAAAGGGGGTGGTGGATTTCGAACGTTTTAAAGACTTGCTTTAAAAATTGCTAAATCTAACTCATCAGTAATCTAATATGGATGACTCTATCTATTCCAGATCGCTTCATAAATTCGAAGACAGAAGGACAGATAACTTAGGCTATTATTGTATAGGGGATGTGTGTTATAAGACTATGCTTGTTTTTATAAATAAGTAATATGTAATTACTTTGCTTAGTTATCGTCTATGGAATTCTTCAGAGGCTGAGAAAATTTATTTCAACATTACACAACCTTAATTATTTGTATTATATAAAGTATATTTAACTCATACGAAATTTAGAAATTGAAGTCAGTTAAGTAATTTTCAAATTACTGGAAGTATGTTTAAAGAATAATTTTGGACGACTCAATTTAAAAAAAAAAATTATTATTTTAATTGAAAGTTATATTGTTTAAGATTTAGAGTTTTGCATATTTTAGGTTATTGCATTATCTTTTCCTATGTTTAAA
>CM063498.1:145451616-145466616 GCA_032207245.1 Pardosa pseudoannulata | reverse complement strand
GGCTATACAGTCTCAAGTCAAGTATTTCGTTATATTGAAATGATATATTAAAAATTATTTATACAGAAAATTAAGATATTTAAGATATATCTGTTAATGATGTTCTGCCAATACATCATATAATAAATGAGATAATTTTTATTCACTGTGAAATTCCGCTTAAAAGAAAACCAATCAAATACGTTTAGCTTTTTAAATAATTTATTTTTATCAAGGAAAACATGATTATTTTAGATTTTTTATTTCAAATACCCTGTTAGAATAACAATGGAAAAACTTTCTTTTGTTAAGCTATCAAACAACTCTTGTTCTAAAAGCTTATAATGTTAAATATAGTTAAAATATTTGGATATTTTATGAATAAATGTATAATACTTATGTAATGTATTTCTACATATATATGTTTCTGTTTGTGTATATGTAATAGTGTATGCGTGTGTGTATGTGCCTTCGAGACAATTACTGTATTAGGTACCCATTTCTTGGACTTTGGTTTGGCTATTGTGTAAGGCTTACATGTATTTATATTGTCCCCTTAAAAGAATAATGTTGATAACTTACATGGCACTCCCATAATAAAATGGTCATCAAAATCTATGGATCACTTAGTCATATTTTATGTATGTGAAAAATGGATTGATTTATATGTCACAACTAAATAATTCTTATCAAGTTATATCATTATAGACGATCAAAGTAAAATGTTTCTTCTAAGCAGAGCAGAAATTTTTATTTTATCAAAAATATACTGTTTTAATGAGTATTTTCCTATCGAACGATCCTATGTTACCTTAATAAAAAGATAATTAATAATTCTCCTTTATAATGCTAGTCTAATCATATATGATGCAGATGATGCATCAGATATGATTTTTCAAATTTTTCAAAAACATTTGTTTCGATCCTTTTTATGGAATTAATTTCCCCATAATACTTTATCCCTATAAGTAACTTACGAATTAAAAAATATTAAAGACATCTAGTTCATCTGTTTATAATTTTAAATGTCAAAAATTTACTTCAACTAACTGATATGTTTGATTTTATAATTCAAAAATATTTTTAGGAAAAATTACAATATATAGTACCAATCAACTAAGTTCAGTTTTAAGTGAACTAGTTGCTACTTCTAAACCGAGACAGGGAGAAGATTTTAATTAAAATAAATGACTTACATTGAATAAATATAGAAATATGGTTATTTATTATTCTTTTAATAACTGAAACATATAATAAATTTCAAATAATCAAGTCAAATATTTTTGAGAAATGTGTCAGACATAACTTGGAATTGAAAGGGCGATAAAAATATTATAAACGTTTAAAAGTGTTTACATTGCTAGATATTTAACAGTCAAATAGAGAATTATAGCAGGAAAAAAAATATTAAAAGAATTTGAACTATATTTCGAAATATATATCATAGTAATATTACTTTAGTTCTTTTTCAGAGAAATATTGAAATGCATATCAATTATATAATACAAACGAGTTTTAGCAATAGTGTTTTGAAATTTATAATTTTTATTTTCTACTTTTAAAATGAGATGTATGAAATAATTTTGATAATTATGTTTTCCAACAGTGAGTTATTTTGTTTTTTCATCTAAAAAGAGTTAAAATATGGAAACACTTAAATAAATGAATTTGGCTTCAAATACTACTGGACAAAAAGTTAAACAATGTATTTTATCGTTTTATCCTAATGAATTATATATAGGTACACATATATACATTCATATATATATATATATATATATATATATATATATATATATATAATATATATATATATTTGTGCGCGTGTGTGTACGTATGCATAATTTATGGTAAAAAATTAAATCAATTTTTATGGAAAGAATCATTTGGAGATACAAAAAATAAGTTCCCCTTTATCTATTATAAACATGCTCTTGTTTCTATAATTTCAGTACTTAAAAAAGTGATTACTTAGACAACAGTAATAATGGACATAACGTTATTAATGTGGATATTTGTAATTAAGATTGAGACCATTAATATTTACTATTGCTAATTTCAGCCTTAATTTAGCCAGTAATATTCATAATCAATTTAGTGTATAATAAATGTATCACGTATAATTTACAAAAAAATATAATGACGAAATCATGCAAAAAATATAAGTATAATTTATCTGTTCGTTATGTAATTATATTTCCATCGCATTAATTGTAATATATATTATTATTTTATTTATAATAAAATTATGAATATTATTTATTTCATCTCATTCAAGTATTTATTTCTTAGAAAAGAATGTCATGAGTGCTTAAAATTATTCAGTTTAAAATTTATAGATCTTTTTAGTTCAAAAATCTAGTGGATATCTACATATAACATATATCTAATTAAAAAAATAACATATATGATTTAAAGTATTGAGTCAAATATGTTAGAGTTATATGTAAAATAATTTTCAAAAAGTCTTACGTAGTAAATAAATCATGTGCATTTAACTCTTTTCACATAGATAAAAAATCTCTTCTTTGTGATCCAAAAAACTGATTTATCCTAAAACATATAGTATATGTTCTAAATATCAATTTGATTTTAATTTAGTTACATTATTAAAGATGTCAGTGGCTGTATATTTTAAATTTATACTTTTGAATTTATTAGACAACTAAAATTCAAAAACTATAATTTTCTACAAACGGTTATAATAGTATTATTTTAAAGTTTTTAAAGAGTGATGTAGCTGTAATATAAATATCCGAAGACAGATTTTAAAATCCAGTTTTAGCATTTCTAATGCTAATCTTAGTTATAGCTAGTGGCAGAAATGAGATTAAATCACCATTATTAAAACATGCATATATAATTTAATGGTTAACAAATAAAGATTAGGTAAATGATGGCCAAATGAATAGATGCTATACTTCGTTTTAATCCAAATTTTAATCCAAAGGCTGATATGACTGTTTGGAATCGGTTTTAAACAGTAGGTCCCAGTAACATTTTATCTTATGTAGTGTTATAATTTTCTTTGATAAATGGAGTTGTTACACTGATTTTTGTTCAGTTTTAGATTTTTTGTTACAGTTATGTTCGTGTTTCAATAAAAATACGTTCTTTTTTATCATAGAGTTTTATTAATTAATATATCCATCTTCAATGCATTTGAGGAATTTTAAGGCCAAATTATGTTGTTCGTTTAACTCCTAAATTCACGAAAGAAATGCATTATGGTGTAAAAAATAAATATATAGAGGTATAACGTGATGAATTAAAGTAAGCTTAAGTCCTAGCACACAAATTGTTTTCAAATATTTTATGCTCTTTTTATTTATATAATGGTTGTTACTCTCTGTATAATCCAAGTATATTTGCAAAGCATTCATTTCAAAACAGTGAATTTATATACAAATTTCAATTTAAAACATGGATACAGTTATTCTTCTCTCTTCTAAACGTTTTATTCTTTTTTACAAGTTCAACTAAATAATTCATACTATAAGCATAATATATTTTCAGCTTTCAGGAAAAGATTGCAATAAATTTGACAAACATTTCAATTTTAACGATGCGTATAATAAATGAATTATTTGCCCCTTCAAAACTGAGAAAAGCTTTTAATTAAAATAAATGGCTTTTGCATATATAAATACAGTTGTTTCTCATCGCGTTCGAAATTGGGACATATAACAGCTTTTGAATAATAATGTGCCAAATACTACTTGGGAATTCAAAGGCGGTGAATGAATTATGAACGTTTAACTATTTTTGCAAAGCTAGATATTTAATTGTCAAGTGGAGAATTATATTAGAAAAGAAATATTTAAAATGCATACGAAAAGTATCGCAAGATGTAATTTAAACAAATTGCTTTAATGCATTTTCAGAAAGCTATCGGAATAAATTAAATTCCTGAATATGTGTTTTGTGATATGTTTAATTTTTTTTTACTTTTTTTGTACTTGTGTACATCTTGTGTTGCAATATTGAAAATCATCAGGTTTCAACGAAAAGAACTATTTAGACAAGTTTTTTTCTAATAGTTACGTACTCTAGTCACGTACATGATATCTATGGACTTGTAACATTCATTTTAACTAACCGTGCAGGAATTGTGACTACTTTTGAATTGATGTCTGTATGTACGTATCTCTAACTATAAAGATAATCGTAGAGTGTTTAAATTTTATATGTAGTACTATTTTAGAATCTAGTTGTAAACTTTTTAATATTGCAATCTGTGAGAGTGGAGCTATGTTTTACATAAGGTTTGAGAAACTGATTTACTCTCCCTACTCGCACGTTGTGGGTTGCATGCCCAAGTATTTTTTCGCGACTCCAGGAAGCGTGTGGTGTGAAAACGATTGAACTTAAACTTCACCAAGTTTTGGAGAGTTGGTATTGGTCTCTAGGAGGCGATTCAGCACCATCCTTAGAGTCCCGGTTCTTCTGGACAGAGCCAGGAAAGGACGCATTGTACACAAGACAATGGAACAACGAACACATCAGCACAGGATAATGGAAAAAGTCTAGGGTTGCTGCAGTAGTTCAGTAGGAAGTAAAAGTGTGGACTTTAGCAATTATTTCTTTCAGGTGTAGCACGTGGAGTGCTTCTTTTACTTTTAATTTTTTATATATTTTTTAGCATATTTCCTTGTCTTTTGTTCTATATTTGAATATTGTAATACAGTTCAGTAGCATTTTACTATAATTAAAGACGATATAAAGCAAATTCGGGTTTATTAATGGCTTTGAAATAACAACAGCAATGTACTACACCACAGCACAATCAGTGCTGTGCGTCACGATATATTTCAGTATAACGATATTAACACAATATGGTATAGCTAAAACACTATAGGCTGTAGAATGGTGAATTATTATAGTTAGGACTGTTGTATTATAATTTTTGCATCTACATTTTTAATTAAATGCTGCATTCCAGATAACGAAGAATCTCAATATAATGTGGATTATATCTACGTGTATACAACAGTGGTAAAAACAGTTTTTAAGGAGTTAAAATGATTCTTTTCAATACAATTATCAAGCAAATAAGCATAGCTAAAATTAAAACTACTGACAGTCTACCAATTGAATTGTAGTATATAAATTATATTTTGCTTTATTGCATTCTAGCAAAGTACTGCAATAGAAAAAAAATCTTAGTTTGTAATTAAACTTCTATATAATGAAAAAACAATCTGAATGTAATAGAAATTAATACTTTGCTACCAGATGCACTCAGACAACACCATAACACTGAAAAATGAAACTCACTTTGAACGTTTAAAGAAGTGTACAGGGAAAAATTTTAATGACAAATTATTAAATTAATTTTTTTAATGTATAATTTAACGGATGAGCCATGAAGGTATTTTTTTCACATCATGTTTATATATAAGATCTTTTAGACCTTTAAGGGCTTTTAACTATTATTTTATGTACACAATATAGCAAAAATGGCAACACACCTTCGATATCAAACGTTTTATGAAGTAACTAGACAATTTATTCAGAAACTATATTGAAATTTCAGTGATGTAAAGAGCATTTTAGAAGTCATACATATAAGTTCATACATTTTGTTCCATACACAAACAGGAAAACAAAAACAAAGCTACAAAATACGACAATTTTTAATATATCTTTTCAGGAAAGATGCTTGAAATAATTGTAGCTATAGGATATTATGTATTATTAAATTATAATTTTTCACGAATGTCAATTTAAAAATTATTTAATAAATTAATCATATATTGTCAACTATTTAATATTTTAAAGTTTGATGCCTTGTATATATACACTAGTTTCACAATTTTTCTATAAATGGCATTACATTGGGTTAAAACCTTTTAGTATTGTAAATAAAAATTTTGAAAAAATCCGATGTTTTAAAGAAAACCTTAAATTGCTATAAATGTACATAAATTGATTTACATAATTATACATTATTTTTCATATTTTGTAACTCAAAAATCTTACAAAAGTAGAATTTTTTTCTGCTACTTCTTTTAAGCAGATTTAAATGATGTTAAAACGTCTATTAAGTATAACTTTTTAAATATATTAATGCATTATTTGTAAAAGACTTTTTTTATATTACTGACAAACACAGATGTTTTTTTTTTAAATTTACAACTCTTAATCTGCATTCTTAAAAATGGTCCTATTTAAGATGAGAATGTATAAACAAAAACTTTTTTGTTCTGTGAAAGAATATTAATAATTATTCTCTATAATTTAAGTCTTAATTACAGCTCTTAAATGCATAATTAATCTTTTTAAATGCATAATGTGTCATATAATTTAGGCAGAAATTATTTTATAGCACAGTCATTGGTCTTTTTGTTATGCAAATATCCGAATGAAATAGTTTTAAGTAAGTCATTTGTATCTCTACTAGACATTTAAATGTTGAAAAAAAGATCAAGTACCTTGAATAATTTATTCTATAATTGACAAATATTTGGAGACCTAGAGTAAAAAGTTGCATTTACAAAGATGCAAAATTTTAATGCTGCATATAATATGTGAATTAATTGCTACTTTAAAAACGGGAAGGAGAAATGCTTCTAATTAAAGTAAATGGCTTATGAATATATTATTATGATTGTTTGTCATTGCATCCAAAATCTAGAATATGTAATAAAGTTTGAAAAACCAAGTGAAATAGTTTTGAGAAATGTGCCTAATATTTCTTAGAAATTCAAATTAATTAAAATAATTATGAATATTTTAATATATTCACATAGTTGAAGAATTTATTAGAAAAGAAATTATTCCAATCTCTTGATATTTGTTTCAAACTAGATCTTATGAAGTAATTATGATAATGCAAATATTTAAATAATATTGAAGTGTAATTGTGTTTGTAACTGTGAATTGTAGTACCTTTCAAATTTATAATTTTTGAGTTTTTGAATTACTTATTTTACTTAAAATTTCAAAGGCTTTATATCGTATAAAGAATTATATATCCATTGTTTCTTTAATAAAGAATGTTTTTAATGAAATACCGTTATATTTAATTCAACTTCATATTGTTCTGACAAACATATTATACAACATTAATGGTATCCTTGCATTTACCCACCTAGGCTTATCAACTACATTCAGCTTTGAGAAGCGTGTGTTAGTGTCTTAGCTTTCGTCATCCCATCATAATCAATAGAAATTTTATCAACAATAACAACTAGGTAGTATGGTAATAATAGTAAAAATAAGGGGAGAGCTCTACACTTCTGGGTTATCCTCCTTCTTTATTATCCTAACTAATTGGTAAGCTGCTCTTTGTACTTATCTCAGTTCTAGGGCGAAAAAAAAATCAGTCATACCGGAAAGGTTTGATCAGTTGCAGCTGCTTCTTACTTTAGACTTTCTCTTTTTAGTAGATTTGCTATAAATAGATTCAATATAAATAGAAACTGAATTTCTATGTGATTTCAAAGCATATAACTCTTTGGTGGGTGAATGGAATATTCGGAAAACTTGCAAGCCGTAACAATGTCGGAATGTTTCAGTCTCTGTGTATACAAAATTTCATCTGTACCGCACTTTACATATTTTTCATGTAAATGTCTTATTCATTTTTATTTTTAATGTATTTCTATGTAGTGTATTTGCTTTTAATGTATTTAAATGTGTGTGTGTGTGATATTTTAATGTATTTGAACTTCACCATATATGAGTTGCTGTGACTGTACATAAATGAAAAATCCGAAACATCTCAAACCATTCTTTTAAGGTAAGTTGCCCTTTACGTTGCAGCCAATATTTTCTTATTTCTTATTAAGGAGATAAAAAATTGTAAAGTTTGAAATTATTCTCTGTAAATAAGAACTTTTTTATTTTTTTGTTTCTAAAAATGGATTTTAAAAGCATGGCTTTCACTGCTTAAATAGAATTATTAGAATGGATATGTAGATATCTTTCAGTTGCATTGATAGCATTTATATTGGGATTTTTCTATATAGAGAGAGCGAAAAATTGAATGTGCTCACCTAAAAGTTGTATAAATAAAAATGCAAAACAAAGGACTTATAAATTTTTGCTTAAGGCTTGCAATTTAATAAACTTCAAATTTAAAATTTTTCGTTATATACATGGGAAACAGTTTGCAATCAAACAGTAAAGTGCAAAACTAGAAGTCATTATATTTCTGAGTAGAAAATAATTTCACCAATTTTGAGGTATGCACCGCAGCTTCGGCATACGTTTTATGGAGCTTAATTCTTATACAGAGTACAAAATTCATTAAAAGGTAAGGAGCAAAAATCGATATTCTAAATACTAGATTTCAATAGCATTGCGGCTAATTATTTTTGATATGGTACGTGGCGTTAATAATGAATATATTATTAATATAATTTCTTATAGAGAATTCATTAATTTCAAAAATGAGGTCATAACTGAGTCGTTTTTTTAGCTCTAAATACAAGATGGTCACTTTCGACGGCTAATCGTTTTTGATTTATACTACGTACATACTTTTGTTATGTGGCTTTGGATGCACTTGTTCAAACCCAGCCCGATTTAGTCATATACTACTCGTGATAAGGCAAAGGGGTTTCGTTTTAATGAGCACCATTATGGTGAAAGAAAGACTTTTCTAGAGTTGGTCAGCGTAATTTTGAAGCAGGGACAAAGAAGAGACACCCATAGGCTATACCTGCTAACAGAGGTACCGATTGAGAACTTGAGGGCATTGTGACCACGAACATATTTTATATGCAGACGTCAACACTAAAAGATAAACCATTTCTAATTGTTTGGTTTGGCGTGATATCTGTTTACTTTTTGAACTGAGCTAGGAAATTAATAGGCACCTTTATATTTAAAAAATAATTACGAACATATTCTAATGGTCTCACACAGAATTCTACAATTATGTTTAAATCGTAATTGTTTAAGTTTCTATATCCTAAATTGTATTTATACATACTGTACAAAACTCGAATAATTGTATTTTAATCTAAATACTAGTGCTTGTCTAGAAAAATTAAATTAATTTTTATTCTGAGTGCCCTAAAATACTATTGTTAGCATATACACCCTTATTCTTTTTATATATAGAATAAAATCTTCTATTATCTGGAATGGTATTAATTGCTAAGCAACATATGAAATAGAATATTTACCTATGCATTATTGTAAAACAGCAAATTTTGCTGTTGGGAATGCATTCTTGTTACTAAATTCTTAAGAATAAAATTCTAAGTTCAGCTGGCAATACTGAACAGAAGCAGTTCTTTCTTTGTTTAAAACGTTTCTAGTATAAATTTATTTTGTTTTGAAACATCATGTGATTTAAAATTAAATATAAACCATTACATTTCATGTTTACGAGAATTTATACATATCAAAGAAACCTTTGTCCAGATAGATATTTACTTGATAAATTATTAATTGTGTGTATGTCTAGCCTTAAATTTTTATGACAGAGAAACTGCCATTCTAAAAACACCATATATCTATAATATTCCAATTTAATTAATATTATTCATTATTTATTATTTTTAAGTTTAAACAAATTAATTTCATTTCTTCTAGTAATTGTACTATTTATTTTTCAAAAGATTTGAAATAACTCATTTTAGAAATAAAATATATTTGCGGCTTCCAAGAAAATATTACAATAGTTTTTCCTAGATGCAAAAACAATTATTCTGTGTGTAATACGGTAACTAATTGATGCATCTGAAATGAATGTCAAAAGCTTTTTTTTTATTCAGAAATTTTATTAATATATTAATTCGATTGTTTGTCGTCACACTCAAAACTGGAACACACAATAAAGTTTGAATAATCCATTAATATAATTCAAAGTAATGCTCCAAATAATACTTGGAATTTCAAAGGAGGTAAATGTATAATGGAGTCTTGACTATTTTTTTCATAATTAGTTATTTAATTGACAAATAAAGCATTACATGACTATAAAATTTTATACATAAAATTTTTATTTCTTTATGTAATTACGTTAATTAATTGGAACGTGAGTTAATTATAATCTTGGTTCTGTGGTTTATAATATATTTTTAAGAGGGATATTATTAAATGTTTTGTCGTTAACATTAGATATGATAAAATATAAAGTATCTTTTAACCTTAAATAAAAGGAATATATAATAATATATGGAATGTAATAAATGTAAATTTCAAACATTAACGTCTTTCATATGTTATTATAATATAAAAAAATCTATAAAAATTCAATATATAAATTCTTAATAAATCTATCTATAAAATTATATTTATATTAAAAAAATTTTCTTAAAATGTGATTACTTACAATTTAAATAAAATTTATGTTCTTATGAAATTACTAACTAATCTTTAATTTATTTGCTTTATGTTAAGAATCTTAAAATTGTGATTGTAAATTTATTAACATCAATAATTGGGTTATTCAATTTTTATTTTAAATTTTTAAAAATAGATATTTAAAATTATAAAAAATATTTAGAATAATAACTAAAAATATTTAAAATATTAAATAATTAAAATTTTTATTGTTAGCAAAATATAATTGAATTCTGTTATCAAGTCTGTGAAAACAAACTTATATACAAAAGTTACAATGAAAATACACAACACATCACAATAACAAATTAAGTACTAAAAATAAAATAATACAATATTAACACTATGGTCGATGTTTTACTTAAATAAGATATATTTCTGTAAACTGATACATTTTGAATAAAATAATCATATAAATACAGCTTTTTGACTTGATTAGGAAACTATACAATTGATATTTTAACAGCCAAACATTCGTATCTTTATATGTTCATTTTTCCTTTAAGTTATCCCTTCTTTATTGCCATTTAAAAAACATGTTATATATATTCACTAACCTATTTGTTCTGCTTATGAATAATTTATTACCCAATCCTCAAAGAAAAATGTACGTCAGTAAAATGAAATGACTAACAGGTTTTTCCTTCTTTTTTCTGAAAAAAGTTTTCTGGAGGAATAAAATAAAGGTATAACGACTGTAAAAATTACAATTTTTACATTTAATGAAATATTCCAGAGCATATCAAAAGGAAAATAACTCAATGACAGCCCAAAAGATAAAAATTTTCAAATATCTGAAGGCCATTTAGAATCATAGAGTAGTTAAAATCTTTTTAAACTTGATAACAAATATGTAACTACGTTAAAAATTTATGTAAGTTTACATTCTTTAGCATAGTTCCTTCCAGTAAATTGCCTTAACGATTTTATGGAATTCAATTAATCTCACAGAGAGTAGAAAATTTCAGTTTCAAAATGCAGATAACTCTGTAACACTTCAAAAAAATTATTTTAATTTAAGATGAAAGGTGTTCAGGCCGAGTATTAATCTTTAGTAAAAAAGTAAACCACAATACTCCAGATTAAAACATTTATGGTAGTAGCAATATTAAATTTTATTTAGCACATGTATTAACTTAGTGCTCAAAATTGCCTACAAATTATCAAGATTCACCGGTATCACCAAAGTCGTTTAACGTTAACCGCGATTAATCTCTGTTTAAAGGAGAATTGCGTCTCACCATTGGTTGACGTCATGAGTTGATCGCGTTTAGCTGCTAAATGACTTTGTTGGAACCAGACTTAAGTGTTTTGTCAAGAGCAAACAAGTGTTTATCATGAAAGTAAAATGCAATTGGTGATACCTGAAAGACTAAAATGAGACGACAATGTGAACCAGATGAGGGAAAACGAGCGTTTAAAGTTAAGCAATATATTCTTTATATAATAAAACATACTTAGATTTCGGATGTTTAAATGTGTTCTACAATTTAACATTTTACTGTGTGAGCTGTACCTGGCAAGATTTTCTGTTGACTGATACAACTTTTAATGTTCTAGTTTTGTTCATTTTAAATTCGGGCTGTTAATACCATATTTTTTTCTCTATCAACATAAGTAAACCGATAAAAGCTTTTATTGCATTCTATGATGTAGTTCTACATTTTTTTCTTTATTCAACTTAGGAACTAAATAAGTGAACTTGGTTTATTTTATAAAATATCCCATACTTCATCAAACAAAAAAGCACTTTCATGAACCGTATGCATTTTATGTCTTTCGCACTTCCGATAATTCAAGGTAATATTTTGATAAAAATTGCTACCTAACTTTGATATACATACATGCGATTGTTTTTGTCTTTTTAATACTTTACCTTTTCCGATAGAGAAATAAGCAAACTTATCAAATTAACAAATATCGATGTTATCAATATTATCGAATCCCATAATCAGCTTTTCATTGCTTTACGATTTCTCTACACATGTTTCTGAAACGTCTTCTACCTCATCGTAATTTTCATCCAATTCTTCAGTATATAATTGTTCAATTTTTTCCCTAAATAAAAGTTGCAGTATGATTCCTCTTCACGTGTTTCTAAAACGTCTTCTACCCTATCGTCATTTTCATCAAATTCTTTAGTATATAATTGTTCATTTTTTTTAAATAAAATTTAATGTACTTGTTGAGGGTTATTTTATTATTAAATTTTAAAGAAGTGTAAAGAGTTTACACTCATCATGGTAAAAGTAATTTGAAATTTTAATATTGCTATAAACCCTGAAGCGATGAACTTCAACCAGCTCTTGTATCTCAAAATTACAAGTTTTCAAATAAGCCAATAAGCAGGAAATATTTCACTACTGTACTAGTAGTTGCTGATTATCAGATTATCAGGTGACCAAATGGACACATGCTGATAATTTGAAGGTCATAAGCAGTAGTCTTCGGGAGGGCAGAAAATCAAGTATATTGACAGGCTCAAAGATATATGAAAGATGCTGCAGATTATCAGGTGACTTTATGGACAGATGCTGATAATATCAAGGTTATGAGAAGTAGTCTTCGGGAGGGCAGAAAGTCAAGTATATTGACAGCCTCAAAGGTACAAGTTTTCAAATCAGATCATCAGCAGGAAATATTTCACTACTGTACTACTAGTTGCGGTATTACAGATTATCAGGTGACCATATGGAAACATGCTGATAATTTGAAGGTTATAAGCAGTAGTCTTTGGGACGGCAGAAAATCAAGTATATTGACAGGCTTAAGGATACAAGTTTTCAAATAAGATGATAAGTAGGAAATATTTCACTCTCATACTAGTAATTGCTGTATTCCAGATTATCAGGTGACCTTATTCAAAGATGCTGATAAGATCAAGGTCATACGAAGTAGTCGGGAGGAGGGGGGGAGAAAATCCAGCATATTGACACGGGTGTGTCTGGAAGATCAGCATGCATCATGGAGTTTAAAGAAAACTTGCAACAAAATTAAAGAGAAAAGGACTGGTAAAATTAAGGTAACAAATTAAAATAATATTTTAATTTGTTACAAAGGAAAAATCTTATAGCATCAGCCTTAAAGAGAAGAAATTAACTATTATTTTAGTATTTTTATTCAAAAAGGTGTTGATATGTCACTAAAATTAATTCACTTGTATATGGCACATTGCCTAAAGAGGCATTTATCATACCAAAGAAAATCACATCTTTAATAATACTGTTTTTTTTGTGCTGAGAGGTAATAATTCTAGGACTCAAATAATTAAATAACCTAAATTTCATTGAGGAAATACGTTATCTGTCAATTATATTGACATAGATATTCGTGCAACAGCAGAAACAATATTTTGACAGGCAATAACGAGGTTTATACCCTGAAAGTCAGCATTAGTTTATTCCTATCTAATTAATCTAATTTTTGCAGGTTTATTTAACGTATTGCATTTCCCTGTGAAGTGCTTATTCCTAAGAGAATCATTAATCAGGAATGACATTAATCTCTTATTTAATTCAGGAATTATGAATTTTGCTGCGTAATTAAGTTCAGGTGGAATAATACTGCCAAAGGTATTGTGCTTAAATGAATAATGCTACTAAACTTCTGCAACTGCATAAGGGGAATATAATTATTTTCGGCCTTGCATACTAGACCCTGCTAAAAGATATACTTATTAGCAGTATTAATTATAAAATCAAAAGCAACATGTTGAAGAATCCTATGGTAAAATTTGGTTATAGGATTGTTAAACAGAAAATGATTGTATCATTCTTCTCCAAATACAAGCCCGTAAGAAAAAATGTGGATTTCAATCCAAAATCACGAAAATTGAACTGTAAGACTAGACATTTTTGTAAACTATTCTACAACATTTTAAAATAAGTATGTTGTAAAATTAAAAAAGAAAATTATTCCGAACAGAATAATTCGTTAGCAAATGTGTAATACTTGGTTCCAGAAAAAACTTCCGGAACTGTTGTAGTTTTAGTTTTTACTGTTTCTCCAATCCTTGAATTTTTCATTACAGCAACATATGTATACACACACACACACACACACACACACACACATACACACACACACACACATATATATATATATATATATATATATATATATATATATATATATATATATATATATATATATTAAGCGAAAAATTAAAGATATACGAACAAAATAATACAATTACGCATAAAAAATTAGACAAAAATACCACAATATAAAAAAACTTGGGTATCGACAACAAGGAATATATATATATATATATATATGTATGTATATATATATATATATGTGTGTATATATATATATGTATATATATATATGTATATGTATATATATAATATGTAAATATATAATATATATATATGTATATATTATATTGTATAAAATTGTTTTGTTTCGTTCAGGTATATGCTTTTTACATGTAGGAAATTGAAAAATTCAATATACATTTTAAGAATATTTAGGAAAGATAATTTTATGTGTATATTATCTCTAATGGGTTAAATTACTTAGTTTAAAATAGTTCTAAGAAGATCAAGTGCGCACACAAAATACCATGTATATTTTCTCAAATATATCAAATATAGGGAAAAAAGAATGAGAAAATATTAAATATAAAATAAAACATATCAATTCCATCAAAACTTCGACTTCAATATTTTATCATTATAATAGTTATATGTTTATTTTCACTAATATTATCGAGCC
>CM063498.1:145439116-145449116 GCA_032207245.1 Pardosa pseudoannulata | reverse complement strand
GAGTCATATTCCGACGACAGCTGGGAAACTTGTTGAACAGACAGAAAGTTTACATCTATAAGATAGAAAGCTTTGGGAAATGTATCAAAAGTATTTTAATCTGAGAACGCTCCTTTGATTAAGACATTTAGAGGCTGGGAAAATATTTTAAGGAATTAGAATGGGAGAAAGGAGGTTTTTAAGGAAATATTAAAGTTAAATAATTTTGATATACTACAGATATAGATATATAGTTGAAATATTTGAGACAACTGCAAAATCCTTTTGAAATTTACGGATTATTTTCGATATAGCAAACAAAACAGAATTTTGTGAATATTAATTCTATAGTCGTCAAATTTTGTACATGGTATTTTTGGACATTGCCCATAGAAACAAATGGGTCCATTTCTTAAATAATGTAAAAGGTATCCGATGACTGCAAAACTTTTAATTAATGGTAAAAACATAGCGCAGAATATTTCTACACATTGTCTTTTTGAGATAAATTAATAATTATTTACTTTTAAGATAATTCATATCACAGTCTACAATTTTTAATAATTTTACGTACATACAGGTTTACCAAGAAACAGGTTTAACATTTGGCGGGCTCTATAATACGTTTTATTGGTCCAAATAAGATAAAAAGTTTGATTCCCAGACTATTTTAATGATATGAAGCGCTTCGCATTTATTATATTAATAATACAATAAAACAGACGATAGGATTCATACATCAACACATTTAATATGCTGTATGTGTTTCATATCAACTTTATATGATGAAATTCTTTTTCAGCTGCAAGGTAGTTCTCATAGTTCTTCTAAAACAATTTTACTCCTAGCTCTTATTTTGATATCGTAGGCATGATGTGCAGAGAAATAGGTAATTCTCAAGCATAATTTCAATCCAAAGAATAATGCTAATAAACATGAACTTTAACGCAAATGATGCTTACTGTTTTCAATATATGCAAATAAATACCATTTGCGTTATAACACCTATAGGCAAATTTTCGTATTAATTGCTTTATTTAATAATAAGCAACCTCATTTTTTAAAATCATCTACAGTCCAAATTTTATCCTATTTCAACCAAAATCTGTTCTCTGTGAGAAGAGAACCTTTTTTCCCGTTTACCCCATGGATATATAATGACATATTAAATTTAAAAGCATACTGAATATAAAAAAAATAAATTTGAAACTCCACTCTTGCCTTAAGTAAACTAACTTCTTCCTTATGAAAAATGAATGAAATTTATTCCTTTTCTACAACAAAAATCCTTCATTCATACAACATTTTGATACAAAAATGTTATCAAAAATGAAGACAATACAAGAATGATAAAATTTGCATGAGACTGAATCCAATTTTGATTACAAAATAAAAGTGTTAAAATAGATTTGTGAACAAAATCAACAAATTGTCTGCAAAATAATGGGAACTTTCTTATTTCTCATAAATATGAAGTTGCTTCTTTTGTTATTTTAATATAATGCATTTCTTCTGAATGCTGTGGCGAATATATTTTCTTTCATATATTGGAGAAAAGAAATAACATATCTTTTTATCTCCACAAAGATGGTAATTTTTAACATTAGCATTTAAATTAACTGTTATTGCAACAATAAATTTATTTATAATGCAACCAAAATACTTATTATTTTAGAGACATATTTATTTCAGATATTTCAGATTGTTGATTTTCTAAGCTTTAGAAAAGTTTTAATGTGCGAATTTTATAACTATTCAAGAAATATAATTATTAGACGTAAGAATTGATAAGGAAAGTATCTTAAATTTAATGTACATATTCTGAACGATTGTTTACGAATCTAAATGTGGCGGGTAGAAATATTAGTGAAACATCCTTTCTCTATTAATTATGTAAGTATAATTTCAATGTGTATGTGCATGTTAATGTTTATAACTTTTCCACGTGTGTGTATTTGTGTGCACATGTATAACTAGTGAAAAAGTTTCATAATAAATATAACTTCCTCTATTGAAATAGTCACTGGGAGAAAATATAAAAAAATATAAGAATCTCTCTCTCTCTCAAACTGAGTTAAATAGAGAAAACTGTGCAGTCAACTTAAGAAATATTGTTGACTTTTTATCCCAAACAGTTTTGCTTAAAGGACTCTTTACACATTGCAAACACCTTCAAACGAAAATTATACAACTACTCGATAATAATATTACAATTTAAACTTTCATTTTCTAAAAAGTAAAATGAAAAAAATGTAAATAAAACATTTTGTTGTTTAAAGAAATATCCATTAAAATTATGACTTTTCGTTTTAAGAGGTTTCCCTACACTTAAACAAGAGACCGAAGAACAATTACCAGTCATTTTATTTAGTTATATTGAAAATATGGTATTTTGGAAATAATAGAAAGAAAGAAAATACTATTATTTTAAATTAAAAATTTAGTTGGGATCATGATTCTAACTTATGTTAAATTGTAAATGAAAAACGTCATATGTAACAGATTTCTTAAGTTATGAGTGTCAGATTGAACATAAACAAATATTTTAAAATATTTTTGATATGTTTTAAAACTAATGCGATAGTAAAATTAGGAGGTTTTTATCTATTTGAGGATATATAAAAAAATTCTTTCATAGCAAAATGTTTAAATTTAGATTCAAACTGAAGTTATTAAAGGATTTTTTTGCATTGAAAAATAGTATAAGAATCAATAATTTATGAATAAATGCTAAAGTAAAATTGAAAATCAGGTGTTCATAAAAAGAAACTTTAAGGATTTAGTTTTCCATGAACTTTTTATGGAACATGATATATTTAATATGTAACTCAGTTGAAGAAAAATATTTTATTTTATTTACTTGTTCAAAAATATACATTCATATAATTTTAATTAAAAATGATATTTAAAAATTTAATAGCGAAATCATTAAAAAAAAAAAATATGTTTCTAACATTATGAAGGAAATGAAAATTAATGGATGAATAATTTTATACTGAACTATTTAGTGTAACATTCAAAAGTCGTTAATTTTCAAAGAAGTAATTTTTTTTCTCTTCCTTTTTGTCATTATGTTTTACTGTGTCTTTATGTTCTTACACGTTTTTATTAAAAAAAGACTGTAGAATAGTTAAAGATTTTGTACAGAATAATGCAAGACAATTGTTCTTTTAACTATCGTGTAATAAATTGTTTCTCTGCAGAATTCTCATAGCAAATATTTAAAGACCAATTGAAAATACTCATAACTGTAATAATAAAATTAAACTGTTCAACAATTAAAAAGTAAACATTTCTTTCTTTTGCTTATTTTTCAAACTTCACAAGTACGTTCTAGTAAAATACAATTTTAGTAGAACGTGCAAGTATACCGCATTATAGTTATTGTACACTGCTTATGTACAATAAAATAATGTGGTATATAAAATTATCTGCTTTAGTAACCATAATTTGTAATCTTATGTAAACATTTCATCGTTTTTAATTAATTCATTAAGTTGTTCCTGTATTAGAATAGATTCCCCACTGTAGATCTACTTGTAAAAATATCCAATACCCAATCAGGTAACATCATGTGGGAAAATGCCTTGAAATATTTATCAATGATTTAATAATGAAAGTGCTGGCAAGTAAATCTTAATCTCATTTTAAGCAAACAACCTAAAAATTTGCTACCAATTTAATTATTGCTATTTCTTTTAACTCTCGCAAAAATGAAATTGATTCTATCTTATTTTTTTTATAATAAATTATCGTATACCTCCCAAACTTTGTAAATGCAATCTAAGATTAATTTTTCTTTTCACTTTACTCCCAGCACGGACTTCCGAAGATATGTTGGGGACTGCAGTAAACGACGTGTCTTTTAAGAAATGATCCACATCTTAAATTTAAAGTGATTTATAAAATGACTCATATAATTTTCTTCATATACTTTATTATTGTTAGCACTATTGTTTTTGCTTTCTCTGTAAATGAATTTAAACAATTGTATATTAAAAAATAAGAGAATTTTTTTATTACATACATTGTTAAAAAGCAAGTTTCTTAATAGAAAGAATATTATTGGGATAAATTCTCTCAATTTAACTATTATTAAATTGCTATATTCTCGCAAAAATGAAATTGATTCTATCTTATATTTTCATATAAAATTCGAAATTTTATCATATCTTTATTCTTTATTTCGAACCAGCACGGACTTCCGAAGATATGTTGGGGACTGCAGTAATAAATTAATATTAGAACTACTTCTAAAACAATATATGTACGGTGAATGCCAGAAGAAATTCACCGTACATTTTTTAAAGTTTAATTATCTTTTCACTTTAGAAAGTACAAAACACTAATTGAAATCTTTTCATCACAGAGCCTTAATATTTATTGATTATCTGAATTACATGTAAAACTTTACGGGAAATAAAAAATTAACTTGATACTTGTCATGAATTTAATATATTAATAAATTAAACCCGAAGTAATTTTTTAATTAAGAATGATAGAAATAAAATATTTTAAATATTTTATGCAATAGTTATTCTCAGAATTTTTCACACAAAATAACAAATGTACATATACATTTGAATCTGTTTCATAGCATAATAAACTTAAAAAAGTAAAAAAGAAAATATAAGATTATGTAACAGAAAATATTTTTAATTCATTCATTTAATTTAAAATTACATAAAATGAGTTTTCCTTAATACTTTAAATACCAAGTCTCTTATTGCTCTCTACATGATCATCCCACCTACCAGAAACAATACAATTGTATAGAATGTTTTACTAAGCAGAGATTTTTATTTATGTATAACATTCAATTATGCTCAGTGCTTTTTGTCATTAGATATAATGCATCTTATTCAATTTCAACAGGAAAAGTAACAAGAGATTTCGTATGATTTTATAAAAGTATTGAGTGGAAACTAAGTATATGGAAAAATAAAACAAAGATGTTGTTGACAGAATATAATAAAATATGGACGTGACTAGGCTTTGAGTGCTGTCACTTTTATATTTCTGGAGACAATGTAACGTTCAAGAAACCTAAGACAGACAGCGCGTCTGTAAAACGGAAAATTGAATCCAAAATTAGAAAAGCATAAAGTTCTTGCCGAGGAAGAAGTTATAGATATTGAGAAAAATATTGAATACATTTTTTTATGTTCTAAAACATGTATATCTTCAAAGCTTTGTGAAGTTTACACAAAAGCATACTTTGTACACAAAACTATATAAATAAAGGCATTTTTTTCATGAAAATTTACCTTAAGTTATCAAAAATTCAAACTTTTCGATAAAATGAAATCTGATATTTACGAAATAAGGGTTAAATTTTAAGGAAAACTATAGTACATTTTATAAAAAGGTTTTTTAAATAAATATAATATTATGAATTAACTATTTCATTTTTTAATTTAAAACTACAGCAGTTATAATTCTCAAATACTTGATTGATTATGGACAGCTACGACCTATTATTTTTCACCACGAGGGTTAAGAAGACTGGGAACTACTGCTAAAAGTTGATTCCAAACGGCTACAAACGTAGAAGCAATTGGATTCGAAATCAAACTGCGATGAATATCTTTGACCTACACATTCGGCCATCATTCGGTTATCATTGGATTTTATGATAATAAATAAAAACTAACGTAAAATTTTTTTTATTTACTACACACTCGCACACACAAGCACACACACACAATACACACACACACACACACATATATATATATATATATATATATATATATATATATATATATATATATATATACATATACATATATATATATATATATATATATATATATATATATATACATATATATATATATATATATATATATATATATATATATATATATATATATATATATATATATATATATATATATATATATATATATATATATATATATATATATATATATATATATATATATATATATATATATATATATATATATATATATATATATATATATATATATATATATATATATATATATATATATATATATATATATATATATATATATATATATATATATATATATATATATATATATATATATATATATATATATATATATATATATATATATATATATATATATATATATATATATATATATATATATATATATATATATATATATATATATATAATATTTTTATATTATTATTATATACTGTGAATAAGTGTGAAGTGAGATAACATTTTTCAGTCATGGTATTAAATTTTATTTATTTTATACATATATATCAAAGTAGTTTATATCTTTGATCTTATGTTTTAATAAACTGTTGGACAATATCATAATTTCTCTATTTATTTTTATAGCAAATTTCTATACATTTAAGTTATAACTAAATATATCTTTTAATATATTTACATAAATTATTATGAAAACTTAATGATTATCTATGTACCATAACGATATTTTAAATAAAAATTTCTTATAATGATATTTAAATCCCGATTTAATGACAGTTTATTTAACATAAACTATATTTAAAATTGGAATCACATCAGGGGCATTTAAAACATTTGACATTTTATTCTATAACTATAAATTTATGGAACTAAAAATGTTTCAAAGTTTATTATTCAAAATAAACATTGCATTTTTGATAGCAGCTTGAATATTAGGAAAGTATAAATCTTAATATATAGTTTAAGTCTGGAGAACAGCTATCTTTTTCATTTTACGTGGGTGTGAGAGGGGCATAAAAGTTTCTCAGGTTTTACTGGTAATTGATAGAAATAAAGCGTAAAAGTGAAATAGGAATTTATTTATACCCTCGGAATTTATCTACTGTCAAGTTACCCACGCTTGGATTAAAAGGTAAGCATGGCAGACACATACGCATATCTCTAATTTAACCCCCTTCTGCTAGCAAAATATGTCCCGCCGAAAGAATTACGTCCTCAATGCATTACGGTGAATTATTGCCTGTTTCCCAGAATTCTGATACAGGTCTCGATGCAAAGAAAACATAAATCTGTTAAGGCATGGGATCCCGTCCATCCACCTGCTTGATGTATTACTTGAAAGCCCCCTCAAATTAAATATGCATTCTGCGATCTGTCTGGCGTTATGTATTGCTGCACATTCCTCGGGTGGGGTTCACCCATGAATTATGACTCTCCCCGCTCGCATTTCAGGAACAGGGGGGGGCTCCCCTCCCTCCACCCCTCGTTGAAATCAAATCGATATTTGAGGGCACAGCAACAGTTTGCGGTATCGCGAGACCTGTTGCGGCCGGGGTACCAGATCGATAAACGTTCGAAAATGAATGGATACGGTTTCAGAAATACATGCAGTTAGAAAGTAATTGACGTTTGTGTTCTCATATTACAAATTAGTGCTCGCACGAATGAACTTTCATTAATTTGCCTCCATATCAGTGGCAGCTATATCCGGGCACTTGCTTGGCTAAAGAAGATTAAAATGGGATCAATATCGGAGCTTCCAGTGCGAAACAAATAAATCGATGGAGTGCTTCACGAGATCGGAATTATTACATACACTACATAAATTATCCTTGTTTCATAACTATTTAGTAATTGCTTGTACACTAGAGCCGAGCTCTGTTATACTCATCTTAATTTATAATCAAATTTCCTGCTCATTAATAGTCCGGCATAGTAAGCTGCCTCCAGTTACTCATTTAAGTGGGTATCATAATTTATCATTACCTTATAAAGTATATACATGATTATCTGCAGAGTATTCTTAATTAGGCAATGGGCTATGTTGCCATAGGAAGATGAATAATTTTTAGATTTTGAGAACTTTTCAACATAGATTTTAATTCAGAGGCTTAGAGAATAAAAGGTTTTTTGTTAAAATACATAACAAATTAATCTAACAAATTCCTAGAAGAAAGCTAATACCAATCTTTCGATTTTAATGAATATTGAACTCTTAGATAAATATCAGTACAAGTTAAATTATATCATTGTTAGTAAAAGTATAAAATCTCTTAATTTGAAATTAATAATAATTCAAACATCGGTAAAAGTTATTTCAAAATTAATTTTTCCTAGCTATGTTATCTCCTGTGGGAAATAGTCAATATCTAGATAAGTTACGTATTTATTTAAATGTATAAGAATTATGCGATATAACTGACAAAATATCAACATTTGTTTTAAATATTCACATTCAGTTCTGAATAACTATATTCTTACTGTAAAAAATCTCTAAGAGGGAATTATCTAAAATTATCTTATCTAAACATATTCTACTTAAATCTAGATGTTAAAATTATAACTTTAAATATGAACTCTTATTTGATATAAATATCAAAGTTAATGTAATCCATTGATTATACAGGTATGATCCTTTCTACTAATATTTCAGTTTTATACAAAAATGGTAGAAGAAAACAATAGACTTTCAGCTGGTGAAAATTTAAACTGAAAACTCAATATTTTTTTCTAGTCGTAATGTGAAATAAAGTAATGTAGGTACTCATAAAAGTTTATTTCAATACTTATAACTGTTTTTTGTGTATTCCTTATTAACCAATTTACAAAATGATTTTTCTTCTAATAAAATGCAGAATTTTTGTTTTGAATATTCTTTAAACATTTTTTTTTAATTTTAGGAATTATTTTAAAATAGTGTTTTCAACTACATTTTTTTTTTCTGGTATATTTTTGCTGTCAAATATGGTGAACATTGTCTGTACAGGTAATGTTTTTGTTTTCAATATTTTTTTTTTTTTTAATTTTAGGAATATTTTAAACAGTCTTCAATTCTGACAAGCGCTTTAACTGATCAGCTATATTTGTTTGTTGGTTTTGTTACACCCACTGCTATCTGTGGAATATGGTGAGAACTGTATGTTTATTTTAAATACTGTTCAATTCTAACAATCTCATTTACTGGTCAGCTATAATTTTTCTATTATTTTTGATATATCTACTGCTATATGTGTAATATGGTGAGAACTGGATGTCTATTTTAAATAGTGTTCAATTCTGACAAGCACGACTAGTGACCAGCTATATTTGTTTTGTATTATTTTGCTACATTTCTGCTATCTGTGGAATATAGTGAGAACTGGATGTCTATTTTAGATAGTGTTCAATTCTGACAAGCACTTTTACTGATCAGATATTTTTCTATTATTTTTGCTACATCCACTGCTATCTGTGGAATATGGTGAGAACTGGATGTTTATACAGGATTTTGTTAGCTGATATAAACATCAGTTAGTGTAATAGATATATTTCACTTACAGTGTGCTTTCCAATTATTTCCATTAAATACTACAAGGATTGAAAGCGATAGATGATATCAACAGAAAAAGAATTTGATATTTTGAACAATTAATTTTTAAAAAAAAATTTAACTGTATTTTAAATTAGGTTCAATTGTGACAAGCACATTTTCTAGCTAAGCTTCTTAATCAGTAATATTTTATATATTTTTTTACATCCACTGATGCCTGCAGAATATGGTGAGAAATGCATGTCTATAAAAATGTTTCAGGTGATACGATTATTAGTTAGTAACATTGATATATTTCACAGCATTGAGATTTCCAATTATTTCCTTTTAATACTAAAATGTTTGAAAGCGACAGTCAACTTTCAACTGAGTAAAATTTGACTGAAAATTCGATATTTCTTTCTACTTGAAATTTATTATAAAAATAATAAAAATAATCACAAAATTTTATTTTAAAATGCATAACTAAATATTGTGTATAAGTATTATTCAATAAAACATTATAATTATATCTAATAAAATGCCAAATATTTTGTTTTAAAATTTTGGAGATAATTATTTGTTTTTCATTTTCCGAATATTTAAATAGAGTGAAGTTGAACAAGAGGCTATTTTGACAAGTGTTTTAATCGAATACAATTCCTTCCATTTTTTTATTTCCAGCATTCTAATATTTATCACCTTTATATAGTAGAAAACAGTAAGGCGATATATTATTTTTTTAGAAAATTTCCTATCAATTTAGCCAGCGATATTGCACTGTTGAATGA
>CM063498.1:145389116-145436616 GCA_032207245.1 Pardosa pseudoannulata | reverse complement strand
CTTTAAAAAATTGTCAAAAGGGCAATAACTCCCCCCTCCCTCAAAATGTAAAACGAAACATGTATATCCATATAGATTTTAGTAATCTAAAATTATTTAAGGTTTTCTTCTAAAAAGTGAAAGAATGCATTATTATTCTCTTAAAAATGAAAAAAAAAATTGTAGTGTCTATAGCTGTTTAGCTATTATTTATTTTAAAAAGTGATTTTAATATGAATGGTACCTTATGAAAACTATTATTATGTTAAAAAGCTATTTTTTTTTTATTTTTCTAGCAGGATAGGGAACTTTTTCCTATCTTGTAATGAGCCGAAGAACATTTAAAAAAAACTTTTATAACCATATCTTTTGTTATGTCGTTTGAGCTAAAGATTAAAGCAGAAGATATTAAATATTAGATATTAAAAACTTGATAAGAAATTAAAATATCTACTGAAAACTTTCTGAATAACTTTTTCGAGTTTTATGAAGTTTTTTTCATAAGAAATCAAATATACATTTAGATACGATTTAAATGGCTTGCAACGTGTTAATCTACTCATGTTTTATCTACTCACGAGCTGATACACTGTCTACCAATAAGTATTTGGACACTTATGCAATTGACAATATCTGCGGTCCTGAGATACACGGGCTGTTTCTCCTGGTATGGACTTCGATCCTTGTTCTCCATTCATGGTAAGCTCAACGCCGATGCTTACAGCACTATTTTGGATGACAATGAGCTTCCTACGTTGTAGCAATTTTATGGGTTGGACCCCTGTTACTTTCAGGACGACAATGTAGTTGTCCTGTTTCGATGTTAACCAAGGTTTGGTATGGTGGCAATGGAGTTCATTGAATAGACTGGACTGCCGAGACATAAACCCTATCGAGAACCTCTGGGGCGAGTTGGATAGCCGACTCGTCCCAGGCGTCGGGGGGCACTATTCGTCAAAAATCGGTGGAGGAAGTACTCTAAGCCAAGTGGAAGACAATACCACTAACTGTAATACAAAAACTTGTGGAAAGTATGCCCCGGAGGGTTCATGCTGTAATTGCCCCTCGACGAGACTCTACCAACTATTGATATTGAATAAAGTTAGTTTTTCTTTTCATCATAAGTGTCTAAATATTGATTGGTAGACAGTGTATAAAGAAACATAGTGAATATACTTATATTCACATTTACCAACTGCTGTGAAACATGCGAAAAGTATGAAAAATTTGAGCTTATAGAATTTTTTTAAACTCTGTCTTGGAATATTGTAAGTAAAATAATATTTTAGTAAATTTTCGAAATACGACAGTGCCATTACATATAGGGCCGGCCTCACCAAACTCATTTAACGGCTAACCATGATTAATCCATGGTATCAACCAATGGTGAGACGGAATTTCCGTTTAAAAAAAGGGATTAATCGCTGTTAGGCATTAAAATACTTTGTTGTGACAGGCCTTTATTGTTCATTTTGATTAATAAAACCATAATCAATAAATCTAGATTATTTATTTCAGGAGACAATTTTCTTACAATATAAAATATTATTGAAATACCAAAGAAGATTTATGGAATATGATTGGGATTTAGAAAGCAGGAAAATACATAGAAAAACTAACTTCGGAGACAGATCATCAAGTCAAAATCGTATTGTAAAGTACTGTTATTAGTTAAAATTGCCAATTACTTCTCTTTTGAATTAATTAAAAAAACTGTAACTATTGAATATACCTGTATGATGACCAGCGTATGATAATTTAAAATTACGAGATTTTGACTTACATTGCTAAGACTATTCAGATATAGTTTGAAGTACAACTCTTAAAAAAATTAATATTTTACATATATTTTTCCATCTAAACAATCGTCCGAGTAAGCTTTTGGTCAACATAATAAATGCCATTTTAGGGCCAGTGTCACCAAAGTCATTTAACCCTTTCCGGTTTTTTCCGAGCTGAACTCGAGCAGGCGAAATGTACCATCCTGGCTCATCCCGAGTGTAGCTCGGGTACTGTGAAATTGTACACTGTGCAATCAGTATTTCCCGAATTATTTCACATGTGCTTTTAATGGTTTCGAATCCTTTTGTTTATTTTCCTGCTACTAGATTATTTGCTTCTCAAAGGGAGACAGTAGAGGGAAGAAGGTAAGGAGAGAAACAAGGTTCTACTGTCCAGATTGCGATGTTGGACTCTGTGCAGTACCGTGTTTTCGATTGTATCATACAGACCAAATTTCAATTAGCCCTCGTGTGCAAAACAGTAGACCGTAGCGCTCCAAACCAAACCAAAACCAAATTTCAATTAATAATTTCATTATCATTTATGCAAATGCATAGGTAAATAAAATTTAATTCAAGATAAAAGCTAGGTATTCTAAGCTTTATATTTACAGTTAGAGTAAACTGACTCAAAAGTCTAATGATTTCTGTGATACATAAAGCCAACTATACATGTAAATTATTCATTTATTTAAATTTATTTTTTACATTAATATTTAGAAAATGTATGCGAATGAGGCTATTATGTTTAAAAATCTTTGTATGTATAAAAATAAGCATAAAAAATTGACATTTTTTACCCATAATCCCAAAATAAAAATGAACCTGGAAGGGATTAACTGCTAAAGGTGATTAACCCATGGCGCCAATCAATCGCAATACGGGTCGCAATTCTCAGTTTAAATAGATATTAACCACGGCTAGAGTTAAAAGTCTTTGGTGAGACCAAACCTAAATGTCCCCCTTATATTTTTTTACATTGATTATTAAGATTACTCTGGAAGTTACGAGTCAGTTAAAAAGTTCATTGTGACGTCACTTTGACGTCAGCTTGGGGACGTTATGCTAGAAAACTATCAAGTTGACTTCAAAGTGACGTCCCAACGAATGTGCGAACTGATTCGAAACTTCCAGAGTAATCCCCTATGTTCAATAGAATTTTTGCATTGTTAGGTTTGAGTTTGACTTCAATTCTGATTTCCAAATCCTCACAAAAATTAAGCAAAGAATCAAAGCAACTTGCAACAGTTTCTGAAAAGTATGAATAGATTATTATTATTGCTAAATTCTTTTATGTAATTAATGAGAAAGAAATAAGGTTTTGAATTGTCTATTACACTATTTTCTTCTAGTTTCATCACCCTGACCCTTTATGGAAGTTCGAAAAAATATTACTTTAAGGATATATTTCACCCCTTCCTGCAAACATAAAATATTTCTTTATTGATTTAATATAATGGACAGAGATTCTTCCTTTTGAGAACAAAAAGTATCTACCCCACAACAATAGATGTTTTTTCTCTTAAAAATCATCCCAAACTCCTCAAGGGGAAATCTTCAATTCTGTCACTTTATAACACTTGTCTGGAAGTTTGAATTTTGGACATAAAATCGATATTTTCTCGTGTTCCTTCACGCACCTGTTGCTAGTGTATGAACGATGTTTCAAGATTATCAATCACCCCAAACTGTCAAGTATAACAAGTATGGGATGCTTGGAGAATATCAATCACCGAGCAGCAGATAATCGCACAGAGTTTATTCTTTACTGCATTCTTAGACGGAAATAGACTAGATAACGCTAGGAACTCTCTGAAGTTAGATTATTCTCACATAACAAACAGTGCTTAATTTTCGCACCCAGTAAACAAACCGATCATTTGGTGTAGGAAAGAGGTATTTTTAGTTGCTAGGCAGATAAAAGTGGATAGATTATTCTGGAGTTATCATTAAGTATTTCTCGAAATAGTTGAATAGCTTGCATAGTTTATTGGATAAATATAATTTAATTCGGAGCAATAGAATCTTTTAAATTTTGAACATTTATTAACATTATTGGGAATGGGGTACAGTACACATTACAGTTGAATTTTTGAAATGTTCAGATTTTGACCGTATAATTTATCTGGCAATTAGGCTACTAGTACACGATGTAAATAAATAACTAAGTTATGCTAAAAAACATATTTTGATAAAAATGAAAATTTATTCTTAAAATCCACACAAATATTGGCTTTTGAATTGCTCCTACTACATGCCATGTCAATTATTTTATTTTTTTCGTGTGTGGTTTTTAATTTATATGGATATATATCTGCATATTAAATTGCATTTTTATTAAAAACAATATATAAGGATATACTATTTATGCTTTTTCAGTATAATTAGAGTGTTTATGCCATCTGTGCATCTTAAACTCTTTTATTAAACAAATTATTTGACATTTCTTTCAGGAATATTTATATTCTGATAACCAATGTAATAAATAAATTTGTGGAAGATATTGAAATGTCTATTCGGCCTGGAATTTATTACGGTATCAGTAAGTTAAAAAATACTGAAATGATAGATTTTTTTTGTGTTAAAAGCAGACAAGTTTAATGAAAATTTACATGTTTATGGAAATTTTTAATTTAATGTTATTGACAAATTTTAATGAACGAAGAAATAAACAAGTTTTAGTAGACTTCTTTAAAAGAATGTATTTTTTGCCGGATTTCTGAAGAGGTTATCTCTCTTATTGTGTAATATATATCTCTTCTGTTGGAATGCTCTCATCCCATTAACTCTACACACGCTTAAGGTCTTGTTAAATGTCCTCATGTATAAATTGAGCAAGCAATGGATTCAGTTTCAAAAGTACTCGAATTTCTGGTATGGTAGGGAAAAGTCTTAATTGCTTTATTTTGATTTACGATAATGCATGATAAGACTTTTTATCAATTGAAAATATTTTGAAATAGTTGTGTTTTTTACTTTAATAACAATTACCACCATATATGTACACAATTTTACCCCATCTCCCAAGCTACTCATACTTCTGACTCCTTTAGGGCTACTTTTACAGTGATATTGAAACATCCCCGAGTAACGAATGAGTCGTTATCACTGTTTTGCTGATTGACCCTCAGCTGATTGGCGAACGCATTAGATGACATAACTTGGCACGATGCCGTGCTCGTTGAAGGTGACTGGGGTACGTAAAATATGTTCGTGGTCACTATGTTCTCCAAGTTCTCAATTAATACATCTGGGGGTGCCAAGTAAAGTCTACGGGTCTTCTGATCGGTACCTGTTTCAAAATTGCGAGGACCTACTTGTCGTTCTTTCAGCACCTTCATGGTGCTCATTAAAACGAAAGGCGCACCCTTTGGCCTTAATACGAGAGTCTGCAGGCTCGATCGTGCTTGGTTTGTCCACGTGGCATGAAAAACTATAAAAACAACTTGGCATGATTTTCGCTTGTGACCTTTTTGCTCAGATTTTGGTTGGCAGTGAAATGAAAGAAGGGAAAAAGAGACTGGAAGTAGAGACGGGAAAAGAAGAGGTGAAAATTGTTGAGAAGATTGTAAGAACACGCCATTTTGTTTCGGAACTCCATACCCAGTCTTTCAAGATAGGATTGCGAAATATAAAAATCCTAAAATAAAAAAGCTTTGAATCGGGAATTCGTGTCGTCACACTGGTACAATCACCATCTACAACAGTATCACATGAACAGTTGGAATAAGCGAATCGCGAAGCAGGTCCGTGGCTATTTTAACGTATACAGTTTGACATGCGATGACGATTTTATTGCATAACTTTATGCTTCTGTCTAAGAAAGGAGACAAATAACCTCCATTATACTACTAAGACTATCATTGATAAATTGATTAATTGGTTAATCATCAAAAATTGGAGATCACTTTCTTTAACATTGCATTTTTAAAGAATAAGTGTTTTCCTATGTTCTAACCTGATTTCTCAATATTCCGTTTACCTTGCTTTCAACCATTAAATAGCTTCCACATAAACAAATTATACAGCAAATGCATTTTTACAAAGGGAACATTTTGAGAGAAAGAGAAAACGTATGTAATGAACTCTAATGGATCGAAAACAAAAGAATGACTTGTAGACAATTTCTTTAAATCAACAAATGTCGTTAATGTGCGTGATAAACAAGTCTGACATCCTCTCGAGAATCATTATTGAAACGAATGTAATAGTGAAGAAAAATCCATAGGTCAGTAATTGCTAAACATGACATTTCCTTTACTCTAAAACGATGCTCCCGCTTAAATTAACTTGGGGTACTTTTGTTACCTTTCTATAGCTAATAACACAATTTTTCCGTTTAGTATCACCCGTAACAAAACAAAATGCGAATTTCTTCTTTGTACAATTATACAGGAGTACGTTAAAGATTCCATGTTTAATATTATACATTTTTTAGGAGAAGGAAAAAATAGCATCTTCTTGAATCTTTTGTTGAAGAGTTGCACATTGAAAAAATATGACATCTTTCCTATAAGTTTGTAGAACTCTTAATCTCAAACATAATCTTCAAACAATTATTTTAAAATTTTATGAACTTTACATTAACTACATAACTTTTATTATTATTTATATATTATTGTTTTACCTTTAATTAATTCTTTTAATTTTTATATTCATTTTATTTTCTTGTTGCCTGTTATTAATTGTTTTTTTTCTATCAATTATACACTTCTTAACTTTCAAAATTATGTATTTTCTGATTATGGAATGCATGACTATGCATTTTATTACTCTGTATTTAATGTTGGAAACTTAAATGTAATTTAATTGGAAATATATCTTCATTTTGAAATTTTTCAATAAAGTGGTCACTCTTCCTATTGTAACTTTGCCCTTTAATGTGACAACAAACTCAATTTAAATGTTTTCTCTTGCATACATTAGTACCTTCTGTTTCTGAAACATTGTAATCTTGTAGCCTTCTAATGTAATATAATTCTAAATATAATGTACCTTTTAAACTTCAGATGATCTTATATTAACCAATGCAGAATGATCGGACACTGCTCTTCGGTACCTGAATTTGCAGGTTCATATCCAGCTGCCAGTATGGATGTTCTGACCATTTGAAATCAGCTTTTAGTTGTAGGCCCTGGTCTTATTAGTAATGGTGTATCGAAACAGTGCACCGTAGTGGTCTTAACCGAACCAAGTTTTTTGAATAACGGGGAAGTCACCCTTCCTCCACTTTTCCCTTTGCAACGACAACACTCACTCCCTTCCCTCCCACTTTGCCCGTTAAGAAGGCAAACCAACTTTAACACGTTGACTTCCAACTGCGCGATAACTCGTATATTATTCTCTTTTCTAGGACGCCAACAAGGAGTTATCTCGTACTGTGTTTACTTGCCATTTTTGTGCAGCTACGAATAAACTCGTAGTATATCAGTGCTAATATCTATAAATGGCTTATGAGAAAAGAACAAACCATTGATGCTTGCTTGCATAAGCAGAAAATTTATTAAAAAACGCACAAAAAATATAATTATCTTACAAGTTTCATAATCTCTAGTGCTCGTCAAAAATTCCGTCAAATTCTGAATCACTTATATTTCGTAGTACTCAGTTTCATTCTGAGTCAGTGGTGTTTTCTTACCCATATTGGGTTCTTGATAATTTAATTATAATAATAATTATAAAACAAAACACTCAAGACGTAAATGTGATGCACTCTATTACAATTTCTGAGATACTACTGACGAATATGAAGGCCTATCTATGATTCAGCTTTAGAGAAGCGACAGGTCGAAACGTGTTCGTGTGTGTCTGCGAGCGAATTAACTAGTAGTTGGCTTTCGCGAAGATATTTCTGTTACAGGTGCCAACTACGAGATAAGTCATAAGACTTTTTTTTATTAAAAAAAATCACATTTTATATGTATTTTGATGACAACTATGCACTAGAATTACAGTTTTTAATAATATAATGTAATGAAATCAAATTATCATTTTACGACAGATTTCTGAAAATTGCCATGGCTGTCAACGTGTTAAACGATTAGTCTTCTAGACAGAGTACCTTCAGTTTCCTATAAAATTTTAATATTGTAACATTGTAAGTTAATATAATTGTGATATAA
The DNA here is from genome assembly GCA_032207245.1 of Pardosa pseudoannulata. NCBI lineage: Eukaryota > Metazoa > Arthropoda > Arachnida > Araneae > Lycosidae > Pardosa > Pardosa pseudoannulata. The sequence continues at coordinate 145,428,734 of CM063498.1, read as the reverse complement.
ATATAACATTGCATTTTATTTTTTCAATAAAGTGCATATTCACCCTGGTATCACCCTCCCTTTCTGGCGAACATAAACCCATTGCAAATGGTTGGTCGTATAGAGGATATATCTGCCTTCTGCAACATTGTAAACTTGTAAAATCAGGGTAAATATTATCTTGTTTTTAAATGTTTCAATAAAAAGAATATTTTTCTTCCTCCCAACTTATCTTTTTAGAAAATCAAATATTCAATTTAAATGGTTGGTAGTCTGGAGAGAGTTCTATATATCTTTTCTAATCTTGTAATCTTGGAATGTAATTATAAATAAATAATTGTAAATAAGAACTTGATTTTAAATACTTCAATAAAATTGGAATTTCCTGTTGTACCACATATCACTTAAGAAGATTATAAACCCACTTTAAATGGGTGATCGTGTTGAGAGATTATCTTTTGTCTTCGGTATAAATACATTGTTTACATTTGGGATATACATTACGAAAACCAGTACCTGAATATTCTGCAATGAGTTCAACTAGAAATCAATTCTGTGATTAAACTAAACTATAAATAACAGTGACGTACAGGGCTATAACATATTAGCTATGTGTAAGCATCGCTTCCGTCTCTGTCGGGGGTCAGGAACAGCGTTTGTTATAGCGAACTTTTGTTCATTGTAATGCACCGAACATTTGAAAATAGCAGTATTGTACCAGTAATGGTCTTCTTGACGCACGGACTATTGGAAGTGTCAAGCTTGGCGTTTATCAATACCTCGACAGAGAAAAGGAATTGTGCTTTGTGTGACCGAGTTGGCCAGGCACCAAGGGCGCTTCGACTACCCCAAGAACAAGGGTCAAAAGGGGAGGATCGACCTCCCCTAAAACCGAGGTATCCTGCTTGGAAAAAGAGAAAAGCGGGAGTTACTCGCGGCTGAACTCTGAGAGAGCAGGTTGATCTAGAGTGATCTCCACTTTGGATGATAGTTTGATCTGCATTGAGTTTAATTGTTCTTTAAACGTTTCTTTTTGTTAAATAAATCAACCGTTGTTAAGTTTTAATCATCTACGGCTCTGGTTATTTCGTCTCCATGTCTGCTTCATTGCACGGGACCCATGCGAAGTCATATCCAAAATGACTAGGGTGTGACGGACTATCGAAAAAGAAACATCGCAACCGCTCGGCGAAACTAACACAATGATTGTTAGGTATTATAAAAAATCTAATTAATGAAAAGAATCACACATATTATTGATTTGCCAGCGAAAATTTCTTTATTTAAGGAATAAGATTTTTAAAAATGAAATATATAGTTAAAGTTAATTTAATTTAAATCCTTAAAAACGATAGTATAACTTCAACATGTAGAAGCAAATTCAGTTCCGTTAAAAATTGATTAGTTAAGTGTAAAAAGCGTGAATCAGCAATACCTTTCATAAGCGAATCCAAACGGATCTAGTTAAGAAGATTATGTGAATTAAGAGCTCAGGAAATGATGCAGTTCCTTTCTGATGGAAAGCATATTTGACAGTTCTTTTAAAGATGAGATTTACTTATACTATTATTTCTTAAAAAGTGAATAGCAAGCCTTAAATCTGTATGAGCAATTCTTTCATCATCCTGTCTATTTTAAGGGAAGAGAAACCTTCACAGTTGCAAAATTCTGTCAAATATAGAGATTTGTTTATTCCAGAAAGGCAAAAAAAGAAATATTAGAATAAAACTAGACAGAAAATTACCTTTCATAATTAAATCCAACTGTCACAACGTAATGATTAGTTTTATGTGTGTTATTTCCATTTGGATTCTGAAACCTACTGGTGTACTTAACCCTTTGAGGGGCACCCATAGAAACTCTTTGGTTTTCAATGAAATCAGTTTATAAATGTTATCTATAGACCTTTTAAATATGAAGTATATGAAAAATAAATTATAATACTGGAGGAATAAGCAAGGGGTAATTTGATTGCGTAATCATCTCCCTTAGAACAGCATGAAAATGGCACGTTTTTTAATAATATTGGAAAAATATTTAATAATTTTTATTAAAAGGATATATAAATCAAATAGATATGAAATTTGTAAGCGAAGTTTAAATAGGTACTTTTCTTTTAAATTCTTAGATTTGAAAAACATAATTTTTGCTTTTAGAATCTAGTTTTGATAGAGCCTCATTCTAAAGGCAGGTTTTGACAAGAATAATTAAAAGAAGAAAATAATTAAGTGTAGATAGTTTGATGTACCAAAAATTGAAAATCTAAAACATTTTTCTATATAAATGAGAGAAAAATTTATAACAGCCGTATATTATATATAACAGTGCCCTTCTAAGGGTTAAGAGAAATAGTTCTAAATACGCTAAGGGGCTAACTGAAATATATAACAGCAACAGTGGAACTAATAGTTTAGGTATCTTTTTACCTCTCTATTAATATTCTGAAAATTTATTAGCTGAAATTTCCTAAAATATAAATGATCCACCCAACATAGTGTATATATTGTAGTCACATGTTGATGACATTCTTGATTAGAACTATATCGTGTCAAAAGTGTGATCAAAAGGCTAGACTGCTACCAAATGCAAAGAGGCTTGGATCTGAAGGACACGCAGTTCAACTGGGGAAATTGAGAATGATTGCTAAAGAAATGCAGAGTGCAGTGGAATGATACTGCAAAATTAACTATGTGATCCAGCAGCTTTTTTTTCTGAATACAGAGAAAAAACAGATGGAGTCAGCTTTTAAAAATAACCATATGGCAAAGATATACGTCAAAGCAACACGAAGTTAAATTTGGGAACATTCTGAAGATCTGTATTGGGCCACATCTCGATAGGAAAATATGGTTACATAATTACAAATCTCAATCCATAATGTTCAAATTCAGTCTGTTCTACTATTGGTAGCCACTAACCTATTTATTAAGTGAAAATGTTAGATGTATTAAAATATGATTTCAATAAAGGCGTAAATTAAGTAATTGTTAATTCTAAATTAACTAAATTTTACATTATTTCTCAATTTATAAACATTGGTTGATATAATATTGTTTACATATCCAAACACATTGTGGTTAACGAAATAGTTGCTCCCCTGCGAGGGACAAGAAAGTGATCAGCGAGTTCATCACGCATGTGCAGTGGGATAAACTATTGGCTCATTATTGTGTCTGGCCTCTTTTTTACTGAATGTACGCAACGCACATTGTATCGAATCGGAAAATTTGCTTAATTGACTATAGAAAGCCGCTATAAAAATATCTGCTAAACTGAAATTATCAAATTTCTTATCAAACAAAGTTATCGGTTTACAGAAGAATATTTATGAGTAAAACATAAACATATGATATTTTTAAGCAAATTATTTTTTGGAATTTTTAAAATTTAAATTCCTTCCGTATGAACAGGGTCTTCTGTGGTATCTTTAGTTGTTTATGGAGCATAAGAGAAATTACACTTTTAATATGTACTTTTTGAAAATATATAATTTTCTTTGTTTTAAATTGTTATTAATTTATTTTAAATTGTGAATGAATATATTTAAAAAAAGGCATGTAACACAATATAAAGTTCATATTAAGGTAGTGTAAAACAGTAAAAATAAATTTTCAAAAAATTCCATCTACACTTCTTACATTTTTAATGCTATTAAAAAGAAATATATTTATCGTAAGTGGAATATTATTAATATGACATCTATTGAGTCAAACAAAATATTAAAATATATGCTAAAATCACAAGAGCATTTTTCTTACATTTTGTTCTAAAAATATCTTTATAATATTATTTTATGATTATATAATTAGCAATTGTATGCTGAATAAATGGACATTTCAGATATATTTAGTTATTTAAATATGTATACTGATTTTTTTGTCCTGTGGAAATAAGTATTGTAAATAGTTTTAAATTGTAGATACAAACAATATAAATATAATCTGCACATTTTTAACACGTTGACTGCCAGACGCATTTTCAAAGGTTTGCGGAGGCACCGAAGTGAACTTTTCATTATACGATGCATATGCTGAAATATTATTTGCAGCAGATAAAATGAGTTATAAAATCATGCTTGGAGAAGTTTTCTTAGTGGGGGTCATCGATGACTCCCACGGTGCTATAGGCAGTTGGTACGACTGTTCTTTTTTTTAAATAATCGTGCTTTGATTGCTATGTGATTACTCTCATTCTTTATCAGTAAAATCAGCTAAGAAGAACTACAGCAAGAAATTTGACTAAAAGAGATGTGACATATTGTTCCGATTGCTTTGATTCACCTTTTCTTTGCCTTGAATATTTCAAACTGACTCATCCCAATATGCACTGATAATATATATATATATATAATATATATATATATATATATATATATATATATATATATATATATATATATATATATATATATATATATATATATATATATATATATATATATATATATATATATATATATATATATATATATATATATATATATATAATATATATATATATATGTATATATATATATAGATATATATATATATATATATATATATATATATATATATATATATATATATATATATATATATATATATATATATATATATATATATACATATATATATATATATATATATATATATATATATATATATATATATATATATATATATATATATATATATATATATATATATACATATATATATATATATATATATATATATATATATATATATATATATATATATATACATATATATATATATATATATATATATATATATATATATATATATATATATATATATATATATATATATATATATATATATATATATATATATATATATATATATATATATATATTATGTACTAATAAAATTAATTTTCTATGTTCTATATTGCATTAATTTCTTTAAATAAATATAATAACAATGGTATTATTGAAAAATTTATCAGTACCTATATTTACTATAATTATGTGCTTTACTGCGTCGCCGGTCACTGATGGCCCCCAAGGTACTATAGCCATGTCGAGTACCGGCTTACCGGTGACCCCCATGACAGTGAACTTGTTAAGGAAAGAAATGTGTTTATTTGTTTAGACTGTGATTTTAAATTAGTATTTTAACAGATCAATATTTATCTCACACAAACGAAACAACATTTCTACAGAGTTAATTATTACCTTATTTATTTTTCTTATATTCTGGTACAAAGGTATATACATTGTATTGTATATATTCATAGATGCATATCTTTCACGTATGATAATTAAATATAGTATTCTGTATGCCATACTTTGGTAGTGCAAGAATATATTATATTTGTTTTTAAACATCAATGGTGACAGTCTCTTTAGAGAAATATAAATTTAAATTAAGCAAAATTCATGTGGCTGTTCCTTTCATTCTACTTCTTGATTTACCTGTACTCGTGCGAAGGATCATCTATTCATTTTGGCAAAATTCCAAACGCAAGGAATTTCTTCTTTACACTCGGCAAATGAATAAATGCTTGCGAAGTCTCCGAATTTTGCTATTCCACGACTCTTTTAGCTCTGGGCGCAATGCGACATATATTTACTCGCCTTTTTGAAAGGTAGCTACAAATTCAGAAATTAAATAGATATTTTTCCTATATTTAGAACCGCCTTTGTGATATATTTTGTATATCGCATTTTCTGTGAAATAGTAACTGAAATTCTTTTTCGTCTTTCTCCTTTTTTTTTCTCCTTTTTTTTTTAACTGTCATTATTTACTAAATAGGCGTTTGATTTTTGGTGTTACTTTTCTGAAATGTACATTGAAAGGGGATCTTTTACAGAGTATATCAACGATAAATATGATTTTTCCTTCACTGAATAGAAAAAAATGTGAAAAAAGTAGTGCAGAGTTTAAAATCTGTGTAAGAGCAAATCGTGGATGTCTACCAAAATTTCATTTAATTTAAGCAATTTTTAAGAGAGATAAAGGAATGCAATATTAAATCTAATGTAAAAAATAATCTTGGCCCATTTTATTTGCAATACTACGGAGGAAATTTAAGTTTCCATCTAAAATTAAAATGAACATTACAGTCATTTTCAATTATTTATATTTTATATAAAATCTAGTAATTATTATATATCCATCTATGGGTTAAAGGTTTGTATATAATTTACACACACACATACATATATATATATATATATATGCTTGTGTGTATGTATGTATATATATATATATATATGTATATGTATAATGTATATATATGTATATGTATATATATATATATATATATATATATATATATATATATATATATATATATATATATATATATGTATATATATATATATATATGTGTATATATATATATATATATATGTATATATATATATATATATATATATATATATATATATATATATATATATATATATATATATATATATATATATATATGTATATATATATATATATATATATATATATATATATATATGTATATATATATATATATATATATATATATATATATATATATATATATATATATATATATATATATATATATATATATATATATATATATATATATATATATATATATATATATATATATATATATATATATATATATATATATATATATATATATATATATATATATATATATATATATATACATACAAACACATATTATTCCAATTCACACTTTAGTAGTTGTAAAATAATAATACCTATGAAATTTAAGTACAGTCTTATCATTACCGCAAAATGGTCTTAAATTGAATATAAACATTCACAAAAATGTTGATAGAAAATCGATATTTCCTCACATTATTAAATATGTTATTACAAGTTATTACCTCATATAAATTATTCCCTTTTTTTATGTACTATATATTAAATTTTTTATTTTTGAACGAAACTTACAATCCAATTATTCTTTAACATAGTGGACACTTGTAGAATTCCTTAAATATCAGTATATATAACATTAAATATTTATACAATTATTAATTTAATAATGATTAGAGCTACCACAAATGCAAAACAATAAGGATGATATTAATTTTATTGCGATCGATTAATTTTAGTTACAATTAAATTACGGTTAATATTCGTTTTATTGAAATTTTATATTCCACATAGGGCCAACAGGTAAAGAAATAGGAGTGTATATTTAGAAATAACACGACTCTTAAATACGATATTTCAATATTCTAAAACTAATAATTTTGTAGGTTTGTTAAATATATACGTTTAGACGCCAAGGTGAAACTTGTAAAAATTTCTTAAGAAAAATAAAAAACGGTTCTATTTTTTCTACTGAAATTTGAAATTGTATTATTTCTAAATTGTCCAATTTCTTTATTTCGAACAAGAAAATAGAAAAGCTCAAAATACTGTTCCCAGCATAAATAACCACAATATAATTTGACGCTTTTGAGTTTTGAATATTGTGAATTTTAAACCTATGAATGAAATTTATTAACTCCCTAGAAATGAATCCGTAAATAATTGTACATAAATAAATCAAAACCCCACCAAAACACTTTAATATAAAACCACTTATTTATTAATATTTTTAGCTTATAAATTTCAAAGAAATACTTATAGAGCTGAAAAATATGAAAAGAAAATGTAAAAGAAAGATGTATTAGTATATTTATTTCTAAAGAAATATTTTTGTAAATCTTTTGAAAGATATATATATATATATATATATATATATATATATATATATATATATATATATATATATATATATATATATATATATATATATATATATATATATATATAATTATTTATGTGTGTGTATATACACACACTCATGTCCAAAATACATCAAGTGACATATTTATTTTGTAATAAAAGTGACATTTATCAATAAAGGACCTCGATATTAAATTATTAAACTATAAAAAATAATTAATAAATAAATCTCTAATATCAATTGTTTACTTTAATAGTTTGTAAACACAAACTTTCGCTAGCTCATGCGCAAACACACACACATACATACATATGTAACATCCTTCATTTTTTACATTTATTGATACCATAAATTCCATGTTACCATACAATTGATATGAATTCTGTAATTGTTCTATATAATTCAAATTTTCTCAAGAACAAAGATTTGAGCCTTCGTATAAATTTGCTTGACGTATATTCAAACAAGAAAAACGTAATGAAAAACAAACTGTTTACAGTTATAAAATAATAAATTAACGTTTATTAATGTGTTATGATTCAAAAAGGGCGTATTACAATATAAATTTCCTAAAGGAAAAAAATAGTGCCTATAAATTATTAGTATCAACTTAGGAATATAGATGGCAGCACCAAACTCATTGCCCTCCATTTGAGGAAGGCAGGATTAGGGAAAGATACAAAATGTGTGTGAAAGAGAACAATAAATGTTCTGTTACATAAATAGGTTTGAAAATTGCTGGAAATCTATCTGCTCTGAATTATTTAATCTTACTTTTCCATATATGGAGTTGAACTAAAAAATATCACAAATAGTTCTCTAAAATTTTGTTTCTAATATTGACTAAATGATTCATCTACTTACATAACAGACATTAAGTTAATGATTAATAATAAATGATTTTACCCTCATATGTTTTTATATATATCCATGAATGTATATATATATATATATATATAGAAATGTGCTTACATTAAAAAATTAGTTTCTATTTATTTTATATTTTCATTAGAATTTTATTTGAGATATAAAACCTGTGAATATATTCGCTTATCATTTAAGCTTTCAAAATTGTTCTATTCACATCAAAATATTGAACTAAAAGAGTAGCTTAGGGACATTTACTGAAGTGCATCAGACTGGATAAATTATCTCAATACTTTATATCTTGTCTTGAAAAAAAGGAAAAATTTAGTAAAGCATTCTACAGTTTTAAATAAAAATTTTTTATTTATTTTGTAATTAAAGTAAACTTAATATATTTTATTTTTCTATATAGTTGAATAACCAAGATTAATTAAAGTTAACCACGATTCAATAACATGCTATAGATATGTACCAGTTTCAAAGTTGCTGTGTGGTGTAAATGACACATTTAACCGTTGCACATATATTTCACATAAATTGTATACACATATTTAACATAATTTTAACATTATTTGACATAATATGTTTTATATGAATTTTAAACACCATTACCATGTTGTCTTTCTACATAAAGGATACAGATATGATAAAAACTGAAAGCAATAAATAACATTTCATTTTAGGAGATTTTATTGGGAAATATAATTTTTATAAAAACTTTTTCTATTACAATAAAAACAACTCATTTCTTGTATAATTTAGTCTAATACATATTTTTTGAATCAGTGTCGTATGTACTTCTGTTTAGGTTCCAGACGAAATTTGTAGGGTTAATATGTAGCAGTTAGTTTGTTTTACTTTTTAAATTTATGAACATTGAATGCCATTATTTTGTAATGTTAAAAATTAATGGTTAAATATACTATAATAAAAATTATATTACTAATTAAATGTATTTTTATCTTGTTAAGTATTAGAATAATACTCAAGAGGAGAAATATTCACAATTTTCTAGGAATATTCAAAATTGAATATAATTTGAGTAAAACATGAGTTGAAAGCATACCGTAACGACATACTGAAAAACATACTTAAGTGACATTGACCATATTTGATGTACTTTTTTTTACCATTAACAGGAAGTCAAATATATATCATAATATATCAAACAACATTCTAATTATACAATTACGAATAAAATATAAGAGAATTTTAATTTACAAAGAGGCAAATTACATCTAATATGTCAATATTTTTCTTTTTTATGTAAAACCTATTTTACAAAATTTTTACCTACGATTAAAACACACATATATGACTATATATATATATATATATATATATATATATATATATATATATATATATATATATATATATATATATATATATATTATATATATATATATATATATATATATATATATATATATATATATATATATATATATATATATATATATATATATATATATATATATATATATACACACACAGACACATATACTCACAAAGATATAAAACTGCCATTTTGAAAACTTAAAATATCCAGTCGAAATTTTAAGGAATGATGAGGCTATTTCTTAAATTATCAAACACTGAAATCCTAATGAAATGGTGAACTAAAATACTATAGAAAAAATGGTAATCCTATTTTTTATGACTAGCATTATTATTAATTATTCTTATTTTGATAAAATATTTTCAGTGATGCATTATTGATGTTGTTTATACAGTGCAATCAATCATGTTCCAATTTCAAAAGCTGTTAGTAACTTAAGCACTGATTTTTATTCAAACGAAATGCACTTAAAAGAATGAAAATTTGTCCGATAAAAGAAAAACTATGTTCTTGATAATATGAACATATGGTGCAATACACGTCGCACTTGATAGCATCACACTTGTGATAATAATATGAGTGTCTATGATCATTTTATTATGCATTTGAGTAGATAATTATGATATAGAGTTAGTCTCTTCTTTGAAGTACTTTTACTAGAGCAGTACTGTTGAAGAAATTCTGATTATCAATTAATGTAAGAAATAACTTTGGTTGAATGACTACAATTCGTGTACAGAGGCTGATTAATAAATTTGAAAAGACTGGTATATTTGATTTGAAATATAGCTGAATTTTGAAAGCAAATAATTTATCTCAAAAGATAAAACAATTAAATAGGCTATTATCTTTCTACTCTATATAATTTGTCTTGTCTTGAACTTTGAACACACTGACACTATTGTATGTCACATGCTTCAATTAGTTTAATATAAATAGTAACTAGCCATATAGGGTTACTATTTAGAACTGCTACTTTAAACTTTCATTTGTTTTAATCACATGAAACATAAGGTGATATTCACAATTTTTGCAGACTTTAAAATTATAGTAAACGAAGAGCTTAAAAAGTAGACATCTAATTAAAAAATATTAGAATTAAATAGCTTTTCGCATAGCAGAAAACGAAATCACTAAGTAAACCTAAATAGGAAAATATACATAATTTTTGCAATGATTCAATTTCTTATACAATTATTATTGTACATAGATTTTACCTACTCGTATTAGAAAAATATTTTAAGAATCGTAATAAATAAATGAAACATATCATGGTGTGAATTATTCACATAAAGAAAAAGTATAGAAGAAGAGCTTTGTTTATCAAAAAAGTTTTAAATATAAAGTATTCATTAGAAAACAGTTTTTTGACAATCACTATTGCTATGAAGAACTCATGGGTGTAATAAATAATTAATCTGAAATTGAGAATTATAAAAATACACAACATTACTAACATTGTTTAAAATAAAAACGGTTTTCATGTATCAAAAACAGATTTTTTTCATAGACTAGAAATAGCTTTTGTTGAGTATCGTGATAGTAAAAACAAGACACACAAGACTAAGCATATCCACCCACGATAAATGATTGGATCATAAAAAATGCAAATAATGGTTTAATTAACAGTTAGATGTATCATTCTCATATATTATAAACAGTTTTTATAGCTCATTGTTACTATTTATAGATGAAACAATCTTGAAATGTAAATTGAAGCAATCAAGAATGAATTTCATATTATACTAAAAAAAATAGCCAAATAAAAATATATTTTTTATGTTTTAGAAATATTTTTTATTCAGGATTTTATTTTTGTAAAATAAAACACCCACAAGCAATGATTAAAAATGGAATTAAGAACGAAATTAGGATGCAGAGCTTTAGGCGATTGATGATAGAATACGCAAGCGAATATGTTACTCGTTATTTAAATGAAAAATGCAAAAGATGTAAAAAACAATATGTTTTCCTATTCTGTGTGATTTTTTCGCACACCCAACAAAAGTGATAACTTCATAAAAACATTCAGCTGAAATGTAACTTAAGAGAAATAAGAGCACATTCAACTATTTACAAGTCTTCAAGTTATCGCAAATATCAGAATATCCCGAATACGTATCCAAATAGTTACTTTGACATTGTTAAATCAACTCATGTTAAATCATCTTGCTGATCATTGTTAAACGATCAAAATTCATTGCTGACTCTCAAATAGCGATGAGTAATCTGTAGTTTTCAAGGGAATGAACATTTTGTAGGATGTATTTTTCTTCAGCATTCAATGCAAATTTCCTGCCTTATAAAGACATTTTTAGTCTAAATAAATTTCAATTTCCAAAATATTGGATTTCTCTATTTTAATGAAGCAACAACAAAATTATGCAAAATGGTTGAATTATTACTTCAAAGTATTAATTATTTTTCAAGCATTATAAATCATTTTTATGGCGTATCGTTATTATTTAAAGATGAAATAATATTAAATGCATAATAAAGAAATCAAGAGTGAGGTACACATTATGCTAAAAAAGTGACCAATCATAAATAAATTTTTTACACATTTTTTTTTTTCATTTACGATCGTTATTGTTTTTAAAAACAACACCCGCTAGCAATGATTAAAAATAGAATCAAAAGTGTAATTGGTTACAGAGCTTTCGGCGATTTAAAAAAGTAAACGTAAGTCATTATAGTGCTTGATATTTAAATAAACATGCAAAATATGTAAAAAAAAACAATACTTTTTCTTATTATGTGTGATTTTTTTCGCGCACCCAAAAGTCATAACTTCATAAAAATATTGATCAGAAATATATTTTTACAGAAATAAGAGCATATTCAACGTTTTACAAGACTGAATGTTATAGAAAATCTCAATATCCCGAAAACATATCCAAATTATTACACCTAAAATATCTAAAGTTCTATTTTTACTCCCCATTCTTTAATACCCAATTTTCCAGTCGTAAAATGTCAGATTAAAAGGACTGTTCACCGACTTAAATTCTTTTTACCCATCTCTTAAAACTAACTCTAGAATAAATCTTAACATTCTAGCCACTGGCTACATTTTTCAGTTTTCACAGAAAAAATAATTTCAGTATTCTAATAACGAAATTGCTGATCATTGTTAGATGATAAAAGTTCATTTCTGACTATAAAATGGTGCTGAGTAATATTTAGATCTTATGGGAGTGAAAACACCCCATTCACTCTTGGGTGTGACATTTCGAAAGATGTGTTTTATTTCATCATTCGATGTAAAGCTCTTGCTTTATAAATTTCATTTTTAAATTCAATAAATTTAAATTTCCCAAACCTTACATTTTGATTTCTTAATGGAGCTACGACCAAGAGTTTAAAGCAAAATGTTTAAATTCGACTTAAAAGTAGCATTTTTTCAAGTATTATAAAGAGTTTTTTTATAGATTTTTAAACATTTTTTTACGTTATAAAATTGAAACAATCTTGAAATGCATAATAAAGTAATCAAGAGTAAAGTACACATCTCACTAAAAAATCACCAATTATAAATAATTTTTTATGTTTGTTATTTTTTTTATCCTTGATTGTTACTCATTGTAAAAAAAAAAAAACCTAGCAATGATTAAAAATGGAATCAAGAAACAAATCGGGAAACAGAGCTTTCAGCGATTAAAAAAAGAATACGTAACCAAATATGCTACTTGATATTTAGATAAAAAATGCAAAATATGTAAATGAAAACAATATTTTTTTTTTCTTTCTCTGTGTGATTATTTTCCTGTATCCAGTAAAAGTCATAACTTCATAAAAACATGCAGCTGAAATATATCTTTGGAGAAATAAACGCTGATTCAACGATTCACAAGTCATGTTTAACAAGTCATCGAAAATCTCAGTATATCCCGAATACATATCAAAATTATTAAACCTAAAATACCTAAAATTCTTCTTTTACTCTTTCGCATTCTTTAATACTTAGTTTCTCAGCCTCAGATTTAAATAACTGCTCACTGACCTAATTGTTTTTACAAATCTCTCAAATCTAACACTAGATTAAATGCAAATTTTCAGTCCATTAGCTACATTTTTCAGCTGTCTCAAAAATATTTCAAAAATGTAATAACAAAACTGCTGCCATTGTTAAATCATCTCATTTTAAGTTATCTTGTTGATCATTGTTAAACGATCAGAGTTCATTCTTGACTCTCAAATAGTGCTGAATAATCTGTAGATCTCATGGGAATTAAAAACATCATTCGATATAAGATGCGGCATTTTAAAGGATGGATATATCTTCCGCATTGGATACTAAATTTTAGCCTTGAAAAGACGTTCATTTTTACACTCAATAAATTTAAATTTCCACAAAACTAGATTTCGCTTTTTTATTGAAGACAAGACCAAGTAAATAATGCAAAATGGTTGAATTATTACTTTAAAGTAGCAGTTTTTTCAATTATTATAAACTATTTTTATAGCGTATCGCTATTATTTAAAAATGAAACAATCCTAAAATGCATAATAAAGCAATCAAGAGTGAAATACTCATTATACTAAAAAAATCACCAATTATACATAATCTTTTATGTTTTATATTTTTTCATTCATGATCGTTATTGTTTGTAAAAAAAACACCCCCTAGCAATGATTAAATATGGAATCACGAGCAAAATTGGGATACAGAGCTTTCGGCGATTAACTTAAGCGAATATGCTACTTGATATTTATATAAAAAAAGAAAAATATGTAAAAAAACAATATATTTTCTTATTCTGTGTTATTTTTTTCCTGTACACAACAAAAGTCATAATTTCAAAAAAACATCTAGCTGAAATATATCTGTACAAAAATAACCTTTGATTCAACGTTTTACAAATCTGCAAGCGACCGAAAATCTCAATATTCTGAATACAAATCAAAATTAATACACCTAAAATATCTAAAATTCTCTTTTTACTCTCCATTCTTTAATACCTAGTTTCCCATTCGTAAAATGTCAGATTTAAAGGATTATCACCAACTTAAATTCTTTTTACCCATCTTCCAAAACTATCGCTAGAATAAATGCTAAATTTTATCCACTGGTCACATTTTTCAGATGTCATAGAAAAAATATTTTGACACTTCCAATAATGTTAATGCTGTCAATGTTAAATAATATCTTGTTAAACCATTTTGGTCATCATTGTTAAATGATCAGAGTCCATTTATGTCTCTCAAATAGTGCTGAGTTAATTTGTAGATCTCATGTGAATGAAAACACATCATTCGATATAGGATGCAACATTGTAAATGATGGATTTTTCTTTAGCATTCAATACAAAATTTTAGCTTTTAGAATTTGATACCAAATTTTAGCCTTGTAAAGACGTTTATTTTTACCCTAAATGAATTTAAAATTCCACAATGCTGTATTTCACTTTTTTAATAAAGCCAAGACCATGAAATAATGCAAAATGGTTGAATTATTACTGTAAAGTAGTAGCTTTTCAAGTATTATAAACTATTTCTATAGAGTATGGCTATTATTTAAAGATGAAAAAAATCTTGAAATGCATAATAAAGCAATCAAGATTGAGGCACGCATTATACTAAAAAAGTCTCCAATTGTAATTTTTTATGTTTTATATTTAAATTATCTTTTTCTTTAAGATCGTTATTGTGTGTAAACCCCCCTAGCAATGATTGAAAATGGAATCACAAGAGGAATTGGTATACAGAGCTTTCGGCGATTGAAAAAAAGTTCACTTTAGCGAATATGTTACATGATATTTAAATAAAATATGCAAAATATATATAAAAAAATATTTTTCTTGTTCTGTGTGATTATATTCCAGTACCTAACAAAAGTCATAACTTCATAAAAACATGCAGCTGAAATATATCTTTACAGAAATAAGCGCTGATTGAACGTTTTACAAGCCTGCAAGCTATCCATAATCTCAGTATCCTGAATACGTATTGAAATTATTACACCTAAAATATCTATCAAAAATCCTCCTTTGCTCCCTTCTCATTCTTTTATACCTAATTTCCCAGCCAGAAAATGTCAGATTTAAAATAATGTTTCCCGATTTAAACCCTTTTTACCCATCTTCCAAAACTAACGTTAGAATAAGGGTTAATTTTCTGTCCACTGGACACATTTTCCATCTGTCCCAGAAAAAATATTTTCATGTCTTATTAAATCATTTTGGGGATCATTGTAAAATGATCAAAGTTTATTCCTATCTCTAAAATGATTCGGAATAGTTTTTAGATCTTATGGGAATAAAAACACGTTATTCGTACTTGGATATGACACCTTTAAAGATCTATTTTTCATGAGCATTCGATGCAATGTTCTTGCCTTGTACAGACGTTCATTTTTATTGTCAAAAAATTTAATTTTTACCAAGTTCGATTTCGCTTTTTTATTGCAGACTTCACTAAGAAAGTAATACAAAATGGTTGACCTGTTACTTAAAAGTAGCATTTTTTCAAGTATCATAAACATTTTTTACAGCGTATCGTTATAAAAAGAAGAAGTCTTGAAATGCATAATAAAGAAATCAAGGGTGAGGTATATATTACCAAACCCACCAACCACCCACCTATTTACGGGGGGGGGGGCGGGGCCTTACCTTACCACCCCCCCCCAAAAAAAAAAATCCCCAATTATAAAAAATCTTTTATGTTTTATATTTTTTTAACCTCGTTATTGTTTATAAAAAAGCACCCCTTAAGAATGATTAAAAATGGAATCACGAATGAAATTGATACATATCTTTCGGCGATTAAAAAAAGAAAAGGTATATGGTGAATATGGTGCTTTGATATTTATATAAAAAATGCTAAATATGTAAAAAACAATATTTTTTTCTTATTCTGTGTGAGTTTTTTTCCAGTACCCAACAAAAGTCATAACTTCATAAAAACATGCAGCTGAAATATATATTTACAGAAATAAACGCTGATTCAACGTTCTGCAAGCCTGCAAGTGATCGAAAATCTCAATATCCTGAGTACAAATCAAAATTATTACACCTAAAATATCTAATATTCTCTTTTTATTCCCTATTCTTTAATACCTAGTTTCCCATCCGTAAAATGTCAGATTTAAAGGAACGCT
Source organism: Pardosa pseudoannulata (assembly GCA_032207245.1). Taxonomy (NCBI): domain Eukaryota; kingdom Metazoa; phylum Arthropoda; class Arachnida; order Araneae; family Lycosidae; genus Pardosa; species Pardosa pseudoannulata. Next base: position 145,411,746 of record CM063498.1, on the reverse strand, counting down.
CACCTACTTAAATTCTTTTTACCCATCTTCCAAAACTATCCGTAGAATAAATCCTAATTATTGGTCCACTGGCCACATTTTTAAGCTGTCCCAGAAAAATATTTTGACACTTCCAATAACGAAATTGCTGTCATTGTTAAATCATCTCTTGTTAAATCATTTTGGATATCATTGTTAAATGATCAGAGTTCCATATATGTCTCTTAAACAGTGCGGAGTAATCTGTAGATCTCCTGGGAATGAAAACACATCATTCGATATAGGATGCAACATTGTAAAGGATGGATTTTTTATCTAGCATTCGATACAAAATTTTAGCTTTTAGCATTAGATGCCCCATTTTAGCCTTGTAAAGACGTTTATTTTTACCCTAAATGAATTTAAAAGTCCACAACGCTGAATTTCACTTTTTTAATAAAATCAAGACCAAGGAAATAATGCAAAATGGTTTAAATTGTTACTTTAAAGTAGCAGTTATTCAAGTATTATAAACTATATTTATAGAGTATAGCTATTATTTAAAGATGAATTAATCTTGAAATGTATAATAAAGAAATAAAGGTGATGTACACATTATGCTGAAAAAGTTACCAATTATAAATATTTTATTTTATATTTTTTTCATTCAAGATTGTTATAACTTGCAAAAAAAAAAACACCCCCCTAGCAATGATTAAAAATGGAATCAAGAGTGGAATTGCTATACAGAGCTTTCGGCGATTGAAAAAATGAAAACGCAAGCGAATATGCTACTTGATATTTAAATAAAAATTGCAAAATATGCAAAAAACAATATTTTTTTCTTATTCTGTGTGATTTTTTTCCTGTACCCAACAAAAGTCATAACTTCATAAAAATTTGCAGCTGAAATATATCTTTACAGAAATATGCGCTGATTCTACGTTTTACAAGCCTGCAAGTGATCGAAAATCTCAATATCCTGAGAACAAATCAAAATTATTACACCTAAAATATCTAATATTCTCTTTTTATTCCCTATTCTTTAACACCTAGTTTCCCATCCGTAAAATGTCAGATTTAAAGGAATGATCACCAACTTAAATTCTTTTTACCCATCTTCCAAAACTATCCGTAGAATAATTCCTAATTATTGGTCCACTGGCCACATTTTTAAGCTGTCCCAAAAAAATATTTTGTCACTTCCAATAACGAAATTGCTGTCATTTTTAAATCAACTCTTGTTAAATCATTTTGGACATCATTGTTAAATGATCAGAGTCTATTTATGTCTCCCAAACGGTGCTGAGTAATCTGTAGATCTCCTGGGAATGAAAACACATCATTCGATAATGCAACATTGTAAAGGATGGATTTTTTCTTTAGCATTCGATCCAAAATTTTAGCTTTTAGCATTAGATCCCACATTTTAGCCTTGTAAAGACGTTTATTTTTACCCTAAATGAATTTAAAAGTCCACAACGCTGAATTTCGCTTTTTTAATAAATCCAAGACCAAGAAAATAATGCAAAATGGTTAAATTATTATTTTAAAGTAGAAGTTTTTCAATTATTATAAACTATTTTTATAGAGTACAGCTATTATTTAAAGAGGAATAATTCTTGAAATGTATAATAAAGAAATAAACATGATGTACACATTATGCTGAAAAAGTCACCAATTATAAATATTTTTTTTATTTTTTTTTTCATTCAGGATCGTTATTGCTTGTAAAAAACACCCCCTAGCAATGATTAAAAAGGAAATCAAAAGCGGAATTGGTATACAGAGCTTTTGGCGATTGCAAAAAGGAAAACGTAAGCGAATATGCTACTTGATATTTAAATAAAAAATGCAAAATATGTAAAAAACAATATTTTTTTCTTATTCTGTGTGATTTTTTTCCTGTACCCAACAAAAGTCATAACTTCATAAAAACATGCAGCTGAAATATATCTTTACAGAAATAAGCGCTGATTCAACGTTTTACAAGCCTACAAGTTATTGAAAATATCAATATCCTGAAAACAAATAAAAAATATTACACCTAAAATATCTGAAATTATCTTTTTATTCCCTATACTCTAATACCTAGTTTCCCATCCGTAAAATGTCAGATTTAAAGGAATGATCACCAACTTAAATTCTTTTTACCCATCTTCCAAATCTGTCCGTAGAATAAATCATAATTATTGGTCCACTGGCCACATTTTTAAGCTGTCCCAGAAAAATATTTTGTCACTTCCAATAACGAAATTGCTGTCATTGTTAAATCATCTCTTGTTAAATCATTTTGGACATCATTGTTAAATGATCAGAGTCCATTTATGTCTCTCAAACAGTGCTGAGTAATCTGTAGATCTCCTGGGAATGAAAACATTGTAAAGGATGGATTTTTCTTTAGCATTCGATCCAAAATTTTAGCTTTTAGCATTAGATCCCACATTTTAGCCTTGTAAAGACGTTTATTTTTACCCTAAATGAATTTAAAAGTCCACAACGCTGAATTTCGCTTTTTTAATAAATTCAAGACCAAGAAAATAATGCAAAATGGTTAAATTATTACTTTAAAGTAGAAGTTTTTCAATTATTATAAACTATTTTTATAGAGTACAGCTATTATTTAAAGAGGAATAATTCTTGAAATGTATAATAAAGAAATAAACGTGATATACACATTATGCTGAAAAAGTCACCAATTATAAATATCTTTTTTATTTTTTATATTTTTTCATCCATGATCGTTATTGTTTGCAAAAAAAAAAACACCCCCCTAGCAATGATTAAAAACGGAATCAAGAGCGGAATTGGGATGCAGGAGCTTTCGGCGATTGAAAAAAGTACACGTACGCGAATATGCCACTTGATATTTAAATAAAAAATGCAAAATATGTAAAAAACAATATTTTTTTCTTATTCTGTGTGATTTTTTTCCTGTACCCAACAAAAGTCATAACTTCCTAAAAACATGCAGCTGAGATATATATTTACAGAAATAAACGCTGATTCAACGTTCTGCAAGCCTGCAAGTGATCGAAAATCTCAATATCCTGAGTACAAATCAAAATTATTACACCTAAAATATCTAATATTCTCTTTTTATTCCCTATTCTTTAATACCTAGTTTCCCATCCGTAAAATGTCAGATTTAAAGGAACGCTCACCTACTTAAATTCTTTTTACCCATCTTCCAAAACTATCCGTAGAATAAATCCTAATTATTGGTCCACTGGCCACATTTTTAAGCTGTCCCAGAAAAATATTTTGTCACTTCCAATAACGAAATTGCTGTCATTGTTAAATCATTTTGGACATCATTGTTAAATGATCAGAGTCTATTTATGTCTCCCAAACGGTGCTGAGTAATCTGTAGATCTCCTGGGAATGAAAACATTGTAAAGGATGGATTTTTCTTTAGCATTCGATCCAAAATTTTAGCTTTTAGCATTAGATCCCACATTTTAGCCTTGTAAAGACGTTTATTTTTACCCTAAATGAATTTAAAAGTCCACAACGCTGAATTTCGCTTTTTTAATAAATTCAAGACCAAGAAAATAATGCAAAATGGTTAAATTATTACTTTAAAGTAGAAGTTTTTCAATTATTATAAACTATTTTTATAGAGTATAGCTATTATTTAAAGATGAATAATTCTTGAAATGTATAATAAAGAAATAAACGTGATATACACATTATGCTGAAAAAGTCACCAATTATAAATATCTTTTTTATTTTTTATATTTTTTCATCCATGATCGTTATTGTTTGTAAAAAAAACACACACCCTAGCAATGATTAAAAAGGGAATCACAAGCGGAATTGGTATACAGAGCTTTCGGCGACTGAAAAAAGTACACGTAAGCGAATATGCCACTTGATGTTTAAATAAAAAATGCAAAATATGTAAAAAACACTATTTTCTTTCTTTATCTGTGTGATTTTTTTCCTGTACCCAACAAAAGTCATAACTTCCTAAAAACATGCAGCTGAGATATATATTTACAGAAATAAACGCTGATTCAACGTTCTGCAAGCCTGCAAGTGATCGAAAATCTCAATATCCTGAGTACAAATCAAAATTATTACACCTAAAATATCTAAAATTATCTTTTTGTTACCTATTCTTTAATACCTAGTTTCACATCCGTAAAATGTCAGATTTAAAGGAATGTTTACCAACTTAGATTCTTTTTACCCATCTTCCAAAACTATCCGTAGAATAAATAATAATTATTGGTAAACCGGCCATATTTTTCAGCTGTCCCAGAAAAATATTTTGTCACTTCCAATAACGAAATTGCAGTCATTGTTAAATCATCTCTTGTTAAATCATTTTGGACATCATTGTTAAATGATCAGACTTCATTCCTGACTCTCAAACAGTACTGAATAATCTGTAGAAATCCTGGGAAGGAAAACACATCATTCGATATAGGATGCGACATTGTAAAGGATGGATTTTTCTTTAGCATTCGATACAAAATTTTATCTTTTAGTATTAGATTTTACATTTTAGCCTTGTAAAGACATTTGTTTTTATCCTAAATGAATTTAAAAATCCACAGCGCTGAATTTCGCTTTTTTAATAAATTCAAGACCAAGAAAATAATGCAAAATGGTTAAATTATTACTTTAAAGTAGAAGATTTTCAATTATTATAAACTATTTTTATAGAGTATAGCTATTATTTAAAGATGAATAATTCTTGAAATGTATAATAAAGAAATAAACGTGATATACACATTATGCTGAAAAAGTCACCAATTATAAATATTTTTTTTTTTATATTTTTTCATCCATGATCGTTATTGTTTGTAAAAAAAAAAACACCCCCCTAGCAATGATTAAAAATGGAATCAAGAGCGGAATTGGGGTGCAGAGCTTATCGGCAATTGTAAAAATGAAAACGTAAGCGAATATGCTACTTGATATTTAAATAAAAAATGAAAAATATGTAAAAAACAATATTTTTTTCTTGTTCTGTGTGATTTTTTTCCTGTACCCAACAAAAGTCATAACTTCATAAAAACATGCAGCTGAAATATATCTTTACAGAAATAAGCGCTGATTCAACGTTTTACAAGCCTGCAAGTTATCGAAAATCTCAGAATATCCCGAATACATACATAAATTGTTAAAATTGGAACACCCGTTTCGAATAACACAGAGGAAATTTTATCAATAAAACCACGGAGGGAAAACGAAATTAGGTACTGCAGTCGTAAAATAAATAATGCAAGTCTAAATTTTGACTCTTTAGCATTCCGAGACAGAAAAACTCTCTTAAAATAAAAGAACGGAATATAGTATCCTTGTTTTAGAGCGATAATAATACAGTTCTTTTCATAGGAAATAATATTGCTTCTCTCAAGGCAGGTAAAAAAGGGTGTTTCAGAAGGAGATTCCGTTATAAAAATATGATATTTTAAAATTTGAAATAGTAATACCAACCTTAAAGATTTCATGGAAGTAGAAGTAAAATTTCGTGCTGTCATAAAAGTCCATATAAAAGGGAATTAGAGATAAAAATTTTATAACATAAAAATTTATGATTTGAACAGTTATCTGTATACATCTCGCTTGGCGAGTGAAAGAATATGTATGTATAATATAAAATATATTTCTCTCTTATCAATTCAAGGGAATTCATTTTTAGTTCAAATTTGGAATTCATGTTTTCTGTGAACAAATATAACACCCGTTTATATTTAATTTAAAATTCTGTACTATGGCAATATATTTTACATTTTATATATGTTTGGTTTTTAACAGTGATATCACATAAAATGAACATAAAATATCCAAGTAGTGAATGAGTGCAATATTTACGACGTGAGTTCAATTAATTTCATTGTTTTTTGTCTCCTGAATGTTTATATCATATGCACAGTTATAAAATGCATAATATGTAAAATTTGCATACAATTCATATAAAATATGCTTTTATTATTTACAGAATTTAAGTCTATTATGTACATAAATTTGCCAAATGCTTGCGGTAATGGTTTTGACAATTTACTTTTATTAATAGAATAGAGATTTCTTGCAAAAATTGCTCATAATAAACTTGTTTTGTTACTTTTGTATATACAGGGGGTTTCAAAAGTAATGGATACATTTGAAAAATCAATGAAAACTAAACGGACAGTGATAGGAACACACAGTTTATTGAAATAAGCTTTGGACAATATTAAATTTTTAGACAGACAAACTTTCAAAATTAGTTACAATGTCCCACAACAGAAAACGGTACAGTCTGGAAAAATCTAAACTACGATATTTTCCAGTTATCCACCATGAGCAGCATTGATATGGCTTATCTCAGAACGAAATTATCAGAAACCCGCGTAAACGTCTCAGGCGGGATGACTTCACATGCAGAACTTATGCACTGTTCCAGTTATTCAATTGTTTCTGGATAGTGGCGATACTCCTGGTCTTTTAAGAGTCCCCACAGACAAATATCATGATTTTTCCGGACTGCAGCGCCATCTTTTGTGAAATATTGTAAAAAAAAAATAAAGTTTGTTTGGAAATTTACTATTGTCTCAAGCCTATTGCAATAAACTCTCAATTTCTATCATTGCCCGTTTAGTTTTTATTGATTTTTGAAATATACCTATCATTTTTGTAACATTCTGTATATGAATATATATATATATATATATATATATATATATATATATATATATATATATATATATATATATATATATATATATATATATATTATATATATATACATATACATATATATATATATATAATATATATATATATATATATATATATATATATATATTATATATATATATATATATATATTATATATATATATATATATATAATATATTTATATATATTTATATATATTTATATGTATTATATATATATATATATATATATTATATATATATATATATATATATATATATATATATATATATATATATATATATATATATATATATAATATATATATATATATGTATATATATATATATATATATATATATATATATATATATATATATATATATATATATATATATATATATATATATATATATATATTTTATATATATATATATATATATATATATATATATATATTATATATATATATATATATATATATATATATATATATATATATATATATATATATATATATATATATATATATATATATATTGTACATATATATATGTATATATATGTATATATTTATATATATATGTATATGTATATATATATATATATATATATATATATATATATATATATATATATATATATATATATATATATATATATATATATATATATATATATATATATATATATATATATATATATATATATATATATATATATATATATGTATATATATATGTATATATATATGTATATATATATATATATATATATATATATATATATATATATATATATATATATATATATATATATATATATATATATATATATATATATATATATATATATATATATATATATATATATATATATATATATATATATATATATATATATATATATATATATATATATATATATATATATATATATATATATATATATATATATATATATATATATATATATATATATATATATGTATGTATGTATGTATGTATGTATGTATTATACACTTGTATGTAATTTTATTTTCGATCTCCATTCTTCAGGGGATCCTAGGCTATTGCCTTTCTTTTCCGTGTGATACGTATACCCTGTTTCCTGTAAAACGAAATTGTTAGAAATACATAACTCGAAATATTAACCATAAATACTTGTATTGAAACACTAACTTCATGAGCAAATTACCCTGAACTTTTAAATCCGGCCAGATACATAGTGTAATTAGATATGCTTGTTTTGTCAACGTTTATTTTGTTTGTTCGATCCTTCCAAATACTCCCCATCCTTTTATTTAGACAGCAAATTGTTTATGGGAAAAGAACAGAGAAACTTCTCGGAAAGTTCTAAACTTCTATCACCCAAGGCATTTTAGGAGAATGCAGAAGGCTGTTTTTGTCTCTTAAAGTCAAAATTAATGGCCCCATTTTCTTCGAGGTATTTAAGCAATGATAAAACTTCCCGAGAAATTTTCCGCAAAAATGAAATTTAACTCTTTAAAAGTAGTGCCTTGACGGAAATTAGATTTGCACCTCTAAAGAGAAAATTGATTTTTTTAATGCATTTTTTAAAAAAAATTTCATTTCTTAAAATGTCAGTTTTTCTTTTCTTCCGCAGAGAAATTTTAATAGAAAAAAAATATTCTTAATCGAAAAGTGGGCAGATTAAACAATTCTTCGTGCTAAGATGTTAATGAAATAGTTTCTGTTCAAAATGTTAACTGTCAATTTTAATTTCACTGGTATAAAACTCAGAATAAAAGGTAGGTATTATATGTTCTTATTTTTTTTCTCAGTCTGGAGAACTAAAAGTTTTTTTTTGTCCAAGTCCTTGTAGGCTGATAATAAATGGTAATTGTCAAAATGAGAATTTAGGAAGTAGACGTCCAGACGGCTTATTTTAATTATGTCTATCTAAAGAAGTCAGAAATCTTAAAAACGGTCATATGTATTTTCTTGGAGTAAATAAAACTTTAAATTGGAATATCTTGAATTTTATTTGGTTGGATTAAGCAAAATGAAGCATCAGATAAAAACCTCATTATAAATAATTTTATGCTTTTCAGAGTTATGTCACATAAATTCTGAGATTGAAATATTTTTCCTGATTATTATTTTCATGGTAATAATATCAGGAATCTTTTAAATATGATTACTCAGATTATGTTGTGTCTGATTTACTTTAGGATTCTTTAAATAGCTAGGGGGTAACCATTTATTAGATTCTTATTTAAACTACAACACTGGGAGGTGTGTCGTTTAAAAATGCTGTTTCTAAGCTAATGCGAATGTATAATGCTGATTGATATTGATAAACATAATCACTAAAGCATAAGATTTAAATTTCGTTATAAATAATTTTATTTCTTTCAAGTGATTTGATATAAATAAATTAATTGACGTACTTCATCTGAAATTGAAATATTTTCCCTCTCATTACTTTCGTGGTATTAATTTAAGGACATATTATTAAAGATATTGTTATTAGTGCTTGATTTATTTAGCTTTGTGTTTGTTTAAATTTCTACACCACATTAATTGAATTCTAATTTTTTTTAAACTCTGGGTGGTCTAAACTGAAATATAAATTTTCTAAACTACTGGATATGCAAAATATCTGTAAATATTGATAAATATCATCTCAATAGCATTGGTTTAAAATATCTTTTCAAATAAATGGTTAGCATATATCTGAGGGTGTCCTTTGATTCTTGCCAAGTTGTTATCTCGGTTGATTACCAAGCTAGGCGATGTTGTTTTATTTATGGGAACGACTATAATTTTTTTTTAATCCAATAGTGATTCTGATTGGATTAGATTTTAGCTTTATATTTGAATATTCAACGGAATATGTAATTTCAGAGGTCAGTTAGTCTTACGTTGGATGTCGGATGGTAAGGTTAATTTTGCTTCTGGTCTTGAAAATGACACAAAGAAAATAAGATAAAATTTAAGTTTCTGTACGATTTGAATAACAATGGAAAAAAGCATATTGTGTTCATTGCAATTTTATTATGTTTTGGTCAATGTTTCATCGACATTTCATTATCTTTTGGCCGCCATTCCTGTTTGCACAATATTACAGGATTGGTTAGGCTGCCATGCTCTGAGTTTTATCGCCAAGTTGGCGAGGTACCCTGTTCTTGTGTCAAACCGAATTTGCTTTACTATTTACTCTATTGAAAACCTTTTTTTTTTCTGTTATATTCGCCAATAGGCACCTTCAAATATCTTTTCAAATAAATTTATGCTTCTCAAATTAATATAATTGGCGTATTTTGGTTTAATGTAAGTTAAATAGTTTATATTTTATTTAATTAGTGTTATTTCTGAAATAAAAATATTTACTCTATCTTATAATAATAGGGATTTTTTTTAATATAATTACTTAAGTTATGGTATGTTTGATTTTCCTTAAATTGCTAGGGACAAACAATTTTAATCGATAATTAATTAAACTACAAGAGTGGATTATCCGTAGTTTAAAAATAGTATTTTAAACTGTTGTATATACATAAATTCGATAGATATTGTTAAACAAAGACTTATTTATTAATTTTCGTATCTAAATACATTGATTTCCACAACAATTAAGTCTGTACAGAAAAGTTAGTTTAATTCATCACTTGAAATGTTGGTATCTGACATAAGGGATTCTATGTTATCTCACAGCATTTGTCAGTAACGAATGTTATCCTAAGAATGATCATCATGCTTATTATGCACTATTAATTATATATTAAAATTTAAATTTCTGAAAAGTTTTATGTGTTGTGGACTATATCATTAATTGTTTTACTTCTAGTTTTACATATTGTGCTTTTAATTCTTTTGTAATATTACTAAATTTTCTACTATAAAATGCGTGTTCCTCACTCTTAATATTTACACGTGTAAAGCAGTTGTTTGCTATTAATTTTTCATCATTAAAAATTATTTCTAGACTATAAAAATATTTACAGTAAAAGTTCTGATAGCCTTTTTAGTTATTACCAAAATACGATTGCCTTTAGATGAAATTCCGAGGGATTCCAGAATGTTTTTCTTCAATCTGTATTTAGACATAGGACACAAAACCAGAACGTAAAAAAGGAACGACATTTACATGGAACTGCAGCTTAAAAATTGGAGTCTTTAAGGAAAATTCTTGAAGTTTTCGTGACATTTATGAGATTATTTTTTTCTGCTAATAGTTTGGATACAATATCAAATTGTATTCTAATTGTGATTGTGTTGTTGTATTCTAAAATTGATGGTGTTAAAACAAAGGAGAATCGTGGAGCCGTGTTAACCAAGTTATCAATCTCATAACTGGAGAATTGCGATTTCAAAGCTCGTGCCAGTCAAATATCCCCTTGTTTCTTAGTGCTATCATAGTCAAGCAAAATAAATTCGTGGTGGTAATGTTCTCCGAGTTCCCAAGCGATACCTTTGGAGGTTACATACAAAGTTTGGAGATCTGATTTTTTCCTGCTTTTAAATTACGAGGTTTCACTTTGTGTTATCTCATGGAAAAATGTTGTTCTACTTTATAATGTTGCCATAATAAAATAGTCAACATATATCAGTGACTTGGTAGTACAGAGTATTTGTATCAATAACAGGTGTCAAACTTTTATGTCCAATAAATGTAAATCCGGATCACCATCCTGTATAAGATTAATTTTTTATGATATTTATATACATTTGATATCCATACATTAACATGGGATAAAATATGATGGTCTCTAAAGGAGTAAATTTATTTGTATGAATTACATAATATCGGAAGGAGGAATATCACCGAAAAATAGTTGGAATTGTAACAATAACAGTGATGAACTTCATATATTTTTAATAAATAATGTATTGTGTTTTACCTATAATTTATAAGCATGTGTAAATAATGTCTTTTGACAGAATTACCCTAATATTAATATATAATTTTTTGTGTTGATAGGGAATTTGCAACTTCAGAAATATTCCCTAACCCAGAGTTTCTCAAAATATATACGAATCCTAAGGTTCCACAACAACCTTCCAGGGTACACCGAGAAAATTGTATACAGCATCGGAGTTTTTAAAAAATTCCTTTAATTTGTTCTTTAACTTTCCGTAGCAATAAGTTTAATTGATTTCCAACAATAAAATCCTTGCTGTTTATTCTATTACTAATTGTAAATTGTTAATTTTTTGTTTTTGTGTTCATAAGCCAAGACTAAAACTAATTTGCTGGTGCCTCCCTCTCATCATTACTACAAAGTTGGCCTAAACTATCTTTGGCACTTTTTTGTTAAAGGAAATCCAGTACTTGTATTACACGTCTAGCTACCGCCCACCAAAAATGTGTTACTTTTTCTGCGGGCAACTAAATCTTCCCACTTTGCTCTAAATGCTAAGAACATCAAATATCCCCTAATCTTATTTTGGACTGTTTAGGTATTATTTGGGACAACATCTACTCTTTTCCTCTCATTGTCATCAATTTTTTTTCGATTTTGATTCCTTGAGCTGGTCTAGAATAGTCAGTTTTTTTTATATATATACAACAATTACAACAAAACCTTTCAAAAGAGTTTAAACTCAGTAGGAATTAAGGAATATGAGGATGTTACCAAACATCTTATTTCTCTGAATGCTTCTATGGACCAATTCTCCTCTAATCAGTAACACTAAAATTTAAAAAACAACAGTTATGGATCAAAAATCAATTTATCCTAAACGAAAGACCTGCTTGTTTTTTCTTTGGAGGGGTTAGAAAAATGTATTGAAATTACAAAGGGATGTTCAATTTCATCAATTTATAAAATTGTGACTGTAAACAATTTCTGATGGCATTTGTAATATGAGACTAAAACTTTCTTAAAAAAAATTGTGACAGTAAAAAACAAAGACATTCATCCTACTAATATTTGTCATCAATGTATCATTTTACATGCATTCTTGGTTCTTTCTTTTTTTGTCACCTCTTGTAAGTATTATCTACATTTTAATACCTTTTATATTATGTTTTGTTTTTATGTTTATGTCTGATCAGTATCAAATAATAGGCCCTTACCTTCTTCTTAAGAAATATTTATTCAGATATTCTCAGCAATTTATGTGGTAAAAGTAATATTTCGTGATATAAAAGGTTTGAAAACCACTGCATTAACACATTTTGAAAGACATAATTTGTAATAATTTATCATATTCATTAAATAGTTTTTACCAATTTTGTATAATGGTATAAAAATATTCGAGAAGTTTTGGAATTCTAAAACTTTAGACCATTTTGCAAAAGATTGAAGCGTTTAAAACCTATTTTACATTTTTGTTAGTCAACAAACCTTTTTCACAAAACCTGTCATAATCCTTAAAAAGATTTTTTATCACAGAAAAAGATAAACCCCGAATTTATTTCTCCGATAAGAAAAATGGTGAAGTATCAAAACTCAGAAGTATGATTGGATATCTGTATCGAATAATATGTTGAAAATATTTCGAGAAAAAAATCGAAAGACGATAACATGCCGAATTTTTGTTCCCAGACGAATGGAAGGTAATCTTTTTAAGGTATAAAAATGAGGTCAACTAAAAGAAATGATGTCAGTGCTGTTCATACATCGTATACATGCTACGCTATGTATAATGGTTTTGAATCCGGTCCAGGAAATGATTTTAAAAGGAAGTTAGTTGGCATTATATCAAATATTAAACATAGGTAATAAGCAAAAACTTACCTTCTTCCAAAAAAAAAAAACTGAATTAATTTAGTTACTCTTAAATTTTGAACAAGTCCCCCCCTCACACAAGGATGTGTGTGTGTATATATATATATATATATATATATATATATATATGTATATATATTATATATATATATATATATATATATATATATATATATGTGTGTGTGTGTGTAAAAAAAAAATATATATATAATATATATATATAAAGATATAGAATAAATATATATTCTATATAAAATATATATATGTTGTTTTATATATAATATATATATATATATATATATATATATATATATATATATATATATATTTTTATATATATATATATAATATATATATATATATATATATATGTTTCTGTATATATATAAGTATGTATGTATGTATAAAGATAGAAAAATTGTTTAGAGAAAAAGAGAGAGAAAAATAATTATTCTTTGACACAAAAATTATTTGTGTTGTTTTAAAGCTTCAAAATATAAAAATATCGATTTCTATCAATCTTTTTATCTGTTGCTTATAGTTATCTATCTGAACTATCTATCCTGCGATCTATTTATCTGTAAATCCTCCCCTAGCAGGAATGCTCTGTATTAGCATTTCCTTATATATATATATATATATATATATAATATATCGTATATAAAATTTCATAAAATACTATATATATACAGAGTATACTATATATATATATATATCCATATATATCTATTATATATATCTATACTATCTATCTATCTATCTATATGTATGTATCTATATGTATCGTATGGTATCTCGTACGTATATATATATATATATATATATATATATATATATATATATATATATATATATATATATATATATATATATATATATATATATATATATATATATATATATGTATGTACGTATGTATGTATTTGTGTGTGTGTGTATAATTTGTTTGCTATAAATCTACAAATCTAATTTGTACACTTTAAAAATCTTTATAAATCTTTTCTGTCCAGCAATCCGACAAAATTACTGTCCTAAAAGTATGAATTACAATCAGTTAAAATTAAAGACTTTTTAGCGATTTCTTTAGAAAAAACATAAAATATTTGACAGGTGTCCTACTTTTCAAACTTTTTTTTAAATAAAGAAGAGACACTTATATTGCTTATTGAATCGATAACTTTTAGTCAAAGGAAGTCGATAAAACTGACAGTATCTATTGAGCTGAGATTCACATTAAACTTTATCAATAAAGTTCTAAAATAAATTCAGTAATAAGTTTATCTAGTTCAGGGTATTTTCATTGATTAAACCAAAATTACCGATTTTAAGCAAAACATCAATAATGTAACGATTGATTAGAAGTCGGATGGAAATTTTCATATTTTATTTTGTGGTGTTTTATGATCTTTTGTGTAAAACCATAAAGACTTTTTTATCATCCTCACAACTGAAATAAGTCTTAAAATTTCTGCAACGAGTGTATTTTATTATAAATTTTTTTTTCATTTACACAATTTTGTAATTTTTTTTTAATTCAAAGGAAGAAATTTTCTAAACTGCAATTAACCAATAAATTTAATTACATCAATTAAATGTTCATATTTTTAATAATTTTGAATGTTAATAACTGAAATAAGTCATAAAATTTCTGTAATGAGTGTATTTTCTTATGAATTTAATTTTTTATATTTACACAATTTTGTAAAGTTTTTAATTTAAAGGAAGAAATTTTCCAAACTACTATTAATGAATAAATTTAATTATATTAAGTCTCAATTAAATGGTCATATTTTTAATAATTTAAATTTTCAATAACTGAAATGAGTCATAAAATTTCTGCAATGAGTGTATTTTAATATAAATTTAGTTTTTTACATTTACACAATTTTGTAAAAATTTTAGTTTACAGGAAAAATTTTTCCAAACTACTATTAACAAATAAATTTAACAATATTATTTTACAAGTAAATGTTTATATTTTTAATAATTTAAATGTTTTACACACTAATAAGGAACAGGTAGCTGTTGTTTTATATATAAACAATATATAGATATCTCAAAATGATAATTGATCTAATTTGTAAAAATTTTTCTTGAAAGGTTATTTTGTCAAAACTTTGTGGAGTACTTTTATTTAATTTATGTTGGAGAGGAGAAAAAAAAGCGTAACTGCACATGATTTATCGACTGTTGATTGAAGTGTGCAGTGAAAATGAAATATTGAAACTTTGTACAACAAATAATATGTACAAATTTCTGAAAATGTTTAAGAGTGAAGATTAGTACTGGCTTGCTATAGTGCTTACACCTTTTAGCTTGAGATATACGCATTTTGAAGTTCTTGAAAGAATAATTGATGATTCCTATCATTCAGCTGCTGAAAAAGAACTGAAAGTGTTTAGCGAGATAGTTTTAGCCCATGAAAATTCGCTAAATGAATTTCAGTCAGTCATTTATGAAAACATGCAAACATAAGTATATACATAAAATATTTTATGTACATTCAATTTACTCTTTCACGAGAAAAAAAATAAAAAATGTAATTAGTCATATAGATACAGGGATTTTCAAACGAAAATGCCCTATCATTTTGCAAATCTATAAATCACACGGTATAAGTGATTTGAAACAATTCTTTCCCTTTCCACACATATAACAAGAAGATCAAATTTCAAACCTAAATATGAAGCTATCAGGACACAGATGATTTACTTGGAAAAATAACAAGCTAAAAGGAGTGAACGATAAAATAAATTAGAGAATATTAAACAACTGATATGTTACTATTATTTTATCTAACGGAAATATTATTATGTTTTAAAGCATTCCACGTTATAAAACGAATAACGCATTTAATTAATTATTTTTTTTTACAAAATTAAAACTAAAATTGTCACAGTTAGCGAATTATCCTGGCACTCACCTAATGATTATCAGCAAAACATTTTTGAGAATAATTAAAATAAAATTCGAGGAACAAATAAAAATACTACTAGCGTTACAAACATAAAATACTAAAAACCTTGAATTTTCCAAATGGCAATGCTGGTGCTCATAGCAATTAAATAGATAATCAAGGGCAAAATGAAGCGTTTTATATTAAATATATTAAGATCTTCATTGAATTAAGTATAGATATATTTTTACTAGTTCTTTCTAAGTACCAAATGTTTGTAAAAGATATTATCCTATATTATTTATGTTTAAATATTTTGCTACTTTAGTTTTCATAATTTCTGTTGTCAGTATTTTAATACATTTCTTTCTACTTCCTGCTAAGAAAGCTAAATGTCTAATATTTGTAAAAAATATTATACTATAATCTTTATGTTAAAAAATTATGGTACTTTAATTTTCCTAAAACAAATCTGTCCTCATTATCAGCACAGGATTTATGTCAGTTATAAATAGATGAAATATAAATAATTACAACTAGTCTTGTCCCTTACAATATATATTAAGTTATTAAAATACATTTTAGGCAGAATCTCATGAATTGAATTACTTTAATAATTTTCATTATTTTCAGAAGAAATATTTATTTGATAATTAAAATTGTTATTGAAGCTTTTATTATTTAAAACAAGTTGTTTCTTTTAGTATCGTGCTTAAGTACGGTAATAAAATCTAGTATATTGATTTGCGTAAAACTTTCCATGATTTACCTTAATCATCATGAAAAAGTTCTGGAAGAATTCCATGATTTAGCCATTTAACAATACATAATAAATAGTAAGACACACACACACACACACATAGAAAGGATAAAATTTATATTGAATTTGCTCATAGTCAAAGAGAAGAAACAAAATGTAATGAGACAAATAATTTTTGACATTTTGAAAATAAAATGCCGGAAAATCTAGTATATTGAATTGCGTAAAACCTTCCACGATAAACCTTAATCATCATGAAAAAGTTCTGGAAGAATTTCATAATTTAGCCATTTAACAATACATAATATACTGTAAGACATACACCCACACACATAAAAAGTATAAAATTTATATTGAATTCGCCCATAGCCAAAGAGAAGAAACTAAATGTAATGAGACAAATAATTTTTGACATTTTGCAAAGAAAATGCCCTAAAAATTTTCAAGTTTTAACACTGAATAAAAAGAAATATTTATTTAATATTTAAAAATTTTATTCAAACTTTTATTATTTAAAACTTTTACATTATTTTAAAATTATTTAAAATAATTTGTTTCTTTTAATATCGTGCTTAAGTACGGTGATAAATCTAATATATTGACTTGCGTAAAACTTCCATGATTTACCTTAAATATGATGAAAAGTTTCTGGAAAAATTCCATGATTTAGCCATTTAACAATACATAATAAATAGTAAGACATACACACGCACACATAGAAAGGATAAAATTTATATTGAATTTGCTCATAGTCAAGGAAGAGAAACAAAATGCCATGAGACAAATACTTTTTGGCATTTTGCACAGAAAATGCCCGAAAATCTAGTATATTGACTTCCGTAAAACCTTCCATGATTTACCTTAATCATCATGAGAAAGTAGAATTCTATGATTTAGCCATTTAATAATACATAATAAATAGTAAGACATACACACACACATATAAAGTATTAAATGTATGTTGAATTTGCTCATAGTGAAAGAGAAGAAACAAAATACAACAAGACAAATGATTTTTGGCATTTTGCAAAGAAAATGCCCGAAAATCTAGTATATTGACTTCCGTAAAACCTTCCATGATTTACCTTAATCATCATGAGAAAGTAGAATTTTATGATTTACCCATTCAACAATACATAATAAATTGTAAGACATACACACACATACAAAGGATAAAATTTATATTTAATTTACTCATAGTCAAAGAGAAAAAACTAAATGCAATGAGACAAATAATTTTTGACATTTTGCAAAGAAAATGCCCGAAAATTTTTCGAAACAATAAATCACACAGTGGAAATGATTTGAAACAAGTCCTTTCATTCTCACACGCATGAGAAGTTCGAATTTTCAAGCCCGAATCCGAAACTGTCAGAAAATATATGATTAACATGGACGTATAACAAGTTCAAAAATATGTAATTCAAGAAAAATCGAAGAATATTAAAGAAGTAAGATATTAATTTCTTTCATTTCTGCAATGTTATAACTTGTTTATACAACGAAAATATTATTCTTCTATCTAAAATGTTTCAGCAATTTTATCAACATAATCTCAAAGTATTCCCAAATATGTCAACGAGAAATGATAGATTAATGAGAATTCAAAGTGAAATACTTTTTTTATTTTGGAAAAATGCGATATAACTGGGAATTTTTATGACGTAATTTATCGGCAGAATATTAAACTTACTGACGTCAATAATGAAATAAAAACTTTTTGACCCTTGAGAATAATTTTCTTAGATTGGGAAGAAAAGAAGTAATATTGCATTCCAGATAATACTAGAATGATGGCCTTATTTATTTTGCCTTTTTTTTCGTTTGAATAAAATTCATAATAACTCTTTTCTTTGAATACGGGATATAATCATTATTGAAATTTCAATTCAGAGATATGATAATGAACTTTATGTTAACGTTCTAGAAGTCAAGAATTATTTGATGCACTTGATTAATGTTTCCCTGCATAAAGTGTTTGACAGATGCTTCACTCTCTAGAAGGTATATTTAATGAAAAATGAAAGAAAAGCCTGGTGTACTCAACATCAAATCGATTAAAACTGGCGAGAAAGAATCGATTATATCGACAGTGACGATCATCGTATCAAAACTCATTAATCAATTCCGTCTTCTTTAGAAAGGAGAAAAAATTGGAGGAAAATATCTATGACCTAAGATTATACCCACATACACGAACACACACACACACATTTATATATATATATATATATATATATATATATATATATATATATATATATATCCACGCATCTGATATCGACGCAAGCCTTAAATCACAATTGATGGATCTGAAATGGGCGGTAGGCATAGATAACATCAAAAGTTCTTCCCCCCTCCTCTTACTGGAATAAAAAAGGGAAAAAAATTACTTCCCTACTTCTCTCCTTTTTGAGATTTTTTTTCTCATCTGTCATTTAAATGATGGTGCAGTGTATGGAATTTATGGGAGAAAAACGGGTAGACGAGTAAGAAAAAACGCAAACCCCAAAACGACATCATTGATTTTAATAAATAGCTGGACTAGCGTAACGTGATTTATGGCTAGATATTCCCTTTTTCATATTTGTATAATTCTGGATTATAGATTTTTAGAATAGCTCGGTAATCTATTCAAAAACTGATTCAAAAATAGGAAAAAAATGGAAACTTTAAAAATAAAAAAAAAGTTTGGATGGCGTATAGAGGCTTTGATATTTTTATAGATTAGGACAGTAGAGGCAAAATAAAAGGAAATGAAGTCTCAATATCAATATATTGACGTTTATTATCAATAAATTAATCATATTTTCACTAGCATTTACTGCTATACATATACTGATTTTATAAAGTATTAATTATTGCTTAGAAATAATCTAGGATAAAACCGGGATAAAATTTATCTTGCATATTAATTAAACTTTATATATGAGGGGTATTCAAAGTGTAAGTTTAAAAGGACGATATTCCTGTAGATTCGTCTGTTATACAGATATTAGAAACCTACTGGAATTTTAATGCATGCAGTCTGCAAATGTGTGGAGTTTCAGCCACCTGTAAACTAGAACTCTAATTGTAAGGTTAACATAAATAGCAAATAGTTTAAAAATTAACCTAGAAACCCTCTCAGTTATACAATATCTGTAGATTAAACATGTAAACACGATTGATACCTGGCTAACAACTTGTAGTGGTATATGGGGAGAGTACGTTGTCTAGACAGCAAAACCCATAAGGGTGTCAAACAATTTGCAACTGGTAAAGATATGGACGACAGCTGAGACATTGTTGACTAATTTTCCTTCCGCCGAGAAATAGCTGCAAGACTCTATCTACTTTTTCCTTACTTGAAGAACCTCTTATCAGGCCGACAATTCGCTTTAGACGAGAAGGTGAAAAGCTTATGAAAGCTTGCCTCAACATGCAAGAATAAATTTTTAACAGAATAGCATATGAACGAAGCGATATGCGTTAACTGATATGGTCATAAATAACCTCATGAAAGAGAATCAGGTGACTGTATTGGTTGTATGAAATACATCAACGTTATGTCATCTTACTTAATGATCACTGCGAAGCACAGTGTTGCAATTTAGGTTTATAAATGTTAGTTTTATCATTCCAGGAAGCTAGAGGTTGAAATAACCTACAAACAGAAGGCATACAATATTGCAGTATTATTACACATTGAAGAAGTCACAAAGCACTGATAAAGTATTTATGGTATTAATCAAACCTATGTAGAAATGTTTTAAAACAACAAATTTTATGATTATCTCGTATTTTCTTTTAGTACTAGTTAAAAATGCAATAGTCACTTTGTGTATGCACACACAATCACATATATCTGTAGATAAAGCTCTTTAAAGACAGATGCATTATGAATAAGTCACTACTAATAGTAAATAAGTAATACTAAGTCGCTTTAAATATACCTGCCCGTATATTTAAATTATTAATAATAAACAACAATAATTACCATCCACTATAATATCGACTATAATAAGACATCGAGTTAACTATTTAAAAAATTAAAGAAATAATACTTTTACTATTTCGAGAGAAAATATCAAAAGGGGATATTTCGTACCTCTTTACTATTGAGTTTGTTTAAGATGACACAGTCAATTAAAATATTTTTTCTATATAAAGAAGTAAATAAAAAATGACATCGGGATTAAAGAAGTTACCCCTTCCTCTCGTCCGGATTTCAAATGCTGAAATTATATACATTTATATGTAATGGTCCAGTGTTAACGCAAATGGAATTATTAGTCCTTCGTAATAAAAACAATTCTTTATTTAGTTTGGTTTTTTCGTTTCAGGCATGGCTTACGCCATTTTCATTTATTCGTGGCGTAGATAAAAGTGGAAAGGTGTTGACTGCTCCTCGTCCATGCGCTAACTCACTTCTCGCTTGATTAGTCTTCAACATCCTGTGAAGTATCTGCATGCCTGACGGCATTACTCCAAAAGATTACGATGGATGGCGTCTTATTCTTTTATATTATTATCATAAAAGAGTTCCCTTTTTAAAATCGTTTAAAACTCACGTACTTTAAAATTCTCCCTTTTTAGATCTGACATACATAAAAGTTTTCATTTAGCAACTGTAAATTTAATGTGATTTATATATTTAAATTGTATTTGTAGAGTATGTAAAAAAGCGCAAATCAAAAATATTGGCAAATGTTTGAAATTTTATATATTTTATTGTTTAATAGTAAAGATTTAAGACAATAAAAAACATTTGAAAACATTTACAATAGAAACATAATATCATATTTTTTTTCATTTATATATTCACACTATACCTATATTTTGAAAATTATGGTTGTGATAATCATACAAAAATAATTGTAAGATATTATGCAATTTCACCCCATGTCTAGACGAAATTACAAAATCATGAATTTTTTTTTCCAGTAGTGGAATTAACGCCATATCTACTGAAGAAATCTAGACTAAATCACGAATAATTTTGATTGTTCTGGTAAAATATTTTTAAGAGATTAACGCATTTATAAAAATTAATATAACGAAGAAACCAAGACTTATTGTATGAAGCCTATTGTAGAATAGGTATTAATTAATTATTTTATACCTAGTCATTAAAGTAAGTGAATTCCAACAATTCAATTCATTAATTAATCCATTAAAAATTTTCAGTGTACTAATTTAATGTAGTGGAATAATAGCAGAATTTGAGTAGATTGATTATTCACTAATTGAACAATTAATAGCTTAATTAATTAAGCTAATGAGATTAAAACGTAAGTTTATTTTATCTTTATTTTATACTATACCTAATTGTAAGAGAATTATAAATTTCAGAGTAATTCAAAGAAATAAGATTTTAAGATATTAATTTTAAATATATGATGTTATATCACGTTATATAAAAATCTAATACATAATAAAATAACTTTAGTTTTTAGTATGACTACAAAACAGATTTTCATTAAAGTCAGGAAAGATTTTATGTAATATACTTCATGTATTATGTAATATACTTCAGTATTAATACACAACAATCATCCATATTTTCATATGGATATTGTTCACTGAGTATATTTTATTCACAATGAACCTTTATATTTACTTATAAATATTTTCATACCTTTTAGAAGCGTTTTGGTTAATATTATCAATATTTAGAGTA
>CM063498.1:145381616-145384116 GCA_032207245.1 Pardosa pseudoannulata | reverse complement strand
TCAAATTTAAGGCTTTGTTATCCTGTCAGGTAGTTCTCAATGTTTATTTATCGGAATTACCTTTATACAATTAATTAAACATGTTTTACATTAGTATATACATCTTATTGTGCATACAAGAATTACGTTAAATATATTTAATTATCATATTAAATTATCTAACTACACTTTCCTAAGTAATCTATAATTTAATTACTTTAATAGCACATGCATATGCATACATACACATAATTAATGCACATTTAAATCAGTTTTAAATAGATTATTCCTGATATATATATATATATATATATATATATATATATATATATATATATATATATATATATATATATATATATATATTTATATATATATATATATATATATATATATATATATATATATATATATATATATATATATATATATATATATATATATATATATATATATATATATATATATATATATATATATATATATATATATATATATATATATATATATATATATATATATATATATATATATATATATATACATATATATATATATATATATATATATATATATATATATATATATATATATATATATATATATATATATATATATATATATATATATATATATATATATATATATATATATATATATATATATATATATATATATATATATATATATATATATATATATATATATATTTATATATATATATATATATATATATATTATGTATATATATACATAAATATATATATATATATATATATATATATATATATATATATATATATATTATATATATATATATATATATATATATATATATATATATATATATATATATATATAAGGTTGACTATGCTTTTAATCCTTTCAGTGGGTAGATAACCTGAGGGCAAAACATACTTGGGAACTAAGCACTGGGAGTTCCTCATAAGGTTGACCACCTAACCGAAACATGTTATTCGCACTTCAAGATTTTTGGTGTTGGAAACTGGCACAGAAGACCCTATCCCCCTAGCTGTTCTTGCGCCTAGGAGTATAGTTTTAGTTTATATATACATATATATATGTGTGTGTATGTGTATATAAATGTAAATATGTATGCTATTTTCATTAATATACATTTACATGAGTATAAGGGGTATGAAGGAAGGAAAAGCGCTCTGTATTAAAATTTCATAGTAGTATATGTTCTTTTCTGATAGATCAATTGTAGTGCTATAAAGCCTATGTCACCCTAGAGCTTATAAAATTAAAAAAACATATTTCAGTATTTCTGGGTAGAAGAGAGTACGAAGATATACATGGATTCTACAGTGCTAATATTATTATACATATATGTTGTAATAGACAATTTCATACCTATTCAAATTTAAATCTGTAAAATGAAAGCCGTTATGCCACAATGTAATTTTAATATTAAGCCCCTCAAAACACATACGGTTATTACTATGTAGTCAAAATGAATTAAATATCGGCGAAGCAAATGAACCTCTAATACGGAAATCTAGATTTCCAAACTAGAAGCAAAAATACCTTAAACTTATCCTTGCTAAATTCCGGAACGCTGCTATTTTTGCAATGAAATACTCGATATTCACAAAAATGGTCTGTATTAAGCTATATGAGAAATTCATTAGGTAAGAGTGCAGTATATCATTATGCTACGCACGTGCTGTATGACGTTGCTATAGATACAGGCAATTTCTCCGTAAATGGTATCTTTTAAAATCACATGAGAATGTCGGGAAGGTCTTAAAAGAATGGCTCTATAAACTTAAATGTAAGAATCACCTGGCATAGTGCCACCGGATGACACTGAAAAGAATTTTGATGCCAGTTAAAGGCTGAGTCGTTATTCAGGATCAAAGGAATGGGAGGTATTTGTGAGGAAGTGGAAGGAAATTGCAATTTAAATAAAAGATTTGTTACTCTATGAGTGTTTGTTATTGTTTCATAAGGAGTTCTTCCGCTTGTCAAAAATTGCTACATTTCTAAGGATACTCTTTCTATATGCTTTTTTACTGCATATTTATTTCGTGAAATAAATGGTTTTTCTAACATTTTGTATAACATTAGTTTTCTAGCTGTTTAGGTTTTGAGTCCTTTTTGCGTTACTAGATTTTATCTAGTTTCTTTCTAAATGTACACTAAGTACATTGATAGACAAATACTATTTTGCTAACATAAATTATCAACATTTAAGCAAAAGTCATTTAAATTTAGTATTTACCATCTTGGTGTAGCTAATTTTAATCTCGCTACCTGTGAATCTAAATTTAAAATGAAAATAGAATTACGTAAGCCATCTGTTGGTTGCACTCTAAGATAGTCAGTGCATGCTCTTTCAGAAACACTGATCTGTACTATTATCACCATTCATTTATGTTTCTGAGAGGTTTAATTAAATATACTATGAATCTTCAATTTTCGTAAAGATATCTTGAACTCAATATCGATAAGTTTTCTAGTTTAAATTGATAGTTAAAATAATTTGTTTAATTAA
>CM063498.1:145306616-145379116 GCA_032207245.1 Pardosa pseudoannulata | reverse complement strand
CCAGTTTGCCAATTATTATTGGATTAGCGGTTTTTTTAAGGAATTGCACGTGTTTTAAGGAGATTGAAAAACTAATTTCAGACAATCATCGTGATGACTTTTATACCACATCAGTAAGACCCAGCATTTGTCCTTTACCACTTAGGTTAACCTTAAGGTATTTTCTTTGTATTAATTTATTTTGTTCCGGAAGAACAATTGAACTGAACTCCCTATATGATCAGAAAGAATAAATTTATATTTGCTCAAGAAAATTACACTTAATCGAACAAATAAATTTACACGAATTATCTGTTAATGGAGCTCTACTTTGTCCCCGAGAAATTTATATTTGAAACTCAAGTAATTTTATTTCTCTATAGATGCAACAATTCGGTATTATATATTTCTAAAGATAATCTATTAACATAAAGACAAAAAGCTGTTTCCAAATAAATTAGTCGATGAAATCTAATCTACGAGGATAAATCCTCTTTTATTTGGGATCAGAGCGATGGGTAATCTTTTCAATTAGCTTATATCCAGTGGAACTAATCTATGGATCTGCTATTTTGTTGTCACCATGTTTTGTAAAGGAATAGCTTATTATCCGAATAAATACAAGTTAAAATGAGAAGAAGATAATGAAAGGCATTGTATTCAACCGTATTAGTTCTATTAATGCAGTATTGGATTCATTATTGAAAGCGTGTATTGTGTGCGTTTTTTCTTGTGCACAAAATAACAAAGGCACAATATGCAATTTTAGAGACCGTATTCATACTATTATGTAAATAGTGATAAAGTTTCTAATATTTCGAACTCCTGTTTTCCAGAAAGGAAATTGAAAATTTCGCGCTTTCTATCCTTTGTAAGGAATAAAAATGCTGATTTTAGAATAACAATATAGTGAACTGGTTGGTGGCAAAAAAGCAACACGTCTGTCACAGTTTTCAATAAGTAGAAAAAAATTGAAATAAATGTCAGATTTAGGTACAGGGAAATGGCAACTCTAGATGTTTTAAAACTTTGGTAGGTTATGTTTTCCTGTTTGTCAGTTTTGAAAAGGTTAAAAATCAGACATAAAATGGCAACTTTTACCATAAACTTTTACCATAGTTATGACTAAATTAATTATATCAGCATATCAGTAGTGATATAATTATAACATAAATTTATCATTGTATTAATTATATTAATGGATTGTATATTATTGTATTAATGCAGTATTGGATTCATTATTGAAAGCTTGTATTGTGTGCATTTTTTCTTGTGCACAAAATAACAATGGCACAATATGCAATTTTAGAGAGCGTATTCATACTATTATGTAAATAGCGATAAAGTTTCTAATATTTCGAACTCCTGTTTTCCAGAAAGGAAATTGAAAATTTCGCGCTTTCTATCCTTTGTAAGGAATAAAAATGCTGATTTTAGAATAACAATATAGTGAACTGGTTGGTGGCAAAAAAGCAACACGTCTGTCACAGTTTTCAATAAGTAGAAAAAATTTGAAATAAATGTCAGATTTAGGTACAGGAAAATGGCAACTCTAGATGTTTTAAAACTTTCGTAGGTTATGTTTTCCTGTTTGTGAGTTTTGAAAAGGTTAAAAATCAGATATAAAAGTTTACCATAATTATCACTAAATTTAATATCAACATATCAGTAGTGATATAATTATAACATAAATTTATCATTGTATTAATTTATTGAATATTACTATATTTGTATTTTTCAAGGTTAATTACTTATGTACTAAAATTTGTGTTACTTTTATTAATGCAGTATTGGATTTATCTTGCTTTTCAAATAACAATATAGTGTACCATATCAAACTGGTTTGTAGCAAAAACAACACGTCTCTCACAGTTTTCAATAAGTAGAAAAAATTTGAAATAAATGTCAGATTTAGGTACAAGAAAATGTCAACTTTAGATGTTTTAAAACTTTGGGAAGGTTATGTTGTCCTGTTTGTCAGTTTTGAAAAGGTTAAAAATCAGACATAAAAGTTACCATAATTATGATAAATTTAATATCAACATAAGTGTAGTGATATAATGTATAACATAAATTTATCATTGTATATAATTATAAAATATATTTTTCATTTTATTAATTCATAAAATATTGCTATATATGTATTTATTAAGAATAATTACTTATGTAAAAAAATTTGTGTTAGTTCTATTAATGAAGTATTGAATTCATTATTAAAATCTTGCATTGTTTATAAATTTTGAAAAGGTTAAAAATCAGAAAAAATGTTTTTTACCATAGTTATGACTAAATTTAATGATATCAACATATCAGTAGTGATATAAGTATAAAATATATTTTTTATTTTCTTAATGCATAGAATCTTGCTATATATGTATTTATCAGGAATAATTACTTATGTTATAAAATTTATGTTAGTTTTATTAATGAAGTAATGGATTCATTATTAAAAGCTTACATTGTTTGCATTTTTTATGCACGAAATAACAATGGTACAATATGCAATTTTAGAGACCTTATTCATTGTATTATGTAAATAGCGATAAAGTTTCTAATATTTCGAACTCCTGTTTTCCAGAAAGGAAATTGAAAATTTCGCGCTTTCTATCCTTTGTAAGGAATAAAAATGCTGATTTTAGAATAACAGTATAGTGAACTGGTTTGTGGCAAAAAAGCAAAACGTCTGTCACAGATTTCAATAAGAAGAAAAAATTTGAAATAAATGTCAGGTTTAGGTACAGGAAATGGCAACTTTAGATGTTTTAAAATTTTGGGTAGGTTATGTTTTCCTATTTGTCAGTTTTGAAAAGGTTAAAAATCAGACATAAAATTTTACCATAGTTATGACTAAATTAATTATATCAACATATCAGTAGTGATATAAATATAAAATAAATTGTTCATTGTATTAATTTATCGAACATTGCTGCATCTGTATTTATCAAGCATAATTTCTTATGTAATAAAATTTTTGTTAGTTCTATTAATGAAGTATTGGATTCATTATTAAAAGCTTGCATTGTTTGCATTTTTTATGCACGAAATAACAATAGCACAATATGCAATTTTAGAGACCATATTCATACTATTATGTAAATAGCGATAAAGTTTCTAATATTTCGAACTCCTGTTTTCCAGAAAGGAAATTGAAAATTTCGCACTTTCTATCCTTTGTTAGAAATAAAAATGCTGATTTTAGAGTAACAATATAGTGAACTATATGAAACTGGTTGGTGGCAAAAAAAGAACATGTCTGTCACATTTTTCAATAAGTAAAAAAAAAAATGAAATAAATGTCAGATTTAGGTACAGGGAAATGACAACTCTAGATGTTTTAAAACTTTGGTAGGTTATGTTTTCATGTTTGTCAGTTTTGAGAAGGTTAAAAATCAGATATAAAATTTTACCATAGTTATGACTAAATTAATTATACCAACATATCAGGAGTGATATAATTATAACATAAATTTATCATTGTATTAATTTATTGATTATTACTATATTTATATTTTTCAAGGTTAATTACTTATGTACTAAAATTTGTGTTACTTTCATTAAAGCAGTATTGGATTTATCCTGCTTTTCAAATAACAATATAGTGTACCATATAAAACTGGTTGGCAGCAAAAAAAAAACAACACGTCTCTCACAGTTTTCAATAAGTAGGAAAATTTGAAATAAATGTCAGATTTAGGTACAAGAAAATGTCAACTTTAGATCTGTGAAAACTTTAGGTAGATTATGTTTTCCTGTTTAACAATTTTGAAAAGGTAAAAAATCAGAATTTTTTTTTTACCATAGTTATGACTAAATTTATTGATATCAATATATCAGTAGTGATATAAGTATAAAATATATTTTTCAATTTATTAATTCATAAAATATTGCTATATATGTATTTATTAAGAATAATTACTTATGTAATAAAATTTGTGTTAGTTCTATTAATGAAGTATTGAATTCATTATTAAAAGCTTGCATTGTTTGTATTTTTTCTTATGCACAAAAATATCAGTAATATATAAAAATATTTCATTGTATTATGTAAAAATATTCTAATATTTCGTTTAGATTGAAATTTCGCGCTTTCTATCCTTGTAAGGATAAATGCTGATTTTTAGAATAACAATATAGTGAACTGGTTGGTAGCAAAAAAGCAACACGTCTGTCTTATTTTTCAATAAGTAGGAAAATTTGAAATAAATGTCAGATTTAGGTACAGAAATGTAACTCTAGATGTTTTAAAACTTTGGTAGGTTATGTTTTCATGTTTGTCAGTTTTGAGAAGGTTAAAAATCCGACATAAAATGTTAACTTTTACCATAAAATTTTACCATAGTTATGACTAAATTAATTATACCAACATATCAGGAGTGATATAATTATAACATAAATTTATCATTGTATTAATTTATTGATTATTACTATATTTGTATTTTTCAATATTAATTACTTATGTACTAAAATTTGTGTTACTTCTATTAATGCAGTAAAGGAAATGACAACTTTAGATGTTTTAAAACTTTGTGTAGGATATGTTTTCCTGTTTCTCAGTCTTGTAAATTTTAAAAGTCAAGTATAAAATTTTCAAATAGTTATGACTAAAGTTAATTATATCAACATAACAGTAGTGATATAAGTATAAAATATATTTTTTTATTTTCTTAATGCATAGATTTTGATATAGGTATCAGGAATAATCTTATGTTTATAAAATGTGTTAGTTTTATTAATTGAAATTGGTTCATTATTAAAAGATTATCTGTTTATTTTTTATGCAACAAAATAACATTGGCACAATATATAATTTATACATATTCATTGTTTTATGTAAATATCTAAAATTTCTAATATTTAAGAAATTCCTTTTTTATTAAGGAAATTGAAAATTTACTTTTATCCTTGTTAGATATGCTGATTTTCAAATAACAATATAGTGTACCATATCAAACTGGTTTGTAGCAAAAACAACACGTCTCTCACAGTTTTCAATAAGTAGAAAAAATTTGAAATAAATGTCAGATTTAGGTACAAGAAAATGTCAACTTTAGATGTTTTAAAACTTTGGGTAGGATATGTTTTCTTGTTTCTCAGTCTTGTAAATTTTAAAAATCAAGCATAAAATTTTCCCATAGTTATGACTAAAGTTAATTATATCAACATATCAGTAGTGATATAAGTATAAAATATATTTTTTATTTTCTTAATGCATAGAATCTTGCTATATATTCTATATATCAGGAATAATTACTTATGTAATAAAATTTGTGTTAGTTTTATTAATGAATTATTGGATTCATTATTAAAAGCTTACATTGTTTTCATTTTTTATGCACAAAATAACAATGGCACAATATATAATTTTAGAGACCATATTCATTGTATTATGTAAATAGCTCTAAAATTTCTAATATTTCGAACTCCTGTTTTCCATTAAGGAAATTGAAAATTTCGCACTTTCTATCCTTTGTTAGAAATAAAAATGCTGATTTTAGAGTAACAATATAGTGAACTATATGAAACTGGTTGGTGGCAAAAAAAGAACATGTCTGTCACATTTTTCAATAAGTAAAAAAAATTGAAATAAATGCCAGATTTAGGTACAGGGAAATGGCAACACTAGATGTTTTAAAACTTTGGGTAGGTTATGTTCTCCTGCTTGTCAGTTTTGAAAAGGTTAAAAATCAGATATAAAATTTTACCATAGTTACGACTTAATTTAGTTATATCAACATATGAGTAGTGATATATATATAAATAAAATTTTCATTGTATTAATTTATTGAATATTATATTTTCTATTTTTCAAGGAATTACGACTAATTTTGTGTACTATTAATGTAGTATTGGATTTTAAATTGCTGATTTCAAATTAACAATATAGTGAACTGGTTGGTGGCAAAAAATCAACACGTCTGTCAGTTTTCGATAAGTAGAAAAAATTTGAAATAAATGTCAGATTTAGGTACAGGGAAGTAGCAATTTTAGATGTTTTATAACTTTGGGTAGGTTATGTTTTAATGTTTGTCAGTTTTGAAAAGATTAAAAATCAGACATAAAATTTTACCATAGTTATGACTAAATTAAGTTATATCAACATATTAGTAGCGATATAAATATAACATAAATTTTTTAATTAAAAAATATCTATATTGTATTTATTAAGAATAATTACTTATGTAATAAAATTTGTGTTATTTATATTAATGAAGTATTAAATTCATTATTAAAAGCTTGCATTGTTTGTATTTTTTCTTATGCACAAAATAACAATGGCACAATATGCAATTTTAGAGAAAATATTCAGTGTTTTATGTAAATAACGCTAAAGTTTCTAATATTTAGAACTCCTGTTTTCCAGAAAGGAAACTGAAAATTTTGCGTTTTCTATTCTTCGTAAGGAATAAAAATGCTGATTTTAGAATAACAGTATAGTGAACTGGTTTGTGGCAAAAAAGCAAAACGTCTGTCACAGATTTCAATAAGAAGAAAAAATTTGAAATAAATGTCAGGTTTAGGTACAGGAAATGGCAACTTTAGATGTTTTAAAATTTTGGGTAGGTTATGTTTCCTGTGTCAATTTGAAAAGGTTAAATCATATAATTTTTATCATAGTTATGACTATATTTAGTTATATTAACATATCAGTAGTGATATAAATATAAAATAAATTTTTCATTGTATTAATTTATCGAGCATTGCTGCATCTGTATTTATCAAGTATAATTGCTTATGTAATAAAACTTTTGTTAGTTCTATTAATGAAGTATTGGATTCATTATTAAAAGCTTGCATTGTTTGCATTTTTTCTGAAGCACAAAATAACAATGGCACAATATATATTATTAGAGACCATATTCTTAGTATTAATTAAATAGAGCTAAACTTTCTAATATTTCGAACTCCTTTTCTCCAAAAATGAAATTGAAAATTTTGAGCTTTCTAGTCATTGTTAGAAATAAAATGCTGATTTTAGAGTAACAATATAGGGAACTATATGAAACTGGTTGGTGGCAGAAAATCAACATGTCTGTCAGTTTTCGATAAGTAGAAAAAATTTGAAATAAATGTCAGATTTAGGTACAGGGAAGTAGCAACTTTAGATGTTTTACAACTTTGGGTAGGTTATGTTTTAATGTTTGTCAGTTTTGAAAAGATTAAAAATCAGACATAAAATTTTACCATAGTTATGACTAAATTTAGTTATATCAACATATTAGTAGCGATATAAATATAAAATAAATTTTTCAGTGTATTAATTTATTGAATATTGCTATATCTGCATTTGTCAAGATTAATTACTTACGTCTAAAAATGCAGTTTAACTTTCATTAATCAATGTAAATTGAATTTAGCAATTGTTTGTAAAAAAAATTTTCGATTTTAGAGTAATATATGAAACTGGTTGGAGGGAAAAAAATGAACGTCTCTCATCATTTTAATAAGTAGAATAGAAAAAAAATTTGATATAAAATGTCAGATTTAGTACAGAAAATGTCAATTTTAGATTGTAAAAACTTTGTAGTTTATGTTTTTGTTTGTCAGTTTTGAAAAGATTAAAAATTAGTTTTTTTTTTTACATAGTTATGACTAAATTAATGATATCAACATATCAGTAGCGATATAATATAAAAAAATTTTTTTTTATTAATCATAAAAATATTGCTATATATGTTTTTAAGATTAATTACTTACGAATAAAAGTTTTGGATTATTTATTAAGAAGTATTAATTCATTATTAAAAATTCATTGTTTGTATTTTTTTCTTATGCACAAAATAACAATGGAACAATATATAATTTTAAAGACCATATTCATAGTATTAAGTAAATATCGGTAAACTTTCTAATATTTCAAACTTCTGTTTTCTAGAAAGGAAATTGAAAATTTTGAGCTTTCTATCCTTTGTTAAATATAAAAATGCTGATTTTAGAATAGCAAAATAGTGAACTATATAAAACTCGTTGGTGAAAAAACAACAACATGTCTGTCCAAGTTTTCAATAAGTAAAAAAAATTGAAGGAAATGTCAGATTTAGGTACAAGGAAATGTCAACTTTAGATCTGTGATAACATTGGATAGGTTATGTTTTCCTGTTCTACATTTTTGAATAGGTTAAAAATTGGACAAAAGTTTGCCCTTATTATGACTGAATTTTATTATATAAATTCTGATGATAAATATAAAATAATTTTTTTGTAATTATTTCAAATTGCTTTATTTATCAAGATTAATTGTTTCATGTAAAATTTTTTTTACAGTACTACGTTAAGAATGTATTATTCATTATTTAAAAGCATTCTATTGTTTGTATATTTTCTTATGCAATAACAATGGAACAATATATAATTTTAAAGACCATATTCATAGTATTAAGTAAATATCGGTAAACTTTCTAATATTTCAAACTTCTGTTTTCTAGATAGGAAATTGAAAATTTTGAGCTTTCTATCCTTTGTTAAATATAAAAATGCTGATTTTAGAATAGCAAAATAGTGAACTATATAAAACTCGTTGGTGAAAAAACAACAACATGTCTGTCCAAGTTTTCAATAAGTAAAAAAAATTGAAGGAAATGTCAGATTTAGGTACAAGGAAATGTCAACTTTAGATCTGTGATAACATTGGATAGGTTATGTTTTCCTGTTCTACATTTTTGAATAGGTTAAAAATTGGACAAAAGTTTGCCCTTATTATTAGAATTTATTTAAGAAAAATATGTTTAATGAAAATATAAAATAAATTTTTATTTTTATTAAATTCATTTCATATGTTATACTGTTTTTATCAAGATTAATTGCTCATGTAAAAAATTCTTTTAGTACTACGAAAATAATGATGTATCAAAGAAAAGAAAGTTCTTGCTAATCCCATTCAAAATTATATTTAACTTGTTATATTTTAAATTTATTAATTTTTGATTAGATCTAAAAAAATAGTTTCGTTTTCTGTTATGCACTTAAATCTATTATATGCTATTTGAAAGACTCAAATAATATATCAGTCTGTTTAACTGGTATTTTTTATACTGATAAAAAATCTGTTTTTCAATTATTTTTTGTTACAAGTAAAAATTGCCTGATAAAAATGTCACATATTTTCAGTATTTTTTTAATAATTTTTAATATTTTGAGTATATTGGCCATAGAGATGTAATGAATCTCGAAGTATTGTTATAAAAAATTACCAGTATAAAAAACCCAATCTATCAAAACGATCAAAATTTTAGAAAATTTTAATAAGAAATTTTCGAAAATTGCTTGTTTTATTTTCGAAAACTTATATTCAACTAAAAATATTTTTCAGCTAACCAAGATTGAAGATGAATATTTTTTAAAGTTCCATCTCTCTAAAGAAAACAAATATGGTATAAAGATTAAGCTCTTAATTTTGAGTTATCTGTTCGTATATATTGCAGAAAATAAAAAAAATACTTGTGAAACAGATCTGTTCAGTATATTTTTATTTTATTAAAAAATGAAAAAATATTCATTTAACATAATATTTTGTTTTTGTTTTTTAATTTGGTCACGTGTTTATTAAAAAACTAATTTCAGACAATCATTGTATTTTATGATCAGAAAATCATGTAACTTCCTAATCCAATTTTTTTATACTTAAGCTATTTTACAGAAAACTCGGGCGAAAAATCTGTCAGTCGATTTGTTTTTAAGATTTTATTATAAGAAATGAAAGGAAATATTCTTTTATTGCCAGTTTCAAGTATTTTTAAATTTGCTTTTTTTCAGAATTGGTTATTTTTTATAAATATTTTAAAATGCAATAGAGTTTTTGTTTCAGAAGAATAGGCATTAGTCACTTTTATCTTGGTTTAACCTCAAGTTTTTAAATGTAATTCTTATCTATGAAAAAATAAATAAGATCAGTGTATTCTTCCTATAAATAGAATCCAGATTAATAAGAAAATAAAATAAAGTGTAAAATGTCAGTTATTTTTTTGTCCCTTGTTTAAAAAATATCTCAATTCTAATATTTAATAATATAATCTTTTTTCAATTTCTCGAAAACTAATATTCAATATATTAAATTATAATCTTTTACACATTAAAAATATTAAAATTAACTTAAACCTTACATCTTTTATTTTTTTTTTATTTCCTGTTTAATAATAAAATTTAAGATATTACTTGTAATTAAAAAAAACAAGAATTATTTAACAATATAATACCTTATTTAATTGAACAATTTCATATTACTAATGTATTCTTTAGAAACGCATATTGTATTTCGATTTTCTGATTACTTAAAAAATAAGGGAACATAATACTTTCAAAATATAATTTTAATACCTTTGATCCGATTCATTATAAAATAAAATCTGCTCCTTTAATATTTTTTATGTTTTTAATAATTTCTTAATAATTTTTTTTTTCAATATTTTTTAAAAAGTCAAAAATATAAATGACCAAATAAAAAAATGTAAATTCACTTACCGCCTAGATCAATGTTTAAATATGTAGATTAGAAACTAAATATTTATATATGAAAATGAAGAGAAATTTTTTTTTCATTCCGTAAACCTAAAACTTTAAAAAGTATCTGAAATTTTTAAATTTTAGAAATAATAAAACATTAAATAGCTTTAAAGCTTACAATATTTTTATCATATTATAAAAATATATTACTCGTATTAACATAATGAAGATTTACAGTATAAAAATAAATAATTACTTCTTTTTTATATAAAAATTATTTTCTACTTAAAATATAGAAAAATTATTTTGAAGTAAATAAATTTCTGTATTTTCAGTTGATTTTTTTTTAAACTGCCTGATATAAAAAAACAAAATATTATTTTTATAAAATTGGATCTATAATATATTTAAAAATTACTTACAAAGCAGAAATTTTTTTTTATGTTAATGCTTAAATGCGTTTATAAGACATTTTCAGCTCGAAAATATACCCTTAAAATAATATTCATAATATAAACCTAAGAAAAGAAATACTATTTATTTAAAATGCTGACTTAAACCACCTTTTTAAGATAACCCGAACCTTAATGCTTAATATTCTTTAGAATATTATATAATAGATTATAGTCTTTTAAAATATACCAGATATATAACTATCTAACTATTTAAAAAGTAAATACTATTTATTTGATGCGACTTATTTAAACACATTTTTAAAATTACCCGGAACCTTAATGCTTAATATTCTTTAGAAATTTATTAATAAGATCGTCCCTTTTCCCGATATTTCTCACTAGAAATATACCAGATATATATCAATTTACCTATTTAAAAAGAAAATACTATTTACTTAATGTGACTTATTTTAATACCTTTTTAAAATTACCCGGAACCTTAATGCTTAATATTCTTTAGAAATTCATTAATAAGATCGTCACGTTTCCCGATATTTCTAACTAGAAATATACCAGATATATAACTATCTAACTATTTAAAAAGTAAATACTATTTATTTGATGCGACTTATTTAAACACCTTTTTAAAATTACCCGGAACCTTAATGCTTAATATTCTTTAGAAATTTATTAATAAGATCGTCCCTTTTCCCGATATTTCTCACTAGAAATATATCAGATACATATCTATCTAACTATTTAAAAAGAAAATACTATTTTATTCATGTGACTTATTTTAACACCTTTTAAAAATTACCCGGAACCTCAATGCTTAATATTCTTTAGAAATTTGTTAATAAGATCGTCCCGTTTCCACATATTTCTGACTAGAAATATACTAGATATATATCAATCTACCTATTTAAAAATAAAATACTATTTTATTCATGTGACTTATTTTAACACCTTTTAAAAATTACCAGGAACCTTAATGCTTAATATTCTTTAGAAATTTAATAGTAAGATAGTCACATTTCCGATATATCTGACTAGAAATATACCAGATATATCAATCTGTCTATTGAAAAAGAAAATACTACTTTATTCATGTGACTTATTCTGAAAAATATATCCTCATCCAAATTTATTCTAATCCTTTTGGGAGTGAAATTTATGTAATGATCCTCGCATTTACTCTATTACTTCTTTTTCGTAAAAGCAAGAGAGTTATAGCTAGATAAATATCCTTGAGCGAAAATGCTTGATATAACCGAATATAGAAAATCACTTTCTGGAATCGTTGCTCCGTGTGTGTAAATGCTTCTGTAGTTAATATAGACCAATGAAATAAATTCTGAAGGCTGAGACAGCATCATTTTTCTCAGTCAATAAATTTAGTTTCATTTAACTCTACTATATAGGAGTCAGAAAATAAACACTTTTTTTTCAGAAAAAAACCGTTTTGAGTGATAGCTAGTGAAATAAAAGTAGTGTGCGTATTTTAAAGTAAAATTATTTTAAAGCAGTTATTAAACTTGTTTTGTACAGTCTTGTCACCATAACTCGGCACATTTGTGTGATTAATATAAGGAAGGATAAAAAGTAATGACTGAGATAGTTTTTGTATGCAAAAACAATATTATAAATAAAAAATTTAATTTTCAATGTAAAAAAAATGATTTTCGTTATCGTCCAAATTTAGATCTTTTAAAGTGGAAAATAACTGATTTTAATTTCGGTTCTAAATCTATGAGAACGTTATTTTCAATTTAAAGATATCGAGTATATCAAGTTACATATATTTTGTATGGTAAACTTTTTAAATTTCTAAACTGGGGAGCAACAACTATTTTTATGTTGTTTCAAACATAAATCTGCTAACTTAACACAGCTGTATGTTTTTAAAAATATTTAAAATTAGGCTTCAAATAATCAATGGAATTAATTCTAAAGACTGGGACTGTATGAAATTTTATAGGTCTACAAATTTAGTTGTTTTAAAAATTCATTTTATATTCTGTAAACCAACACTTATTTCAGTATAATAAGTGGTAAATACTGACATAATTGATATGTACATATTTTAAAATAAGTTTATATTAAAGCAGTTATTAAACTAATTTTTATATAGTGCCTTGAATACTATAGCCATGATACTTTAGTAATTATTTTGTGCGATTAATAAGAAGTAATTAAGGTAATAAAGTTTCTAAGGAAAATGAACATGCATTTATAATTTAACCTGGGATTACGCGCACATGGTTGATTATTGACATGGTTTATTTTTTTTTAACTTATATAGATCCAACCTATCACACTATGAAATAAATATTTTGAGATTTCTTCTATATAACGTAAAATTGTTCACTCCTTATTTATTACTAGTCAATCCTGCATTGTTTTCAACATTTTATTTTCTTTCACTTAAGAAAGATATTTATGTTTACTAATTTATCTCCTAATTTGTTTCTAAAGAATAAAGAGGATCGAACATATATCTTTTACTTAAATTTCGCATATCTTTCTACAATTTCAAATTGTTTTA
The DNA here is from genome assembly GCA_032207245.1 of Pardosa pseudoannulata. Taxonomy (NCBI): domain Eukaryota; kingdom Metazoa; phylum Arthropoda; class Arachnida; order Araneae; family Lycosidae; genus Pardosa; species Pardosa pseudoannulata. Next base: position 145,365,760 of record CM063498.1, on the reverse strand, counting down.
TTCAGAATGTTAAATGATATTATTTGTAAAAATAATATTTATTTTTGTAATAATTTATTTATAATACTTAAAAAATCTAAGAAATTTTCATATTTTACAATAAATAGTTACATAATTCACAAAATAAATTCCGCAAATTAAAAAATTATTTAAGGAAAGAACATAAATACTATTCTAGTCTCTTTAACAATTTACTTAAGGAAAGAAATTTTTATGAATATAATGTAAAATTTCGAGATATTAGATTAAATAATTGTTTGTTCAAATACAAATGTTTATCAAATAATACTTCGATAAACGAAATTGAATTATAGCATTCCCTTCCTATGATATGGAAGTAAATATCTATTATTATTATTTTTTTACTCTTTCAGTAATAGGGAGTAATTGGTCGGTTCTCGTGGGAAAAAAAATAGTTTGCAGTATAACAGGCCCACCATATTTCTGGTGATGGTAGCTAATCTCTAATGGAATTTCTCATAACCTGTTTAATTTAATTTGCAAATTCAGTACTAGTTATCATTGTAAGTTCTAATTAGTCAGATAAGTATACCTTGGGATATGACCGATAATTATTAATTTCAACAAATACAAATTTCAATGAAGCAATGCTATGTTTAATTACGTAAATACAATTTAATATTTTGTAAATGTTGAGTATTTTTACATTTGTGCATCATTTGAGGCTTAATTATCTTTTGACTATTTCCCAATTTCTTTTTATAAATTGTGTATGGTGTCATTTAATTTAACAACACTTTACATTTACTATTTAATTAGAAATAATTAAATTATTCACAGTGAAATATTCCACCATTTTAGAGATTATTTCAAGATGGTATGAGATAGTTTTACTTGAACTTTTTAAAAATCTAAGTAAATTATATATTTTTAACTATATTCCTAGATAGAAATTTCTTAAAACTTTTACACAAATTTTCCTAGCAAATTAAATATTTCGTGATTTCTTTTACAAGATTTTACATATGTGTTTTTAAGAGACAAAGTGCTTATTTAGTTTTTTTAATTATATATTGAAGTAAATAGTTAAATGTTTTTCATTTGCAATTACTTTAATTCATATTCTAGGATAGTAATTAATTTAGTATAAATTGAAATGATTGAGGGAGAATTTTATATAAAACAAAAAATGTGGATGATTTCACAATATTTTCAGTAGAGAGTTCCCTTAATACTAATTTTAAATCATATAAAAGAATGCTGAAATATTCCATAGCATGAAAAAGCGTCACAATTAAGGTATTTGTAAATATATTAAAATAAGTCCCTAATTAACAAAATAGTGAATAGAAACTAGAAATGTTGAAAGCGTCGGATCATCTGAAGCTTTCTTTCTGATGTACACCAAAATCGTGTCCATTCACCTGTGAATAGCCAGATGAACGCTGAGTGGGTAAAACATGATGATGACTGCATAAAACACTGGTGTTGGTTCTTATTGTATGATAAAGAAGTTCCAGCTTAATTATTATAAGGGGAAATTTTAATGCTAAAGGATTATATGGAGAATAAATTATTTTCATTAATTTTCACCAAATATGTTACAAAAAATGACGCCATTTCGGTTTGATACGATTTTGCATTTGTTATTTTATAATTTATTTTTAATGATTCCCAAGGAAATTTGAAATAGTTCCTAGCGTCAATTGTTGTCATTGGATCACACAAATGGTGAATAAAAACTAGACTTGTTGAAAGCGTCGTACCATCTGAGGTTTTCTGATGTACACCAAAGTCGTATACCTGTGAATAGCCAGACGATGGCTGATTGGGTAAGACGTGATATTGACTACATAAAAACACTATTGTCGGTTCTTAATGTATTCTGAACAAGTTCCAGCTTAATTGTTATATGTGGAAATTTTAAAACTAAAGTGTTATTTGGAGAATAAATTATTTTAATTAGTTTTAACCAAATATGTTACAAAATAAGGACGCCATTTCGGCTTGATACGTTTTTGCATTTGTTATTTAATAATTTACTTTTATTGCTTTCCAAGGAAATTTGAAATAGTTCATAGAGTCAATTGTTGTCATTGGATTACAAAAATGATGAATAAAAACTAGAATTATTGAAAGCGTCTTACCATCTGAGGCTTTCTGATGTACACCAAAATCGTGTACATCCAACTGTGAATAGCCATACGATTGCTGATTGGGTGATACGTGATGGTGACTTCATGTTCTTAATGTATTCTGACAAAGTTCCAGCTTAATTGTTATATGTGGAAATTTTAATGCAAAAATTTTCATTAATTTTAATCAAATATGTTACAAAATAATGAAGCCATTTCTGTTTGATACGAATTTCCATTTGTTATTTAATAATTTACTTTTAATGATTTCCAAGGAAATTTGAAATAGTTCCTAGCTTCAATTGTTGCCATTGGATCACCCATTTCAAATTGATGTACGATGTTGTTTATTTGTAAAATATCTGGCATTTAAACTGGGAAAGCTAGAGTGCTAGAGTATGTTGTGGCATCTAATGCTATGAATTATGCGTCATAAATAGATGAATATATTGTCACCCTGTATTTCGATGTTTTATGGACAACTAAGGTAGAAAATGCTACATTTCTGAAGTAATGAATCGTCTGTTCAGTGACAGTAAATTTGAAAACCATTAATATATATTTTTAGAGTTCAAAATTAGAGGGTTTTTACACATGACTACTGTTTACCACATAAATGTAGACTTTTTTCAAAAAGTCATTTTACAGTAACTTCAAAAGGTAGAGAATTCAGCAAAAAAGAAAAATTTATCCTTTACAAATTAGAAAAGCTTAAGTTAGTACTTTGGAAACTGGATAAAATAGAAACAATAAAACGAGTAGTAGTATGTAAAAACTTACCTTCTGCAATATCAAAATATTCTGTTTTATATTTCTTTCTTTAATGAATATCGGAATTCATCTTAAGGAAGAAAAACAATAAATTCCAGAAGAAAACCCGATTTTTCAAGAAATAACTACTTTCAAAAGTTTAAAACTGTAACTTTATTTAGAAACTTACAGTTGCTTGTTAAATCCAGCATATAAAGAAGTAAAAAATAGCGGTATTCTGTATTTTAAGTTTGTGAAAAACATCAGTGATATATGAGAGAAAAATTGGAAATAAATAACTACATTAGAGTACTCACACGGTCTGAAAAGTGTTTGAAATATGTAGTTCAAATAACAAGACCTGAGTATTTTCGAAAATAAAATCAATAGTTGGGATACATAAGTTTTCTGCTACTGCAAATTCGTATTTGAATTATTTGCCCTTTTTTTTCGTCAAAGTAACTTGACATACTCAATATATTTTTAAATTGTGTTAGAATATCAAAAACAGAAAATTTAAAAGCCTTACAAATTCAAAAAATATAAGTCTTATTAATGTACATCATAGCTTTATCATTGCTTATATAAAATATTATTTGATATAAGCAAAATATATGTACTTTAGAAAGTTGTCATTGACGTATGAAAGAGATGTGCCTTTTAGTTTAGGAATAAAAAGTGAATTGAGAAGTTCGCGTTAAGATAATCTTATTTAAAATATTTTGGATATATATATTTTGAAGTTAAACGAGAAATAATGGAAAAGTTTTTTACATATTAACATTAATTTCAGATTAGTATTTCCAATTTATAAGGGTAGAAAGCTAAAATTTCAACTTGTATGGAAACAACTGAAAATAGTTAGTTTTTCTTTACTGATAAAATATATTCTGATCTAAATTTATTAATGTAACGTGACACTATTAATATTTATCAATTCTTGAGAAATTTAATAAAATTGGATTTTGAAGGTTCATAAAATTAATTTACAATGCAATTTCTATGGTAAGTTTTCTACTTTTCTTGATTGAGGGAGACTTTCTATAAGCAAACAATGTCGAGACAGATTGAATACTTAAAAACTTCCAGAAAACCGGGAATTATATGCGACACATTTTTAAAAACTATTGTTCCAGATTAATCCTACGGTTATATAGAAAGTTTTGAAAAGACAATAATAAATTCGAGTACAAAATGTTATAATATTTCAACGAAATAATAAAGTTTAACAAATTATTGTTCAAGATAGTTTCATAATTATGTTTCGATATTATACTTTGCGTAGGCATGAAATAAAACTTTATATTTCTTTCTCAATTAATATACTTTAGAATCATAAATCAGTGCTTTTTACTAGATATTCTTTCCTATTGATTCATTGTTACTACATTAATATATTTCTTTATTAAGTAATCTACAAATTTGCTAACTGTATGTATTAATAATTAAAATTCTCTCAAATGTTACTTAGTATATTTTCCAAATACTAAATCTTAAAGTTATTTATTGTATGTAATAATATGTAGCCATGAAGGAATATAAGATAAAAGTCCAAGCAAATAAAAAAAAAATTAGATTTTAATTTGATATATCACAGATTGCTCAAGACAATACAACTTTATAAACAGGCAGTTCATGCACAAAGAACAAATTATTCTTTCAGCATTAAAATAACTAAACATATATTTTTCATCAAATAGAAGAGATTTCTAAGAAACAGAAATTACTGTGGAACATATTATCATTTCATTTTTGTAACTGCTGGAGTAAACATTATACAAATACCAGAATTTATTTTCTTGATTGTCTTCTATGGATTTTTCATAAAGAGAGATGATTATGTGAAATGAAATATATCAAGTGTATACAGATATTAAATTTTACAGTTTCTTATAAAGAAGATGTGTTTCGACTAAATGAATGTTGAAGGAGTTTTGAACATGAAACTAAGGCAATTCGGCAATATTCTTTTTCACAAGATAGTCTTCATTAAGATTTCAAATTTGTTTTAAGTATGTTAAAACACACGGTTCCTTGCACCTTGACATTTTCATAGAAACTATTTAGTTTTCTTTGTAAGAGCCTCATTGAGCACTTTCCATGTTTTCAAGCGAGTGAAGATGCTGTTCAGATCACAGCTGTAGATCACAGCTCAGATCACTCACTGAAGAGTTATGTTGTTCTTGGAGAATAATGCGTAAATGATTCTTTTAATATAGACTTGTACAATCCATTTCTTTGTTCCAGAAATTAATTTCTAGTACTTCTTGCATCTTTTAACTGACCTTTCTTGAAAGAAGAATCTACAACGTAAACATAAAAACATCTGTAGTCTTAACATATATAGTATTATCTTCATATGTAAATTAAAACAACATAGTAATTGAAAAACAATATTAATGCTTTTTACTGAGCATCCTATATCAAGCATATGTTTATATAAGAGATAAGGAATGAAAAAAAGCATAGATATCAAGGTAGTTTAGTGTTATTGATAGGAAAATAGGAAAATGTGCCAGTTTTATGTTATAATAAGGATAAGCTAAATTCCATTGAAAAATAAGATAATAAACATCCTTTATATATTTAAATTATGTATAATAAATATTTTTATACACATAGTCCATCAAGAAATATCATTGATTTCAGGTTCATACAAAACACTGATTTTGACATCCAAAGATAAAAAAAAGTTCTAAAATAAAGTGAGCATTCATGTATTAAGAAACCAATATTATAAGAGCTTAAGTTATATAGAATTAAAATGTCATTACTTATACATAATTAAAAGTATTAACCAACTGTCTAAATAAAGATTAAGGAAAGTTATAATATTCCTAAATAATTTAATTTTGTAAAAGAAAAGAAAACCACCAGTCAAGTTTTTTAAAGTATTCTCTGAATGACAGTTATCAAATTAAAAAAAAATTTCTGAACTGTACTAAAACACAGTCCAGTCACATTCATATGACAACCACCTACTTTTAATTCCAAATTTCACATGACTACTCACTAAGTACATTGTAGGCATTTGGAACATATTTCAGTTCTTACAAGCATGAAGAAGTGGAGTGAAGATTCCGACGTTCAAAAGGGCATGATCATTGGCTTTTGGGCCAAAGTTGGAAGCATTTTTGAAACGGCTAATTTTGTAAACTCTTCGCTAGACTGTGTGGTAAAAGTATACCATGCGTGGCAAAATGGAAATTAAAATAGGCATCGTAGCAAATGTGGTGCGCCACGGGTCATATGGGGCAGAGGTAAACGACAGCGATATGTGCTCGAGCTAATAGAAGTGCAACAGTTGAGCAACTGAAGGCCCTGATGAACCAATGGCCTACCACAATGCCTCTACAACGACGGTTCAGAGAAAGTTGCAGAGTATGTTCCTCCGCAGCAGAGGCCTGGTTAATGCACCGATGCTGACTGCTGTTAATCGACGACGTTGCTGGAATTTGTAAGCCAGACAACTATAATTCCACTGAGTGGGTGCCTGTGGTTTTTCCGTTTTATTTTCCTCTGGACAGATGCACGTTGGCATATACAGCACGAAACTACTGAAAGCAAACTCCGTGCAACAATAGCCGGAAGGGTCCATGCTGAAGGAGGAAACATTATGGTCTGGGGTATCTTTTCGATGTATATTCTGGGTTCAGTCACTATTGTGGCAGGAACGATGGCTCAACAAAGGTGTACATCTATCCTTGCGGCCCATGTTCACCAGTACATGGGAATTCTTTCCTCAGGAAGATTTCACATACCAATAAGACAATAAGGCATGTCATATAGCTTCATGTCATATAGCGTGTCATATAGCAGTGTACGTGCTTGATTTGAAGAACACCAGTAAGAGTTTGCCGTATTACCGTAGCAGGCAATTTTCTATGATTTTAACCCAATCAATAATCCGTTGGACCAACTTGATCTGGTTGTTCGTACCATGAATCCTTACCTGAGTAACATCGCTCAGCTAGCCACAGCACTGGATAGCTCAACATCCCAGTGAACACCTTCAGGTACCCGATTGACACTCTTCCTGCACGTCTGGCAGCGTTGAATTCTGCAAAAGGTGATTACTCTCGATTTTGGCAGTTGATCATATTATCGTGACTGGACCGTGTATAAGCTTTTAAAATTTGTAAATTGGACTGTTTTTATTCAATACTTTCTTAGTTAAATTTTTCCTCGTGATGTAGCTGCTTGAAATTATAAATTCATTTAATGATTTTTTGCGTTTGGTTCCACGGACGATCATATCAAATTATTCCATACAAAATCTATGAAAAACGCAAATGCAAATAAAAGTTGAAACAGTACTAAAACTTATATGTGCCTTGGTCGTGATGAATCATTTTATAATTTTTCATTACGTTCTATATGTTAAGACATTAATTCTGGCAATAAAATATGGTTTTGATTTTCTTTTTAGCATACATAGGTGATTTGTTCCTTCTACAACTTCTAATAATCTTCAATAAAATAGTAAAACTTTCATCAAGGTCTATTTCAATCTATATTTTGTCTTTTTCTTATATATATATAACTTGAAAGTTGTGTCAAGTTTTCTGTTATTTCATCTTCTAAGGAATTTTTAATTCCATTTGATGCTGTTATTGAACTGTTCTCAAAATTCAGTTGATTACAGTGAGGAAAATGATTCGTACCGACTCAAAGTAGATTAGAAATAAAAGCTATCCTTGAATCGGTACAAATAATCTTCATGCACTATCAAATACTTCTTATCTTGATCTAATCTGTGAAAATCATCATCATAACAGGAAAAAAAGCACATTATGGTAAGGATAAAACATTTAAAATTTTTTTAGGAAAATATTTCTTATGTAAGCAAAAATTTGGTATGTAAACTTAATAGCATAAATTTTATTAAAAGAATGGTAGATGTTAGAAAGCAGCACTGTAAATTATTAGCTTGGATATATGAAATTTGGTACACATATAATTTAACAATAATTACACAAGTAACGTTAATATACTTAAAAATTTAAACAAAAATATTAAAAATTTTTTAATGTATTTTAAAATGTTTATACACTTTATTTTAGAATTTTTGACATATAATGCATTAATATAAACTATTTATATATTTAGGAATTATTTTGTTAATTAATTTTAAATAAATAATTTTTCGGAAATATTTTAAGTTTATAAGTTAAATTTTGATAAGTTTTGGCTTTTCTCAATTTAAATTTCATATTAAATTTATATTTGAGACTGGAAGTAAAATTTAGATGAGACTGGGATTTAAAATAGATTTTTATATTGTAATATATATTAGGATTATTTAGTAATAATTTAGTAATAAGGTTTTATAAAATTTTTGTCACATGAATCTTTTCATATATTATTAAAAATTATTAAAAATCAATAAAACAAATATCATCATATTTTTAAAAATCATTAATTTGATTATTCTAATTGCATTTCAATACATATGGGTGCAAAATGTCTCAAAATAAGATTCGTTATTTTCACAAACTATTTCTATATGTCCTCTTCCCCTTAATAAATTAGGGTGTATGAATTAATTGAACACTTGCTTCTGAAGTACAGCATGTATTTTAATGAATTATATTTTATGAAAGCTATATTTATATATAAATCAAAAAATAAAACCATGATTAAGACATTCCTAATATATGTTAAATATAATGTAATAAAGCATTGATCGAATATATTTCATTTCAAATTTGAACATGCAAAATGAAACAAGGTATCGATTAATTATTATTCTTTAAAAAATATTTTATATGTTTAAAAATCTATTTTCTTTAAAATACCATAATGGTTTATTTTAATACAAAATTAAATATAAATTAATTCTACGTTCTTAAATTTATTGATGGGGAAGGGAATTTAAGGAAATCTAATAAATAAATCTTTAATTTTCCTGGGCAACAATGTGAACATGCTTACGCTTTTAATAAAGGAGGTAATACACCAGAAAATATGTATCAAATTTTCAGAATTGTATATAATAATAAATTAATTCTGTTCAAATGTTTTTAATTAACATATATTTAACAAGAAACAATTTCTGCTTTCAGCATATAATTAATCAATGATTTGTTATGAATACCAGAACCAATTGAAAAAATTATAAATACTCAGATATTCACAGACCAAGAAAAGAAAAGAAAATCTTATAAATAATTCCAGGATTGTTTTATAATTTGCAACCAAAATTGACTATTTAATTGAGAAAACAATTTTCTTAAAATTACAGTAACTATATAGACCTAATATTTAAGACGTTACTGTAAAGTAAACACAAGGAAACCTTATCAGTTTTCTGAGAAAGGAATAATCACATAATCCAAGTACTGAAAGAAGTTTCTTAAGAGTTAAATTTATTGACCTGTAAGGAAGTCCTTTAGATTTATAGGTGCTTTGTCCAACATACTTAGGATTGCTTAAAGTGGACAAATGCGAAAAGTACCTCGTAGGCACTTATCGCTCTGTGACCTTAATCTACTGGAAAACATCTCATTTCATATATTTATTGGAATCGGAGTCGGAATGTGTAAAACTTAAGTGCCTTTGACAGGTTTTCAGCATGAAAGAGATTAGAAATTTACTAATCAATGTTACAAAATGCGCTAATATAGGCCTATTCTCTACATATTAAGATTATTAAACTGCAAAATATTAGGAATAATGTACCTAGTTTAATTCGAAATAAGTGATTCACAAAGTCATGTGTCTGCATAACAGGAGTTCAATTTTTTTGATGGGGAAACGAAAAGTGTTAAGGAAGAATGTGTATTTTTTCTTACATATAATGCTTGTTAAATAAAATAAATAATCATTTTGTATTTTGTTTGGTTTAAGATAATTGGATTTTCAAAAAATAGTAAGTAAGAATGAGTGCATGATATATCAAGGCTTTAAATATGCTTCTAAATACACTTTAATTTTTCGAAAAAAAATGCCATAAATATAAATTGCATTATCATATGTATGTATAAGTATTATTTCATTATTTTTATCTTTATTTCTATATTGGAATGGTATAGAGAAATAGTAAAATTAAACTTAATTTACAGTTAAATATCTAACAGCTGCTGGATATCATAAAAGCGCTTTAAGTTTTCGATATCAAAATAAATGCCATAAATAGAAACTGTATTATCATATGTATGTATAAATATTATTTCATTATTTTTATCTTTATTACTATATTGGAATGGTATAAAGAAATTGTAGAATTAAACTTCATTTATAATTAAATATCTAACAGCTGCTGGATATGATAAAATATTTAATATCTTAATTTTGACTTGAACACTCAACAAGCCTACATTTAACACAACTATGCAAAATATTTTCTAAATATTTTGCATATATATATTCTTATAGAAATGATCTATAATATAGTATTCACTAGCTGCTGTCAAAATGCAACAATTTGAGGTACTTAAAAGGACAGGGACCTTTTTTAAAATAACATATTTTGGATAAAATAAGGAATTAATATTTTGTTCTGAATAAATTCAAGTTAGGTATTCGTTCCATTATCAAAAGACAATTTTCGCATAACATGATTATTTTATTGCGTGTAAAACTGCTTTTGTCATAGCAACTTATTTTAAACTTTTGAAAGTAATATTTTCCAGTTTCACAATTTTTGAATCAAATTAGTTATTTCGAAGTGTTCCAGATGCATTATATTTATGTATTTCTTGTTTAAAATTTTGGAGATTGTCTTGTAATGTTTTTATCATTAAAATGGGTATGCTTTTGAAATTTGCCTTTTCCTGAATTTTAAAGGTTTAAATAAAGCAAAAGGTTTAAAATATGGTTTAAAATGGCAAAATAATGTTATAAAGCCTTGTACAATTAAAAAAAATATTTTATAAAACATTCTTAATTGAAGTGATATTCGATACCTAGTTTTGTTTCTATATAAAGCCTAAATATAAAATGAAACAAAAACAGTTGATTAGTTTGTTGTGAATTTGGAACAATTAAACTGCTTGGTTTTTATCAAATGGTCTTCTAATTTAATAAACACTTATTATCTAAAAATTCTTTTATCTTTTATTTTACATGTAACAAAATATATTCTCATTATTCAAAAAAACTATATATTATATATTGATTTCATTATAACACAATCGTTAAGAATTGAAAGTTTTAATAACTGACATTCAACTGCCTTTGTCTTTAATTGCATTTATAATAGACACTGAAATAAAATCAACAACATGAAAGTGTTTTATAGGTTATAATACAAATATTCAAATTTATATTTCCTTATTTATAGAGCATAAAGTTCTGAGATATAGAGGTTAAATTTCCTGAGTTATGGAAGATAAAATCAAATATGAAAGATATTCTATAATTTTATATTGCATTGTTGAGTTTGAATTTATATGTAAGACAGTGACAAGTACACTGTGTGAAATCTTATAATTAGTAGTTTGACATTCAAAGAAAATATTTTCCTAATATTTCTCAATAAATAATGAATTATAATCTGTTTGAAATATTCTAACTTGAATTATGAGAAGTTAAATGACGATGACTGCAGGCCTAGAATATTAATGAGTGTGATTATTAAAGATTTACTCTAGTTTTCTCTTGAATGTCAAGTGATATTATAACATGTAACTTATATGTAAGTCACAAAAGATTAGCTGACAAACATATTATAAATATTTAAATTCATGATAGATGTTAAAAGGAAGTTCATATTTTAAGATAAGTAAATCTTTAGAGCACTAAGTTCACAGTGTAACTTAAAACTAGAATCTAAATTTTAATAGGGTACTAAATGCACTATTAAAGTCAATAAGGCATTTTAATCCTAACGGGGATGAAAAATTATATAAAACCATACTATTATTATTAAATTAAAATTTATTTCCTGAGAACTATTATACTGAAAACATTTTCATTAAAGTTATTTTTTTATTAATACTAGATTCCAATTAGTCCTTTCTTAATTTTTTCATGAATAGCTTTAAATACACAGTTTTTATTTGTAATCTGAAATTCTTTTATGCAATCCAAAACTTTAATACATGCTCTTTATATATTATATATATATATATATATATATATATATATATATATATATATATATATATATATATATATATATATATATATATATATATATATATATATATATATATATATATATATATATATATATATATATATATATATATATATATATATATAATATATATATATATATATATATATATATATATTATATATATATATATATATATATATATATGTGTGTGTGTGTGTGTGTGTGTGTGTGTGTGTTTGCCTCGGGTAATCAGAAAAAAGTAAACATTTGATAAAGTAAAAATTTACAGATGAATGTAGGTTAAGAGATAAAAATTGATATACATGCTTATAATGACATGCCGTATTGTTGTAACCCCGAAAAGCCTTTAGAAAAGGGCCAACAAAGGGCCCTTTATGTGATAAGAAAAGCTAAATTTAGTATATCAAATTAGGACAAAGACGATGTGCTAAATGTATTCAAAAGTAGAAATGCTCAACATATCCATCACCAAACCTGAAAAATAGCTTCAGTCGAAGTACAATGATGTAAACACAACTGTACAGAATATCTATGTTTATGGTGAGACTTATATTGTGGACTTATGTTGTCTTTTAGCATCAGCATTGTCTGTCTATCTCTCTATACTTGCGATTTCAGGGAACCCGAGAGCCAATAATCACACTGAGTAAGATTTTGAGACTTGGGATGTTAAGCGTGTCAAAAATGCCGGTTGAACATACAATCATCGCCAAACGAAGTGAGCAAGAAGTCTCTCCCACGTCTAGAAATATGGGGGGGCGTCATCCTGCATAAAAATTGTACTATCATCCAGGCTAAAGGAGATATGATTCTGTAACATATCAATGAAATTCTCACCCGTCACACTGACATTTACAAAACCAGCATCACGAATTTTCACGTTGAAAAATAGCCTGGTAAATGTAGATGTGGTAAATACGCACTCCATCCGGACCTTCTCTTTGTTTAGTGGATTTCTTACGAAAGTTCTAGGATTTTCCGTAGCCCGAATTCTGTAGTTGTGGAAAATGACAGCCATTATGGGTGAAAGGAGCTTCGTCCGTCCACAACACATTAAACAACCAATCATCATTTTCCATCTTTTGAAAAACACACAAGGCATATTCTCTTAGTTTTACAAAATACCCGGGTAATAATTCTTGATGAAGCTGGATAAGGATAGCATTGGATGGTATATCTTAGTGCTATCCAAAAATTTGTGCATGAAATGCTAGTGCGAGGTGTGACTTCACCAGCACTGACTTCCCCATGTTTAGACGAACCCGCTACAATCTTTATTCCTTCGTGACCAATCTAAGAGACCGTAGCACTTATGCTTTGTCGTGCACTACGGGGCCCATCGTCTAAACAACCCTTGGATTCGAGCTTCAAAATCATATTCTTCGCAGCTGAAATTGCCATAGGAATTTTACATGTTCGATTACCCTTCCTATGGCGATAAAATCGTAAAGCTGCAGTAGCAGTGTCACCATTCTGACAGTACAGCTAAATTAACAGAACCTTTTCTAGTAAAGTAAACATGCTGCGATTGCTGGTGTCCCCTCTATTCCCCTCTCTCTAAAGCTAATTTTATACACTTATTCTTATGCATCATCACTGATGTTTTGATGTGCTGTGCCATCGGTTGCCTATCTTTACCATATTTGTGGTTATGATAGACATCTATCTCATTCCAAGCATATGTGTCAATATATATCTCTCTACCTACAATATGTCGCGAATTATTTCTTTTTTAAATGTATACCCATTTCCCGATTACCTTGTATAAATACATATATAAAAAAATGTTGGAAATATATGAAAATGTTTAAAATGTGTGAAAAAAATTTAAAACATTTGACAAATGTAATTTATATTTGAGTTATACAAGGCATAAATTTCCATGATCTCTTCTTCTACTCTATCCTATTAAGGATTGGGAACTTTGCCCCATATCGTATATTTCATTCCAATAATAACTGTAGCCTTACAAACATAACATATTTGGGCAAAAAAGACTCATTAATTCAAACAGCTTGAATTAAAAATTATGGAGTATTAGATACAGGAAATTTAAAAATTATTTATGTAGCAGAAATATAACCTACTCACTCACTCACACACACACACACACATATATATATATATATATATATATATATATATATATATATATATATATATATATATATATATATATATATATATATATATATTTTACATTAGAAAAAAAATCAAGACAGAAAATCTTAATACTTTCCTAATAAGTATAAATCATCGTTCTTGTTTTTACATCAGCAAATTAAATAGTGTACTACACAGTATTATGTTATAAAGAACAATATTATATTTACATTTTTAAAGGTATTAAAATATCTACGAAGTCGATTTTTCTATCACATGTAATTGTAAAAACTGTAAAGAGCGAGAAACAAATATTTGTCTTTTTATGTTATTTTTCTCTTAGGATTATAAAAATTGTCAAAACTACAAGACAGTAAAGACTATTCATAGACTAGAAAACCTAGTTGTGGCTTTCAAAGTATTATATACCTTTGAAATTTGACCACTAGTTTGTTTGTTGTATAAAAAGGAGAGTAAAACTAACATGTTCCGAAATATAAAATTTTCCTGGGCATAAAGAAGTGTTAAAATCTAGTCTTTTATGCTGGGAAAATAAGTTTCCTTGTTGTTTTTTATTATAATATTTTCCAATTTAATCAGTTAAAAAGAAACAAAACTAGTTTAAGAAGTCCACTTTCTTTTTATATTTATATTTATCTAATAAAACAATCAATAAACATTTATTTCTGCAAAACTACTGTATTCCATTTATCAACTGGCAAACGTTTTTCCCAATTCACACTGGAGAAAAAGTAATCTTAATTATTTATTTTTATTTAAATATCACCAGCAAACTTTATTTCAATTCTTTCCGGCCCAGAATCACCGCTGAGAAATTTATAGTTTTCATTAAATTCCGATGGCAGTGCTTATGCCTTTTGTATCTCTCTTGGAAGAAAATTAAAGCAGGTCCTTTACGACCCTTCTAGTCTGTCAACATGGTTGATTGACGAGGGGCCAAAATGTGCAGAGTTTCTAATAAAAGTAAATTTTATTGATCAAAGTGCTTAGTAGCGGAAAAGTTTGAGTTCTTTTAAATGCACTTGTGTGTTCGAATGCTGTTGATTTGCTGCATAGACAAGTCGGCAGAAAAAAGTTTTATGTTTCCTATAAGAAAGAACACATTTTATTTAGGTGTTTATAGTTTGTTGTTTGAGAAGCATAAATCAAAGCTACATATTTTTCTTTAAACTTTACCGGGTTTGTTTTTAATAAGAAATGTTAAGTTAATTATTTGAATGGAGAAATTTTAAAATGTATTAAAAAATAGCACTTTTTCATTGGGATATTAATCTATCAAAATATATTTTAGTTAAAGCAAATACTTGAGTTTATTTTTATTTATTTATGATATTGTATAAAAATTTAAAAACAATGTTTATTCAGTTTAAATGATAAAATTAAGGAATTATGAGCATAATTTCATTTATTACGTCATATACAAGGCTACGACAAAGATCTCATATTTTTAAAAAGGAAGTCCATTTTTAAAAATGTAACAGAGTTACACTTCTATAACGTCAGAAAAAAATTGATCTAGAGGTAAAAGTGAAGTAAGCGACCCTCCTTCTACCCAATTGGTCAAAAGGGGTTGCTAATCAAGGAGTAGTCAAAGGCAACGCTGTCCAAAGAAATTTTCCGAGTGATCTGCGGGCTTCCTCAGAGAGAGGTTGGTTGTTGGTTGGTTGGATCTTAATAGCACTGCATCCTCCTGGGATATATTGTTGCCAAACACAAGAACTCATTAATTAGCAAAATAATCTCAAAGAGAGAGAGAAAAGAAGATGGAATGCGCAACTCAAAATCCTCTGCGGCAGTTCTAACACCATTTTCTTTTTGAGACCAAGACACCATGTTGGCTAGATCTTCGAGTATAGTACCTTTAGCATGTTGGCCTAATTAGCAATTTTATTTCCTATTTACACCTTTATTTATATTCAAAATGATAAAATAAATTTAGCAGGAGAAATTAGTTTTCTTTCTATTTTGTAATTTTTCAATGGAACTCCACTTATATTTGCGGCTGGCCTAGAAGCTCAGTCGGTCTTCACCTTAACAATAATAATTAAAAGAATACTGTATTGAAAAAAATCTGTATATTCTTAATATTAATACGACCCCAGTTACAATTAAAGAATTTAATTTACACCAAAGATTATGACTTTACACTATGTCCCCAATATTAATAACATATCCTTTAGCTCTCAAATCCACCAGGTTCTGAGGTAACTGGAACCAAGCATTCATCAACTGGTTCTGCAATTCCCGGACATTACTAGGGGCTAGCGTGGTATCACGTATTTCGTTTTCCATCGGGGACTACAAATGCTGTAATGGATTAATGTCAGGTGAGTTTGGAGACAAATACATAACTTGGAATTCATAGGAATGTAAGTCGAATACACCCTGGCATTTCGACTATTAAGACATGGTGAATTATCATGTTGGTAAATAGCCATTATTAGTTATTCAAACGAATTCCTATTTTTGATGTTCTTTCAGAATACTCTGTGGGTAGTAAGTGTCTGAGGTTCTGGACCATTTGCTGACTGCATGTTTCTTAGAATTATTATACATTATTATTTTTTGTATGAAAAACGAAATTACAAGAATATTACTCTACAAAAATTACTTCTTGAACACGTCTTGTATATTAATATGTAAATTGCATTTCAGTGCATTACTCGAGTGTTCTTTTAAGCTTGTAACTTTTTAAGCTGTCATTTCAATACGTTTTACTTAAATCTCTCCTAATTTCTACCTTTTAAACTTTATAAAATCAGCACTTACATATTATTTAAAATGTTAACATTTTTCTATTTCCGCTTACAAAACTGGGATATTTTTTCTTTAATTGCATCCACCTGTAGCTTACATTTACTCCCTATCTTCCAAGTAAAATAACTCTTTCAGTCAAAACATTATCCCTTATATATCAGCTTATTTTTCAACGTGTTGCAAATGTCTTCGAGACCATTCCCAATTCATCGAAACCCGTTTGGAAAACTCCCCCCTAGTTTCCCCCTCAGAAAACATGATTTTTCACTTCTTTTTCATAAAGAGGAACGGTTTTGGTCGGCCAACTTGCTATGTACTACTCTCCAAATTTCAATTCCAAAGAGTGAAAAGAGATAAGAAGGAGAGAATTCAAATATAATAATCGTAAAAGATGGACCAAGTATTTGGTCTGGCAAAAAAAATTGTTAGGAAACTACGAACTACCCCTCAATCGAATTGATTTCGTTTTTGCTGATATCATTTCTTTTTCGAAACTGCAAAGGTTTAAAAATAAGTATGTTTCATCAAAAATATACCTTTCTAGTTCGATCTGTATATTGCTTTCTGCTTTCGGGTAATATTTTATCCTTGCCAAAGTTAAAATTGTTCCAAACTTTTCCTTGTTAAATAGAATTGCTCAAATTCTTATAGTGTGATTAAAATGTATCCAATTTATACTTTAAGAGAAATGTGAGCATTAGGGATATAAAATTTTGGGAAATAGTGATGTGAGTTGTATTTCAGATAAACCGAATATTTTTGATTTTATTACCCAGTAATAAAATGGCGATATTTATTTTAGTATGTGATAGAAAAAGTGTTAGACTCTTAAGAAATCGGTAAAATAGATTTCACTTTTATTTCAAAATAGTTAACATAATAATAGTTAATTATATATTAAAACGTATTTGCAGTAATTTTTGAGTAAAATAAATATGTTTAGCAATGAGTAAATATAATAGTATTTCTTTCCTAAATTGTAAAAATTTTTAATTTATATAATCTCAATTTTACTATTACGCGTTCATTTCCAGTAATAAGTTTTCTACAAGAATCTGCTTTTGTTCTCGTCAAAAAAATGTTCCAGATTTTTACCCAAAAATATTTGTATTATATAATAAAATTCGTGTAATAAACTTATGTACCGTAAATCCATAAATTAAATAATTTTAAGTTATATTGAGAGTAGCCAAAGTTGAAGCTTTTTAATATGTTAAATTGCTGGTTAGACACTCGTAAAAACTTAATCTAGATTTCATTTCTCAGTTTTGTCAAATATTAACTTATTACACACGATTTTCAGTAAAAATATTTTTCTTAGTTATTTAAAATGTGTCAGTGTAATAATTTACATATATGGTAAGAAGTAATTTTACCAACTACAAGGAGCTTTAAGGTGTTATACTGGAAGATCAGTAAAAACATTCCTTAAACGCCTATAACTTTATTTAACAGGTATTGTTACGAATGGTAGAAAAATATGCTACCAACTGAGGAGCTTTAAGGTGTTATACTGAAGATCAGATTGAAAACATTCCTTCAACGCCTATAACTTTATTTAACAGGTATTGTTCAGGTAGAACACTCCTGCTACCAACTACAAGGAGCTTGGTGTTATACTGGAAGATCAGATTGAAAACATTCCTTCAACGCCTATAACTTTATTTAACAGGTATTGTTAGGAATGGTAGAAAACACTCAGGGCTGCTCCCAACTACGAGGAGCTTTAAGGTGTTATACTGGAAGATCAGATTGAAAACATTCCTTCAACGCCTATAACTTTATTTAACAGGTATTGTTAGGAACGGTAGAAAATATTCAGGACTGCTACCAACTACAAGGAGCTTTAAGGTGTTATACTGGAAGATCAGATTGAAAACATTCCTTCAACGCCTATAACTTTATTTAACAGGTATTGTTAGGAACGGTAGAAAATATTCAGGACTGCTACCAACTACAAGGAGCTTTAAGGTGTTATACTGGAAGATCAGATTGAAAACATTCCTTCAACGCCTATAACTTTATTTAACAGGTATTGTTAGGAACGGTAGAAAATATTCAGGACTGCTACCAACTACAAGGAGCTTTAAGGTGTTATACTGGAAGATCAGATTGAAAACATTCCTTAAACGCCTATAACTTTATTTAACAGGTATTGTTAGGAATGGTAGAAAACACTCAGGGCTGCTACCAACTACGAGGAGCTTTAAGGTGTTATACTGGAAGATCAGATTGAAAACATTCCTTCAACGCCTATAACTTTATTTAACAGGTATTGTTAGGAACGGTAGAAAACACTTAGGGCTGCTACCAACTACAAGGAGCTTTAAGGTGTTATACTGGAAGATCAGATTGAAAACATTCCTTCAACGCCTATAACTTTATTTAACAGGTATTGTTAGGAATGGTAGAAAACACTCAGGGCTGCTACCAACTACGAGGAGCTTTAAGGTGTTATACTGGAAGATCAGATTGAAAACATTCCTTCAACGCCTATAACTTTATTTAATATCCAATATTATTAGATTTTATGGGAGTCTCACAGACTCAAGAACAGAAAAACAATCCTTTTCGATACATATTTTCCTACCTTATAGGTAAACAAGGAACATATTCCATGGGTTGATATAAATTTTAGGCTAATTATTGCAAATATCGGACAATGAGTATTTATTTAGAGTAGTGATCTTCATACTTGTTGAAATTGCTATAATAAATATACATTTTACTAATCTATTAATTTGAAGTAAAATATTTCAATATATGATTATTTATGAAAATAGCTTAGTGTTGCATGAAATATAATTTGTAACGAGTCAACGAATATGTTACCATAATTATATACATTTTATCAATGCACATTTTTATTAACTTTTGAATAGACTAAGATAGTAAATTATCAAAAGTTCACTATTTAAAGCTATATTTCTTTCAATAAAAATACAGTCTAAAAAAACGGCATTCTTTGACAATTAATTAAAGGAGTATAAAAGATCCTTTCAAGATCTCTTATACTCCCTTTATTTCTATAAGATGATTTTTATTTCCAGCTTATGCTGCATCATATTTAAAAAAAAAGTTTCCTCACAAAAAGCAATATAAGTTTATAATAGAATTTATTTTCTTTTATATGTGCTAGAGGTAGTACAAAAAATAATAATACGTGCTTTAGATATATTTTATCTACCTATTTAAAATTCAAAAACTAAGTATTATTTAATATTAATTTAAAAAGTACATACATTTTTCAATGATGGAAATATTGCAGAAGTAATGCAGATCTTTTATAATTCGAAATTATATTTTTTAAATCTAGAAAGTTATTTTTGCTAAAAAAGATACTTTTTAATATTCTTACATGATTAAAGACTGCAGAATATAGAAACTTATAAAAAAGTATGAGTATTAATTTTATTGAAAAATGATTGAATACAAGATAATTGAAGTTTATATTATCAGTATTTAATGTCAATAAATAGACAAGTTAAATTATGTTATAGAATAAAATATTTTAGTAAGCGGTAGTATTAAATATTGACCTAGGATGCTATGGTAAAAAAAAATCAATAAAAGAATACATTCTTTTTCATTTTTCTGAATAATCAAACATTCATCTTTTAAATTGTTTAAACTATTAAACTGATGGAAATTCCCCAGAAATTACATTCATGTTTCGGAACTTTTCATTTATATAAACTCATTAAAAATACAAAGATTAAAATGATAAACTGCAGTATACTGAAATTTCAAAAGCACTTTTTTATTGTGTCGTCTTTACTAACAGTAAATATATTATATAATCGATGAAGATTTAATTCACAGAAGAGAAAATTTTAAAGAACTTTTAATAGAAAATAAAAAATAGTGCGCTATTGAAAATGAAATGAAATAAAAATCTTTTGTAAAATTCAGAAAGGCATGGAAAAAAAAGAAAGTCATAGAGGTATTACTAACAGCACACACATGGATTTGTTCAGTGATATTCTTTAAAGATGTCCTTTCTCAAAATAGCAATTTTACAATAGCAAATGCAATAGATCAATATTCAATTCATTTAAAAGAAGATTTAAAGCACTTTAAATAAAATTTATAAAATACTGCGTTATTGAAAATAAAATATAAAAATATCGTTTCTCAATTTCAGAAAAAAGTAAAATGTAAGAGGTAATATGATTCATAAAGATATATGCATATTTTTCAATGTAGGGACACTGAATATTTCTTTATCTAATATCATTCCTCTATAAAACTATTGCAATAAAAATGATATTACTAGTAGAGAAGTATATTAAATCATATATATATATATATATATATATATATATATATATATATATATATATATATATATATATATATATATATATATATATATATATATATATATTATATATATATATATATATATATATATATATATGTATATATATATATATATGTATATATATATATATGTATATATATATATATATATATATATATATATATATATATATATATATATATATATATATATACATATATATATATATATATATATATATATATATATATATATATATATATATATATATATATATATATATATATATATATATATATATATATATATATATATATATATATATATATATATATATATATATATATATATATATATATATATATATATATATATATATATATATATATATATATATATATATATATATATATACATATATATATATATATATATATATATATATATATATATATATATATATATATATATATATATATATATATATATATATATATATATATATATATATATATATATATATATATATATATAATATATATATATATATATATATATATATTATATATATATATATATATATATATATATATATATATATATATATATATATATATATATATATATATATATATATATATATATATATATATATATATATATATATATATATATATATATATATATATATATATATATATATATATATATATATATATATATACATATATATGTATATATATATATATATATATATATATATATATATATATATATATGTATACATATATATGTATACATATATATGTATATACATATATACATATATACAGCTATATATATATATATATATATATATATATATATATATATATATATATATATATATATATATATATATATATATATATATATATATATATATATATATATATATATGTATGTGCACTGTAAAAAGTGTACTACTACCTAGTCTAACGTGGATAAAATCTCAGAAATTCTTAGAAGTTGCCTTTTTTGATAACATTAATACCTGCAATTTGTAACATCAAATATAGTATAAAAAAGATTGAAAATTCCATGAAGATAAAAAATATTTTAAAGAACTTTTATATAGTTTCGAAACATAATTTTGAACAAATATTAAAATGAAAATAAAAACCACTAAAAATCAAAATTCAGATATTCTCTACGGAGAACACCTTTAATGCGCTCCTCTATAACAGTCATGGCAAAAATAAATAAGTAAATAAATCTTATTCTGAACGTAAGAAACGCAGATTTATTCTTAGATAGTCTTATAAGATGATCTTCTAAAGTGTAAATTATACATCATTGAAGATTATTCATTAGAGAAAAAAAGAATATTTCAAGCACAACAAATCAAAGGAACTAGAAATTTTGAATTTTGTTAATTTTTTTCAACATACGAACGACGTGTTTTTCTGAGTATTCAATCCTCTCTTTCAGTAACAGCTAATGCAATGACAAGAGATGTAATACTAGTAAGAGACACGTGGAATTTTTTCCGGTTATTCTTTTAATGTATACTTTTTCATAAGTGTAATATCCGGACTTTGTAACAATATGCACAACTAATGAATATTGAATTAAAGTAAAGGAAAAGTTAAAAAAATTAAAATCCTTAGAAATAAAATTTTAGAAATAAAAGGAAGATATTTAATTTTAGATCATGCAAGTAGCAAATTGTAAATGAGAAATGTTGTTAAAGTTCTGAAGATATAGTATAATGAAAATTTTAATACAAATCAGAAAAAACTCATTTTGTAATTTTGTAATGTTACAGCACCGGGTTTTTCTCAGTATTAAATATCATTTGCATATGATAGATATTTCAATAAAAGAGTGTTCTACTTACAAGCCACTCCAAAATTGATTCCCAGTTATTTCAAGGTATCAACGATGCCCTTATTTATAAATGTAATAATAACAAATATAACTGATGAAGATTCATTTGAGACAAAAGAATATTTTTAAAAACCTTAAAACATCTTAAATAGAATTTTAGATTATACTAAGTTATTGGATTTTAGAATGAATATGTAGTAAAATGAATTATCAAAGATCTTTTTTAAAATAAGGAAATAATAAATTGAAGACTAATTCAAATCAGAAAAATTACATTTTTATTGTTTGAAATTTGAGAATTACAAAATTTTCTAGTATGTATTACCCCTTCCTCCAGCTGTTACACTTATAGAAATTTTATTGGAGGTTTTTTTTTTTCAAAAATGTTATCAGAGCAGATGTGTGTAATGCCGGAATATTCTTAAAGATAATTTCTTACATAACAATACCGTCTATAATTAGCAACCGAAGATATACTTAATCGATAAAGATTCAAACTAAATAAAAGATTATTTTCTAACAACAAATATAAGTAATAAAGATTCATCCAAGACAAAAGATCTGCATAAAGAACTTTAAATTTTTGAAATAGAATTTTATAGTTTACTAAATTATTGGATTTTTGAATATATATTCAGCAAAATGAATTATTAAATACCTTTTCAACATCCTGAGGAAATAGGAAATTGAAAAACTGTTTTAAATCATAAATAATTTTCTTTTCATTCTCAGCTTTGTGAGAAAATTAGTATGTTATCACAATCCCCCTGTTACCTAAATGATTTTTTTTAAGTGTACGACTACTAGAACACACGTGAATAAATTCCCGGATATCCTTTAAAGATGCTTTATTTGATAATAATGCCATTTATAATTGGTTGTCAAAGATATGATATTTAATCGATGAGAATCCAAAGCAAATAAAAGAAAATTTTAAATCACTTTAAATACTATTTAGAGAGAACAAAAAGTAAAATAAAAGCTAACACAAATCATCAAATCATAAATAATCTTCTTTTTATTCTCTGCTATGTCAGAAAATTAGTATGTTATCCCCCTCCCCGTTGTTACACCTATACTATTTTTTAAGTGTACTACTAGAACACATGCGGATAAATTCCCGGATATCCTTTAAAAATGCCTTCTTTGATAACAATACCATTTATAACTGGTTACCAAAGATATGATATTCAATCGATGAGAATTCAAAGCAAATAAAAGAAAATTTTAAATTACTTTACGTTTTAGGGGAAAAAAGTAAAATAAAAGCTAACACAAATCATCAAATCATAATTAATTTTTTTATTCCCTGCTATGTCAGATTATTAGTATGTTATCCCCCTCCCCACTGTTACACCTATTTTTAAGTGTACTACTAGAACACATGCTCATAAATTCCCGGATATCCTTTAAAGATGCCTTGTTGGATAACAATACCATTTATAATTGGTTACCAATGATATTCAATAGATGAGAATTCAAAGCAAATAAAAGAAAATTTTAAATTACTTTAAATAAGATTTAGAGAAAAAAAATAGTAAAATGAAAAGCTAACACAAATGATCGAATCTCATTTTGGTATATTCTAATGTGAGAACACTGTACTTTTCTAAGTATTCCCTGCCCCCCCCCCTCTTTCCACTTTGTAGCTGCTATCACAATGAAAAAAGCGTATTACTAACAGAACACACGTGGATTAATTCCCAGATATGGGAAATGCTTTCAAGTTCACAGATTTCACATTCGCCTGGTTTTTCGTTTTCTTCATTAGCATCGAAGACAGGGAAAGCTGTCTGAAGCAAACAAATGTTCAGCTTCCGGTAATTAGATTTCTCAACAAAGTAGAAAATACTTCCGAGTTTTAAAACTCTGGGAAAGATAGACTGGAGAAGGGGGGGGGTTGAGCTTTCAACGGGCTGGCTAGTTCTGAAAGAAGTCAAAATAATGAAGTTTTCTCGCTCTGAAAAAGTAGAAGAAAGTAAAGACACAAACTACGACAGTAATTAATTGAAAGATTTTAACATGCTTCATCAATGGAGACATTTTTAATTGTTCTCTTTATCAATCTTTGCGAAACGGTCTTATTTGTTTTAAAAACATTTGATATATTGTTTTGAAAAATCTCTTTTCATTTAGTCATAAGTTAAGAATATTGTTCTTAAAATGAATGCATTCAAACGTGAGCATTAAACGACCAGATAAATCTTTACAAAAGAAAAGTAATTACTTAAGCATACATGCGTATTTTATCTTATTATTAAATAATGACATTATATTTTGGGATACAATAAAGCATTTAAGAATAGCCTTTTAATACAGATTTTTTCCTACTTTAATATTTTACTTCTAAAATATAAAGCTACCATTTTATATTCAATGTGCTTCATTTTAACAAATATGGAATAAATTTGATTTCTTTGTGAAATTATTCTGCTTTTAATAACTGTGAACGAATTATTTGAATTAAAATTCCTATCCAATGCTTTTTTCTTGCTTTTTAATTAAAGAGTAATTAATTCGTTTTATTAATCAAAATACTCGGAATTTTTATAACTCTAGATTGAATTCCTTTGAACTTACTCAATTGTATTATTTAAAAGCTCTTTCAATGTTTGGTAGATATTTCTAAAAATTCCTTACGTATTTTAGAAATATCTTGTAAATAGTTTATGTCCCTTTTTTGCAGCTTGAATACACGAAACCATGTATAAAATCATTAAGGCGATAGTAGACTTTCAAATTGGCTAAAATGGAACGAAAATTCGAATTTTCGATTTTAGTGAACAGTGAAAGAATATATCATGAGGAATACGGAACAAGAAGATTTTTTTTTTATATTCCCATTATTTTATCATTACGTATGGGTATAATATGATTCTCATTTCTTATGGGTATATCAATAATAACTTCAAATGCTGTTTACTCAGAAGTAAAATTTTCATGTATTACAAATGTTTAAAGTACTCCAGGCGCATTGAAAATAGAACATTGTTCTTGAAATTCCAGTATTATTTACGTTAGAGTTTATAAAATAAAGCCTGGTTGAAACGGGTATGTTTTGAAGCATATAATATGTTAGTTACGCATTTTAATTAACCTCTATAGCTGTTTATTCTGAAAAATTAGATATCATCATCATAATTATTTTATTGTCTTTATATTTTTTATGGATGTTTATGGAAACAACTACACTTTTTTGAAAAGTCTATAAGGTATACTTAAAAATTTTTTATAATATTTTATGCCAAATTGATGCACCTGGAGCATTTTCAATTAAGCTAATTATGAAACAATCAATAATTAATAACTCCAAAAGTAATATTTTGTTTTATTGTATATCTATTTAAGGATATAAAAGGTCATAAACCAGTCGCCTTAATATGCAATCATACTTTATTAAAGCTACACTTTTGTAAATCTCAAAAACATATTCAAAACAAAACACATTGAAAACAAAACGTAGCATTAAAATTACATATAAATAAAATGAAATACAAAATGTTTACGATATTAATTTTTCCTATATTACTGTATACATTTGTACTGATATTAAGACTCTAAAATCTGCAAAGAACTTTTAATAAAACTCAAAATTTTGACTCTCCAAACACTGTTATCCCAGAAGTTATTCGTAATTAACAGGTTTAAAATTTTCCCATATGATTCGCATATATATACAGAATGAAGTGCTATAAAGAAAGGGGAAAGCAGAGGTTATAACCCACCCTAAAATAATTGCTGTATATATATGTATATAAGAATTGATTTATTAATATCGAGAATTGAATTGCAGTCGAATAACGCCACCCCCATAAAATTTTTTAGCCTTATCCCTAAGAGTATAATGCCTATATAAATAAAGGACAATTATTGTATGAGTGTTATTATTGTATGCGTGTTATGCGTGTTAATACTAAACTTACAAACACTTCATACATACCTATTTCTACATTACCAGGTCAAATGACCAGACTTTATGTTTCCTTTTAGAATGTATGAAATATGGATTTTGCAAAGAACATAAAGTAATAAACTTTATTATAATTAAACAAAATTGTATATTGTGATATTTTATGTATTACAAACACAAAGAATAAGAATTCATGACTCATTACTAACTGAATTTTATACAAACATTACCCATCATTTGGTCGGTTATGGTAGGTTTAGTGTTAATTCATGACTAATTGATTGAATTTGCTTAAAATATATGAATTTATTCTTTTTATTGACGGACGTGTTTATAATGTGGTTTGAAACAAATCCGTTAGGTAGTGCATTAATTCTTGGATAAATATATTCGTCTTGGAAAATGATATGTATTATATATATATATATATATATATATATATATATATATATATAAATATATATATATATATATATATTATATATATATATATATATATTATATATATATGTATATATATATGTATATATATATATATATATGTATATATAATATATGTATAATATATATATATAAAAAAATATATATATATATTTTTTTTTATTATACATAACAGACATACAAAAACACAACATATATATAATATATATATATATATATATATATACATTTAAAAAATATACATATTAAATATATACATACATACATATATATATATATACATATAAATAAATATATATATATATATATATATATATATATATATATATATATATATATATATATTCTTATGAAAATGTATTTTTATAAAATTACTAGAAAAAGATTCTGCTCTATTTCAATTAATGTGACTTTCTTTTAAGAAATTTGTTAGAAGATTCTTTCCGTACCATTTCTCTTGAAAAAGAACTCCATTTGAAAGAAATATATTAAATTCAATCCAAAGGGCAGATATAAATTTTATATTGTGGATAAATTTCTAAAATTCACTATTTTAGGAAAAAAAATGTAAAAGAAAATGCTTTGAAGAATTCTCTATTTTATTCTTGAAGGTTGAAAGTCAGAGGAGATAAATGCGTAGAATTATTTGAAAAAAAATGAATTCAATTTTTTGGTTATATATGGAAAGAATTTAACTTCCATGCATTAAAACTCCAAGAAATAATATAAAAGTTCAATTTTTTATTCACTAATCTTGAAAAACTTTCTTCAGTTTTGAATTTATGACTTAAAAGGAAATATATACTATACATAAATATTATACATTTTTAAAACTCATAGTGTGGTTTGAACACAAATTTTAAAAAAATGATAATAATAATAGTTAGACTTGTTAGTGTTATGTTATAATATA
Source organism: Pardosa pseudoannulata (assembly GCA_032207245.1). Classification (NCBI taxonomy): domain Eukaryota; kingdom Metazoa; phylum Arthropoda; class Arachnida; order Araneae; family Lycosidae; genus Pardosa; species Pardosa pseudoannulata. The sequence continues at coordinate 145,337,512 of CM063498.1, read as the reverse complement.
ACACAGCATTATACTTCAAATCAAATATCCTTACTTGCCGTACACATGAAAAGGTAAAAAAAAACTATATAATGAATGAAAAGTCATTCAAAAGTTCGGCAGAATCTTCCCAGCACCATGTATACTATAAAAAAACAAAAGGCTAAAAAGAACGCAGAATACATACTATGCAAATATTTAATTGGAGGATAAAATTAAAAAAAAAAGTTAATCAATAAAAAATTTAAGTGGTTCAATGATTTATACATGGTGTCCCAGAAGCTCGTTTACAAACTTAACATGCTGGTTTGTCATATCAGGATGAATAATATTTACATATTAAGTTGTGTCCGACAATGCAAACTGCTACCGCTAGAGGTCGATAATTGCAGGAAAACGGGAGAGTTTGAAAACTAATCTTTCAGGAGTGGAAGTTGAGGTAGAGGGATGAATGAGTTTAGTAACGCAGAAATGGCAGACATGCATTATGGCGTCCGTTATGGAAATGGACGAGACGCGGCACGGATGTACATTAAGAGCTTCCCAATCGGAAGTCAACTAAGCGTGTTTTCTTTGGACAATTGCCCCGCAGATTGAGTGAATCAGAAGCTTTCGAAATACGCATTCACATCGGTCAAGAACATACTACACGCACACCTGCCATAGATTAAACCGTGCTACAGGAGTTTGCCTTCAACCTGCAAACAAGTCTCAGCAAACTAACGTGTATAGGGTGTAGGTTTTTTAAACATAATGCGCGTACTGCACGAGGACATTCAACAACCTTACCACTTCCAAAAAGTACATTCATTGTGCGTTGACGATTATCCCAAACGGATTGCATTCTCAAGCTGGTATTTGTAACAGCGGGTCTCACAGACAAATTTCCCATCGTGGATTTTGTTTTCTGATTAATCTTGCTTTACACAAGATGGTGTCATGAACCTGCACAATATGCACGTATGGGAGCATGAAAATCCAAGGTGTACACGTCCTCATGCACATCAACAACGTTTCACCGGAAACGTTTGGGCTGGTATTATCGGTGACATGTTTATTGATCCTTACCTTCTACCTGAACACCTCGATGCAAATACCTATCGCATTGTTTTAGAAATAGTTTTGCCGGATCTGATGGGTGACGCTCCAGCTGCAACACACCGAAACATCTGGCATCAGCATGATGAAGAGCTTGCCCACTTTATGTACGCTGTTCGAGAATACCTCAATAGGACTACTCCTAATCGCTGGATCGGTAGAGGCGGACCGGTCGCATGGCCGCCTGACTCCCATGGATGTCTGCCTGTGGGGACACATGAAGTCCATGGTGTGCGAGACACCCGTAACATCGGACATAGATCTTATCGCCAGGATCGCGGAAGCCGCAGCAAGTGTCCGTGATACTCCTGACCAAATCCATGCTCCGACGCTGTGAAAAGTGCATTGTGGCTAAGGGAAACAATTTTGAGCATTTGATGTGATGTAATCATCATCTTTAGTAAAAATCATATTAACACCGCTGTCGATATCAATTTTTTTCTCCTCCACATTTGTAATCATAGTGCTCTAGTGGTCGCAGTTTGCATTTTCAGACACAAGTTCCTATGTAAATCTTGTTCATCGTGATATGACAGACCAGCATGTAAACGAGCTTTTCGAGCTCTCTCTCTCTCTCTCTCTCTCTCTCTCTCTCTCTCTCTCTCTCTCTATATATATATATATATATATATATATATATATATATATATATATATATATATATATATATATATATATATAATATATATATATATATATATATATATATATATATATATATATATATATATATATATATATATATATATATATATATATATATATATATATATATATATTTATATATAAGCGTGTGTGTGTATTCCTGTGTATAAAAAGTAATACCAAATTATGCTTCAATTGGTAGTACAAAACAATCGTGTATCAGAAGTTTGATTTTGTTTCATTAGTTACTACAAAAATATATTTGTTTAGAAAAGAAAACAAACTGTCTTTACCAAACGTAAAGTTCGTTACTGCTCAATATTTTTAGAGTCAGTGAGGAATATGAGATCCTGGAAGTGTTTTCCAAAAAGAAAATATTCTATTCTACATAAAAGTTTATATCTTACTTAAATCCTTATATTCATCTACCTTTCTAAATTTAGTTCTATATCAATCAACATACTTAAACTTTTACTGTTATTTGATGCTTCTCTTAATATATTTAACGATCATCGAATTCTCCGTCTCCAAACAAATAATTTGGCTAGTTTATGTATTCGTTCGCGATATCCACTTTTCGTATTTCAGTAGGAAATTGAAATCTGAAAAAAAAAAATAAATAAAGCAAAACTTTTACGTGATAAAGTGATGATCAATCTCAATTATTTATGCGAAAACATAGCCGTGGTTGTCATCGATAAATCCATAATGTTAATCATGACCTGGAGAAAGTTTTACGATCCCCAATTTCTGCAGGTTATTAATGATTCAGAATTCAATTCAAGCAGTATTTTGTTTGCCTTAAATGCATCATTTTTCACAGGGATTGCTCCCGAGATCTATAAATTAGTACCCACAGAACTGTTTATTTATAATAATGCTGTGTACGAGTGACAGAAGGTTAAATAAATAAATATCTATGCACACATGTATACATCTGTGGGTGTGTGCGATATCATGATTATTTAATAATTATTTCCAATGCAACTTGTCAGTTAAATATAGGATACAATAGTGATTCAGATATTCAGTCAGGACAATGATATGGTCAAAAGAAATATTTTAGGGACTGAAAATTTTTAAATATATTATTATTCATACATACTATGTAGCAAAATTTTAATTTGAGTCTTAGATTAAGGAAAATTAGCTTTAGGCACTATTTACATCTCCGATTGGCAACACCAAGTGGATAGGTTTCAGTTCGAAGGTTCAGGGTCGAAGGTCATTTTACCACAAGAATCACTTTGTTTTCAAATATTTGATTTGCGGTAGGTTACATTTATCATTCGCTATGAGTTTAAAGCATCGTCGCAGTTTTGCTGCTGATTTCAAGCTGAAAGTAATACAGAAAGCAATTACCTGAGCAATCCTTAACTTATTTATTTATTTTTTACAAATTACTGCAAATCCAGACATTTTGGCACTCTACCGTACTTAGTTATAGTATGCGGATAATGAAGTGTTGTGGACTAACTTATGATTTATAATTTTTTTAAATAAAAAAAAGTTTCCGTGGACTGTACGATGGTGTGAACTATACTTGCGAAATTACGGTATATATACATGAACATATATTCATATATATATATATATATATATATATATATATATATATATATATATATATATATATATATATATATATATATATAATATATATATAAAAATATATTTATATATATATATGAATAAATATATATATATATATATATATATATATGTTTAGAAGAAATATTATTTATATATATATATAGAAAAATATATATAATATAATATATATATATATTATAATATATATATATATAAATATATATATATATATATATACAATATTAATAAATATAAATACATAATATTACAAAATATATATAAATATATATATATAAAATATATATAAACATTTTATATATATACATATATAAAAACTGTACATAAAATATAAACAAAGAAACTATATATAATATTATAATAAAATATAATATATATATATATATAATATACATTAAATACATTTTACATATATATATATTTATATATATATAGATATTTTTATATATATATATATATAAAAATATATATATATATATATAAAAAATATATAAATATATATATATATATATATATATATATATATATATATAAGCAGATATATGTATAATACATATAACTTTCCTTTTATCTACATTAAACAGGATTATGACATAAATATATAGAATGTATTTATCTTTCTGTTATGGGTTTAGAGAGAACAGATTTGATAATCGCTACGAACTAGAAGATTAAATAATAATAAAAGACGACTTTTTTAAGGTTAAAGTTAACGAAGAGTAATGAAGAGCGAAATCCAATCAATTTCTATTTTATCGGAAACTATACTAAATAGCACAAATAAAAACGTGTAAGCAACCTTGAAAACTACTTCAACGGAGTTGTATTTTGTATGTCAGTTAACCCCGAAAGCACTGTAAGGAATAAAATCAAAAGAAAGAGTTAATTTAGATAGACCATTAAAGGTACTTTTGGACTTTGAGGTATTTCTTGTGTAATAGATAGGTTGTAGAGTGTCATGTAATGAAAGATTGAATGATGTTTAGAAATCATGTAAGAAAGTCATACAAAAGTAACAAGAAAACTCATGAAACAATGTTAGATGAAGGATAACATTAGTATATTATTATTAAATTTTAATCATTATCTAATCCGAATTGATATGATTCTTGTGATTTTAATATTAGTAAAACTCTTTTTTGTAGCTCGTTTTAACAGATTTGGTATGGAGACGTTTAAAATTTAAAACAAAGTGACTCTTTCAAGGTCTGTGCTATTATGACGTCCTGTATTATAAGCTGAAAATGTGGGTACATGTTGTTACTTTTAAATTTTTTTTCATTTCAGGGCTTTTGCTTTTGTGAAAAATTGTCCCTTAAATTCTTCTGTTGACAATTTTATAATAGAAGCAAAATTTAAACGTTAATCATTACTCCCAGTGAGGGGGCAACACAACTACATCTTAGCCTTACTCGATAATCCAAGCAACCCAATGGGTAACAACTCAAACTGGCTAATGACTGTAGAGTGGTTCTTTTTAAAATAATCTGAAGTTTCTCTGGTAAATTATATTAACCCCTCCCGGTAAAATGACGAGTCTTGGTCGTCATTAGTTTTTTATTCCATACCGCACAATAACGAGCTACACTCGTCATGCGATTAAAGTTACTGTTAAATATGATAATTAATTTAGTTTAAAATTTCTAGTGTACTGAATTTGGCAACACTTTTATCACTTAAATACAAAAATTATATTGGTTTACTTAGAATTTCTTTCATTATTGCCAAATTAATGAGTCAGAATAAAAGAAAACCTACTAAGAAATGCCGTGAGTGTTACAAGAATAAAATTAAAAGTGAGACTACTTGGCGGTGTAAACAATTAAGAATTCCTTTGCACTTTGTTTTGAAAAGTACCACTAGATTGAAGACTATTATCTGTATACCTTATTAAGGTTTTGCTTTGATATTTCAATTTTACTTTGATATTAATAAACACTATGTAAAAATTTAAAAAAATATGTACAAAAAAAAACAAAAATAAAAATTAATGGTTGTCATGCAGTATTTTTCATTATTAAATCATACCGGAAGGGGTTAATTATGCTTCTAGAGACAGCCTGCATCAACTCTCAAAGTGAAATGAAAGGAATATGATCGATGCTTATAAAATGCCAGTAGAAGATGGAAATATATTTGTACGCAAGGCTTAGTACACACTTTGCGCAACTGATTAAGGAATTTTATCATATTTCACAAATTATTTAATTAATGTAAGATATAAAAAAATAATATAATATTGTCACTTCGTTAGCCATGCAAACTAATGGACTTCACAGTAAATTTTTGTGAACTTTTTAATGTATTAGTTGAAAGAATGCTGTATAATTTTAAACAAACTATGACAGATAATGGAAAATGTAATTACGCTTTACAGTGTATGTATATGTATATGAATATGTATATGTATATGTATATATATATGTAAATATTATATATATATATATATATATATATATATATATATATATATATATATATATATATGTATATAATATGTATATATATATGTATATATATGTATATATGTATATATATATATATATATATATATATATTATATATATATATATATATATATATATATATATATATTTATATATGTATATATTTATGTAATATGTATATGTATAAATATGATGTATGCTATATAATATATATATATATATATATATATATATATATATATATACATGGATATAACGTATTAAGCAGTATACGGAACTAAGGATATTGAAGTAAGCTTTAAATTTACCAGAATAAATTTTAAATATCTAGTAAAATTATTGTTAAATTTATTAATGCTTGTTTTCTTGGCATGCCTTGTTTTGCCTACAGCAATGAATAACTGCTGAGGTATAAATATAGTAACATCTAATAATCTAAAGTTACATATCAGTCTATGCTACAGAAAGCATTGATAAATATTCATTTCACTCTTTAAAGCAGTGTTATAAAATGAAGTTTATCTAAGATTCGGCTTTCGCAAATATATTTCTAGTCAAATTTGTATTACTGGGAATTGGAGCACTCTTGCTCCTGCTTTATATATAGTACGTAATAACTTTGGGGGTATACATACATTGAAAGGAAGTTGTAAGTTGAAGATATAAATTTGTAACTTGTGCAAAGTGATGTTTTTAACAAATAATTAAGTTCGTAGTACAGGATCATATGTCAATATATAAGAATTTATCCTTTCGTTTATAGGAGAGCTGTATTACCCTTGAGGTGCATAGAATTAGATCGTGTAGCAAACAACATTCATTTCCCTTGTGATACGAATGGACTTATCTGCAAAACTGACATTCAACTCAACTCAAATAAACATGTTATATTATCCACGCGAGAAAATTTTCGCTAATGGGAACCTTTTTGTTGATTTTAGTCGGAATGAAAAATCTTTTATGATTTGATGATATTTAAAATTATTCCTTTTAGGGAGGAGACAAACAGAACATGTGTAATTTGAAATGAAATTTTAATGCAAACGTGGAAAGTTATTCAGAAGTTTAATTTTGGAAAGGAAGTGTATGAAATTCGCTGAAGTATATTTAATGGTTTACGGAAAATAAGTTTTTGTTTTCGGAAAAATAGAATTCAAATTTGTTCTTACTCAGAATAAGGTTACTCATGCGAACTTATGTATAATTGTCTTAGCAAATTTGTAAAGATCTGAATATTCTAAACATCAAGAAGAAAAGTGTGGACAGTTTTAAGTGAGTTGCAATTAGTATCGAACTTTTTGAATGTTAAATAAAAAAAATGTTTAAGAACTATATAAAATATAATCAAAAGAAAATTGAATTTGTATTTGGTAAAGTTTCTATTAACCTTATTTAAACCAAACTGGTCTTACTGAATTGTTTAATTGTTGATGAATATCTCTCGTTTAAAGCTCTTAAATAAGCTTTTAATCCAGTTAGAGAATGCTTATTGTTTGAATAAATGTAAAATTATGACTACTAGTGTTTAAATGAAATCATGTAAAAATTAAATTTCGGTTTCTCTCAATTATATTAATGTTTTGACATAAAGGTTACTTTAAAACAGAAATTTGTATTCAGAATAAAAACGGTAAGCTAGAAACTTGAGAAAGAGGGATGTCACTACAACCTTTTCCTAAACCATCTATTAAAATATACGAAGGGAAATATATAGGTGAAAGTTGTGAAACATTATAGAATAAGGATTTAAAGTTAGTAAAATATTATAAAATAGTAAAAGTTCTGAGGTACGTTTAAATAGTAAGCTATATAAGAGATCAAATTAATTCATTCAATTCTAGTTATTGTGTAAGACCAGTTTTCCTCAAGTTAGATGCTTCATTCCTTTTATTTTATGACCTTATCTTTTTTGGTTTAACGATGATTTCAGAGTATTTTTTCATCAAAAATATTGTCTAATATTCTATTAGAAAAAGAAAAGGTAGATCTTTTTTCATCTTTATGATGAGTGATTTAGCATGCTATTAACCTCTCTGAACTACCTTATATAAAGGTGAAGCATAAGTAATCTATAATTTAATTGATGAAAGTTGAATAGGAAACAAGTATTGTAGAAGTCCACGTGATTCTTAATTTACATATCTATTAATTTTTCTGTTACTCTATATTTTTGGATTTGAGAAATTGTGTAGTTCTGACGAGAACAGAATACATTATTTCCACTGCCATATCTTGTTTCACTATTGATGGTTTTAAATTATACTTGGAGTCCAAAATTCTATTTTCTTGATGTTTTGGAACATCAAAAATATATTCACATTTCCTTAATCTGAAATGCTACACATTTGTCTCCTGGACGAAACAGTTAACAAAGTGCTCTAACCTGGCTCCCCCCAAACAGAAAGTGAAATCTTCCCCTTAGTACCTTCCTTTGACTTTGAATACTACATGTAACAACATTTACTTTTCCCTAAATAATTCTATAAGCAGTATTTTATAAAAATATTTATCTTACATACAAATGGTAGCTGTAAAGCTAGCATTTGTGACCCTCACATCAGGAAGGCATTCCATTCTAATATATATAGTTAACAAAACCGCACAATGTATAATCTAACGAAAATTCATGAATGATGTAATGAACTACTCTGCCAATCAAATAAAATAAACAATATGATCAATTCAGTACATTTTTTGGGATCGAGTACTCAAATTAAAGTAATTCTTATACTTGGACATCAACATCCAACATCTATTTTATCAAAAAATTAAATAGGAATATTAAAGGGATAAATATAAGTATTACGATACATAATTATTTACCACTGATACTTTTACATGAAAATCTTCTGTTGAGTTTGATGAGTTAATTATTGGAATTGCCTGCAGAAATAAAAAGACAAATTACTTTAGAACTCTTAGAGTTCTGTCATGGAAGTGTTGAAACTCCAATGTATTATTGTGATCCAGAATGAAATTATTTGTCGTATCAAAATACCAAATAGCTATGCTGGCCTTTTTAATTTTCATAAGAAGCTTAATATAAACTCAAAAAGTAGAAAACCGGAAAGAGATGAACTTTCTAATTCTACAAAGAAATGGTAGATACATTGGATCAGATGTGCAACAGTTTTTCTGGTAGAACATAAAATAAAATTACCAGTGGCCTTTTTCTGTGATTTATATTACGATGAATTTTAGTTTAACTCATACACTTTTATATGAATGTATGATATGGCTCACGAAAAAAAAGGTTACAAAAAACCTAAGTGCAGATGTTTTTACAAGGATACTGAAATATCTCACTGTATTACATTATTCCGATCAAAAAGGAAAATTATCTATTATATAAAAATACCAAATCATAAAAATACCATATCATATAATACCATATTATATAACAATTATCAATCTAAGGAAAAATTATATATCATATAAAAATACTAAATCGTAAAAATACCATATCATGTAAAATTATCTATCATATAAAAATACCAAATAGCTATAATGTTATTTTTAATTTTCATAAAAAGTTTAATATAAACACACAAAATATAAAACCGGAAAGAGATGAAATTTCTAATTCTACAAAGGTATGGTAGGTACATTGGATCAGATGTACAACAGTTTTTTTTGATAGAAAAAAAATAAAATTACCAGAGGACATTTTCTGTGATTTATGTTATTTTAAATTTTAGTTTAATTGATGCAAATTTTATGAGTGTATAATATGGCTCACGAAAAAAAAGTTTGCAAAAAACTTATGTACAGATATTTCTACAAGGATACTGAAGTAGCTCACTGTATTACATTAAAGGAAAGAGAAAAAAGAAAAATTATAACTAAAAAAGAAGAAAAAATGAAAATTATAACTAAACTTCTAAAAATAAATACTGACATCCAACTATCTGAATAATTTAATGGTAAATATATAAAAAAATTGAGCCATTTACTCGGAGAACTTGTGGAGAATTAAGTTCAAATTAACATGTTTATACATGTTTGTAACATGTTTTGTTTAACAAGTTTATTGATCGGACAGAGCTAAACTAATGTTAAAATATTGCTTTTAAAAGAAAATAATAAATCATACTTTTTTCCTTCCTTAAAGATAGGGAATCATGAGATCATCCACTTGTGGTGTAATTTTATTTTAATCAATATTTAAAAATGGTGTAAAACCAGCCTCTGCACACTTCGTCTTGGAGACTTATGGCTACCATTCCTGTTAGTTTTTAAAATTTTAGTATTCTAGGATTTATGCGAACGGCCCAATTCTTGACAATTATAATATTGCATTAACATTTATAAATCTATTTTTGGGAAACCTTTATGATTCCAATATTCATCAATTTTATAAATGTTCGGAACCTAAAGTCAAAATATGCAATTGTTCTATAAAATATTTTTACTAACGGAATTTTCTGTATCATTTTGTACGTGTAACAATTATTCAATAGTCACTATTATTCAATGTGATATGAACTAAGGAAGTGAAAACAATTAGTAACTTCGTATTTAGAAAAAAAGATATAATTTTTCTTCCATAATTTTGATATGTTACTAATATGTAAGGCTTGTTACATAAAGATTTCATTTGAATATCTCTGAAGATATCATATATACGAGCAATTTGTTAAGAATCTTTTTATAAACCGAATGAATCTCAATATAAAGACTTTATTTAAAGTATGCCCTATCAAACCTCGTTAATGCAAGGAAAGCATCCCATTAACAACATCCAACGGATGATACAGAGTAAATGAAAGATTTGTTACTTCGAAAAATGTTTAATTTATGCATTAATTAAGAAATGCATATTTAGAAAAAAAGATATAATTTTTCATCCATAATTTTGATATGGTACTAATATATAGGGCTTGTTTTTAAATATTTCATTTGAATATCTCTGAAGATATTCAAATGAAGCAATTTGTTAAGAAGGTTTTTAGAAACCGAATGAATCTCAATATAAAGACTTTATTTAAAGTATGTCCTATCAAACCCTATAAATGCAAGTAAAGAATCACATTAATACTAGATTGCCCAAGGCAGTCATTTTGACTGTTTTTTAATTTCAATTAGAAAAACAATTATGAAATATGACACAATTTCTTAGAATTTGGTGACTTTTTCTATAACATATAAATGGGTTTATGAATAATTGTAGTTACTTCCGTACTCCTTTATTATATAATATTAAAAATAATTTTAAACAAATCTCTTTACATATTTGTTATTTTTTCACTGTTTTTGGGCAATATAGGTATACAAGAAATCTCAGGCAATCTAGTGTTAACAACATCCAACGGATGATACAGAGTAAATGGAAGATCTGTTCTTTCGAAAAATGTTTAACTTATGCATTAATTAAGAAATGCGTATTTAGAAAAAAAGATATAATTTTTCTTCCATAATTTTGATATGTTACTAATATGTAGGGCTTGTTATATAAAGATTTCATTTGAATATCTCTGAAGATATATATACGAGCAATTTGTTAAGAAGGTTTTTAGAAACCTAATGAATCTCAATGTAAAGACTTTATTTGAAGTATGCCCTATCAAACTCCGTTAATGCAAGTAAAGCATCCCATTAACAACATCTAACGGATGATTCAGAGTAAATTTAAGATCTGTTACTTCGAAAAATGTTTAATTTATGCATTAATTAAGAAATGCGATACCCACGCTTTGTTAAAATGCAATATTTTCTCAACCTACAAACTTTCTAAGAATTTGAGACTTAATTAGAAAATCAGATCACGTGGTAAGTGTTGTGAGTAAAATGGAGAACCAATCTGTAGTTTGCAATAATGTAAGATGGAATAAACAATGCAAAGTAGAGAAACGAAGTTTGAAAATTTGGAAGAATAGTATTCTTTAGGTATTCAAAAAATTAAAATTTACTTTTCAAAGATATTTGTGCTTTCTCATCTGGGTTTAAAATTTCATTAAATATTTATTTTGAAGGATTTCTGTTTGAAAAGATAAACTTATTCATATAGTTTTTAAGTATGAAAGTAGTTACCTATAAAACGGTATTGAAGTAAGCATATGTGAATAAAAAACCATCATATTGGTTTCTAAAAATAATATTAAATGTAAGTTAAATATAAATGGTTTAATTATATATAAAAGTATAACAACTTTACTTTTAATTGCAGTAAATCTGCTATAAAAACTATTAAGGCTTATAATTTGTACTAAGTTAATAATACTATTGCTAATTGCAATTTTTTTTTTTTTAAGATTCAGTATGTTGTTTTATCAATAATAATAATGAAATGAACATATAAGAAACTATAAATATAAAACTGCTTATAAATTATTTCAACTTTATGGCAAGTAACAAATTTTATTACAAATTATTAGTAATGCCTAAAAAAAGATACTAAGATAATACATATACTATTAATCAAAACCATGAGATTTTACTCAATATCAGGTAGCTAATGAAATTCACAATTTCTGTCTTTTTATAAGATAGAAATATATCTGTATAATTTTTATCAACCTTAATATATTAGAATACAGTTAAAAAAATCACATATTTTATCTTTCGTGACTTTAAAAATTTGTAAATATGTCTTTTTTAAAAGCATAAGTGCATAGATAGTCACTTGACAAGTTTTTATTAAAATGAATGATATGTGATTCACTTTATAATCAAATTTACAAATTAATGTACTGTGTGAAATAAACAAGTAACGCTTGAAAAAGAAATTGAAGAAATAATGTTCTATTAACTTTACAGCCACCAACATTTTTACCACCAATAAACATATATACACCTTATGATTACCTCTTTAGTTAAAAAAAAACATCTATTTTATTCTTCATGAATTTAAATATTCTTAAATATGTTTTTAAAAAACGATAAGTGCATAGATATTCACATGACAAGTGTTTATTGAAATGTATGATATATGCCTCACTTTATAATCAAATTTACAAATTAATGCACTGCGTGATATAAAGAAGTAACGTTTGAAAAAAAATTGAAGAAATAATATTGTATTAACTTTACATCCAACAACATTTTTACCACCAATAAACATATATACACTTTATCATTATCTCTTTAGTTAAAAAACATCTATTTTATCTTTTATGACTTTAAATATTTGTAAACACGTCTTTAAAGAAAAGCATAAATGCATAGATATTCACATGCCATGTGTTTATTAAAATGTATGATATATTCTTCACTTTATATTCAAAATTACAAATTAATGTACTGTGTTACATACACAAGTAACGCTTGAGAAAAATGAAGAAATAATAATCTATTAACTTTACACAAGACAACATTTTATACCACCAATAAACCAATAAACACTTTATATTTACCTGTTGAGTTAAAACAATATCTATTTTATCTTTTATGACATTAAATATTCGTAAATACGTCTTTAAAAAAAAGCATAAGTGCATAGATATTCACATGCCATGTGTTTATTAAAATGCAGGATATATTCTTCACTTTATAATCAAATTTACAAATTAATGCAGTGTGTGACATAAACAAGTAACACTTGAAAACAATTGAAGAAATAATCTATTTACTTTATAGCCAACAAAATTTTATACCACCAATAAACCAATATAAACCTTATGATTACCTCTTCAGTAAAAAAACATCTATTTTATCTTTCATGACTTTAAATATATGTAAATATGTCTTTAAAAAAAGTATAAGTGCATAGATATTCACATGACAAGTGTTTATTGAAATGTATGATATATGCTTAACTTTATAATCAAATTTACAAATTAATGCACTGTGTGACATAAACAAGTAACGCTTGAAAAAAAATTGAAGAAATAATAATCTATTAACTTTACAGCCAACAACAGTTTATACTTTCAATGATTCAATACACACCTTATCATTACCTCTTCACTTAAAATTTAAAATAATAATAAATAAATTTTTAAGCAATGAACAATAGCTGAACATCAATAATACCGTGGTTGTAAAACTACCATTAGTTTGTCCTACCCTTCATTCGAATAGATTTAACTATTAATAGTTAATCTTTCAAAACTTCATTCTCTCTACCTCAGTTCAACATTACAGTGACCGAGAGACCAGTAGAAACAAGTTTATGCTCCATGAAACGGAATTTCAGTGAAAAATGATGCCTGTAAAGTAAACACACTTCTGCACAAATTGAATTACGAATCATTAATAACACTCTGGAACGTGCATCGTAAAAGATTCTCCCAGCCCTGATTAACATTATAGATTTATCGATGGGATGCTCAAGGCAATGTTTTTGCATGGGTAAATGAAATTGTTCATCACTTTATCTCGAAAAATGGGATTTTCCGAGTCTTTTCAAGATTGCATTAAATACCAATCAGGATTGACACAGGAATGTGTCAATCTTCTTTCCCTTCAATTTATCTAAAACAGATGGGTTTAATGGTCGTTCAGGATTAAATGAATAGATCTAAAATGAATTGGATACCTGAATACCTCTCTGAGAAACCCATCAACAATACCGGGATCTCTTAGATGATGTTTTCTTGGAACATTATCATTCTTCGTACAGGTTAAAAGACATTTTCGAAGTGATTCTTGGAATTTCTCAGAATTGTTTGAATAGCAATTCAAAGAAATCTTCATCTGATGGATATAAAATATAATCAACTTTCTTTTCAAATGCAGAATTAAGGAAAAATCGTAAGGCATGAGTAAACTTCGTTCATATATATATATATATATATATAGTAATTGCTCAGTGGATATCACAGTTGTATGCTTTAAATTTCGTATGTATAACTTGAGATCGAGACAAGTTTAATTTTATTGATTCTGATTTTGAAACAGTTTCTCTGTTTAGGAATTTTTAACAAACACTTTGTTCATTTTCGGTACTCGTATTACCTTCTGAATTTATTTACATAATCAAACGAACTAGAAATAAAACATCAAAAGTATAATTCCCGGTAGATTTCTTTCACTGCAGTATAAAATAATTGTCAACATTAGAATTTTCAGAAAAAAGCATTAAAATTTATTTTATGTAAAGAAGACAGATATATCTAAAAGATTTCTCTTAATATAAGTAACATTTGAAAAGAATTGCTAAATCTAAATAAGTTGAATATCTGTAGATAATGATTTTAGATATATTGAAGAATTTAGGATAATGGAAGTATTAGCAAGTTTTTATTAAAATCGGCAATTGGCTATCGTAATTGGCAGTTGGGTTTCACAGTTGTAGGCTTTAAAAATATATATGTATGTTTTGGAATGAGTTATTCTTTAGCTATAATGATTCTACACTTTTTCAGTATTTCTGCCTTCCATTTAAACATATTGTTTTTGTCCCCAAATTGTGCAAATTTCAAGAATAAAATTCAAAAAGTACCAAATTAAGTTAAAGATTTGCACAAAAAGCATTGAAATTAATTTTAGGGTTATATGAGGGATATATCATAAAGATTTTGTATAAAACGAGTAACAATTATGGAAAATTTGATAAAGAATTTAATTATGAAACAAAATGTACAATTACGATTTCTTTTCTTCCAATTCTGAGAAATAAAAAACTACACTTGCATTTTTATGAATCAAATCTAATGATCCTAACCTATGATTTATTATCTAAGTGCTTTTTTTAAGGTTTGGTCATTTTACCACTTTTAAAATCGGTATGAAATGTTAAGCGTGGGAGACAGCAATTTTTAAAATTACCCATATAAAAAGTTTATTATATTTTGATAACGTTACCCTTAAATTTCCAATAAAGATATGTTCCATAGATTATTTATAAAGAAAATAAATTGACTGCCAAAGCCAATGTAGAATTTTAACCATTTTTAAGCCTTACAAAATAGTTCTAATTTCTGGAAATGATCGATTTATGAAACAGTAGCATCCTTTCACATGATTTATAAGAAAAACTATAATAATGATGATGTAATATTAAGTTCGCTTTTCGTCTAATAATAAAAGATTGGTTTTTGATAAAACACTTTGCGGTATCTGGAAGAAAATATAAAAAAATGTTAAAATGGAAATATAAAATAAGAATAGTTTCTTTGAAACTAATTGGTAAAGATTTGTTATATATCATTCTTGAGAAGGAACATTAAATATAACTTTTTGATATTTAAAAAAAAAGAATGTTTAAACGCTATGTTTGAATATAGAAATGTTTTGCTTGGTAATTCAATAATTCTGTTTGCGTAATCAAAGATGATTTTCTATTTTTGCATAAATTTATGGATAATAAGAGGATATAGCCTCTAAGACACATTTTGTCAATGAGTATTTTTAATAATGTTGGCAGAGGTCTGCGGATAATTCTATGCCACTTACAGATTATATTTATATAATACATATATGCATACACACACACACACACACACACACACACACACATATATATATATATATATATATATATATATATATATATATATATATATATATATATATATATATATATATACATTACATATGTTTAGAATATATTTTGCATTAGTTTCATACTTTATTTTCAAATTATATATTCGTGAAAGATCGAAAAAACTAGTATTAAATATATCATAACAATCGTTATTTTAATCTACTGAAGTTAAACAACTATTGGTATAGTCCGAAACCACATTTAAATTCTTATTATCCCAAATAATTCCTATCCTTAACAAAATTATTCGATTCCATCTACTTGAATTTACATTCATGATCAATGAAAAGGTTTTAAGAAGAGACAGAAATTCATTCGTTTTGAGAGTAACAATATTTGCAGAGGAAAGAATAATATTCGAGAAAATATGCTCTGTGGTGATATAACGATTATCCACGACATATGCAAGAATAAACGTTTCGGTTTTATTATTTCTTTAACAATTAATATTGGGTACTAACTTTCACAATGGAATTGGAATTCTGCAGGGTATTTAAATAACTAGATCAGAATAAAAAAAATACTTGATGAAATCCCTGAGAATTTATTTTGAACATACAAAGAAAGCACATTGAATATAAATAAAAATAAATGTAAAGAAATTACTGTGTTATTGTGATATTTACCAGATTAAAAAATATAAAATAAAACACAGTTTAAAGCAAGACTTGGATGTTTTCAGATTGCAGAATATATAAAAAATTATTACTGATCAGAAAATTCTAACATTATATAATATAAAGTTTCAGAAACGATTTACAATAGTTTCATTACATTTAAAAGGCGTTAATCCCTATTAAATTATTTTCTTAAATAGGATCAAATAACCGTTGGAATGTCAGTGTATTGATAAATATATCACATGTAAAAGAGAAGTTGTCATAATTCTAAATATTTACAGTCTTTAAAATGCAACGATTTAAAACTGTTATTTAAAATCATCAGTGTTGCAATAGTGTGGTAAAAAATGTGATTAGACGTTTTAAAGGAATTATTTAAACTCAAAATAATACTAATTTATAAATTATTATGTAGGTCGAAAAGACAACTCAATAAACTATATTGATTTTTGAAAATATATTTACGGAAAAAAAAGCCCGTATAAAACTAATCTCTTACAACTTACATGTTTCTTCACGCATTAGACAGACGTTCTCAATTCATTTAGTTTGGTTTGGTTTCGAGAGCCCCGGTCTACGTTTTGCAAAACGAGCGGTAATGAGACCAGAACCTATAGCTTAAAGCCGATTCCGAACGGCTACTAATATCCAAGCCTTTGTGGGATTCGAACCCACGAACTCCGGTACCGACGAGCCACAAGGCATTTGGACTTATAAAAGGAACTGGATGTTTGTGAAATATCCAAATAAACTTCTTCTCTGTTTGAAAGATTGTTTGACGAATGTGTTTGTAAAAGTTATATGTACTTAAACATGATAATTTCGTATTAAGTAAAACTTAACAAACGATAGCCAATACATATATACTTTTTTAATGAGTAAAAGTTTACTTTAAAAAATGTTTGAGTGAATAATGGTACTTTAATTAGTTTTACTTTAGTAGCCATATAATATTTCATTATAAAGGCTATGTGCAACGTTACTTGGATTACATTTTCCCGTTATACAAAAAGTTTCTGAAGCCTCTACCGTAAAAGAAAATATTTGAAGCCATTTCTTTTTGAGTTAATATTTTTTACCATGAAAAAACTAGATTGTGTATGAGAAAGTAAATATAGGGGTAATTTTATATAAAAATTAGATTATTTTAATTCAATGTAGAATGTCTAGGGGTACTATTTAAGAGTAAGTAAAATGTAAATCAACTAAAGTATTATAAATCGTAGCATTAAAATTTCTGAATCTTTCATAAGAACGTTGATTTTTCTTAAATAAAAACAATTAATAATGATTATATTAACCAAAAGAGTATAATTGCTACGTTAATGGGATTAGAATTTCTTTCCTAACACCATCACAAGCCTCAACCGTAAAATGAAACCGTCGAAGTCAAGTTCTCTTTCAATGCTCGAGTTAAATAGTTGTTCACTATGAAATGAATAGATTTCGTATGAAATGGCGAACGCTTTTACGGATGAAGAAATTCCTGCTAATGGAAAATCTTTTATTGAAAGGAATTCCTTGGGAACTTTTATTTCTGATTTCTATGCTCATAAAGACATAACGCAATTCCAATCATGGTACAGATTTCAAAGAGATTACAGAAAACGGAAAAGAATCAATTTAGAACATATCGGTAGGTAATCAAACAGTCTAAGATAAATTAGTTACTTGTTAAAAAAAAAGGAATTTAGCATTAGAATGTGCTTCCTGTGATAAATAAAAACAAGATCAAAAGGGAATAATATATCTTCACGCTCTAGTGAAAATGAATATATACATATGTAGGCAGGCACAAGAGAGTGAAATAATACATACAATTACATGTTTTTATATATATAATATATAAAAATTCGTACATTAAATTTAGGACTCTCTACTTCCCATTCTAATTATTTTACATCTATGTTCCCAGCCGTATAATGTATAATATAGCCGTATAGCCATATAATACTTATTTAAATGAGTATATGCTGATTTCATATTGTTTTTACCCATCTCCCATAACTAACAATGAAATAAAGGTAAATTTTCTGTCCACTAGCCACATTTTCCAGCTGATCCAGGAGAATTATTCCTTTTCTTGTGATGTAAGTCTCTGTCTGATTTTTAATAACACTGACTAAGCTTCTTTCCCTTGGGAATCAGCTTCACGTCTCTCGCTGTGAGACCCAACATTGTAATTGTAAGCGTTTTCCGTGTATCATTTCATGCTCTGCTCTTGAATGAGAAAACCCATCTGATTCGAATGCCTTTTCTTAGAACTTAACAAAAGGTGGACAAGGTTGTTTCTTTTCATGTTATATAGATTAACAATTATACTTCTTATTGCCCAGTAAGCCCGGGCAATTAAAAGTAATAGAGGCTAATTTTATGTGAAAGGGGGACTAGTTTCGCCTTATTGCACACACACACACACACACACACACACACACACAGACACACACACACACATATATATATATATATATATATATATATATATATATATATACATATATATATATATATATATATATATATATATATATATATATATATATATATATATATATATATATATATATATATATATATATATATATATATATATATATATATATATATATATATATATATATATATATATATATATATATACTATATATATATACATATATATATATATATATATATATATATATATATATATATATATATATATGTATATATATATATATATATATATATATATATATATATAGATATATATATATATATATATATATATATATATGTGTGTGTGTGTGTGTGTGTGTGTGTGTGTGCTTGTGTCTGTATACATACATTCATAGATACATAAATACATAGATACATACATATATGTGTGTAAGTGTATTTAAACACAAAGGCATACCTAAGTGTTGTTTCGACTAATTATTGCACATTATGAAACTGAAGGGATAAATAGATAAGTCAACCATGCCTAGCCTGATGATCAAACCTTAAACTTATGTGTTGGGCGTGTGAAGCGCTACTACAAAGCCACTGGACTTCGAAAGACAGAAATTACTAATATATTTTTCATTTAACACTTTGAGTTCAAAACTTAAATGCAAAACCTTATTTTGATAGAAATTTTAGCAAAAAATATATACATTGTATAGCTTTGTAGCATATTTTTTCCAACACATTCCTCCTTGTGAATATGTAGGAAATATTGATTTTGCATGTAAAACATTAATCGAGTTTTTTATGAATAAATCTTTATAAATTCTAATCTAATGTTAAAAGAATGGATATTTGGTTTAATTTCCATATATCTACCGTAATAAAACATGTTTGTTTTCGCTTAACCAGACGCATTTAAAGGAGAATATCCTGAATATATGCACTGTTGAAAGATAAATATGTAATTGAATTTGCTGCGACACTAATGAAATATACTGAAGCCATGTTTATTCGTAAATAAACAGTGATCATTTACATTTGTGTAAATTCTGGTAGTATCATTTGTTTATTGTCATGAATTTCTAATCTAAAGCAGTGGTTTTCTATTCACTAAATTCATGACCGATAACTATGAGAGATATATTAACCATTTTTAAATATAGGAAGTTTACAAATAATATACTGGGTGATCCAAAACTTTTCCCCCACAAATAAAGATAAAAACACATAGTTGCAGCAATCAGAAGGAAACAAATGTCAGGTGTTCTGTGACTTAAGCATAAAATATCTCTAGTAGTGCTTTCATACTTGTTGTCTTTTTGATTTCTGCCATACGATTATGTAAAGCTATAGATGAGTTTGAGAAAACAAATATTTACATGCTATAGTGATGTCAATGGTCTTTTTCTATAGATGCTGGGCTTGATGAAAAATAATTTAGTTAAGTTTTACATCAAAACTGTGAAGGGAGCTAATGCATTATTATGTGCATGCTAATACACTTGAAGAATATGCTACGTATGTTAGAAGATCATTTTTATGTTCTTTATTGAGCAAAAGGATCGTAAAATTTCAAGATACACATTCTTTGGTGTCATTTGAAAGAGAAGGCCTTTACTGAAGCAAACCTGTTTTACCATACCAAAAGAAATATTGTTTATTACTGCGACCAGTAAGTAATGTTGGATGACGAAATGTACGTAGAACAAATGTTAAATAACTGGTATCGATTATGAAATTTATAAGTCACTTGATAGGCAAACAATTTTATTGCTCCGTATTTAGGTCTGAAGAAGAAGTAATCTAGCAACATATTGCTTTTGTCTCTACGTTTGGTCTTTGTTGCTTTTGTGGCTTTATTTTTATTCTATTTGTGAATACCGCATTACATTTTTTTTATCACTGAATTATTTAACTTTAAAGTTAGTCTTTAAAATTTTTAGTATTTAAATTTTTAGTATTTAGTGTTTAAAACTTACTTTTGAATACACCTGGTACATGAAATGCAATGGATGACACTTTTTAATGCTTTTTCCTTTTGAATAGAAATTTGAAAAGTAATTAAAATATTTTATATGAAATATATTATTTACCTTTCCCTAAATTTAAACTCAATAAAAATAGCTTAAAAGCTTGAAATTAATTTTATTTAATAATTATTACTGCAATTCAAGCAGCATTATAAAACATCATTAGTGTATAATAACATTTAAATAACTTTGCTTCTTGTAACTTCTTGAAAATCTGAAAAAATTCTTGAAAAAATTGTATAATATCGTTTTTAAAACTTTTTGGAAATTTATATATATATATATATATATATATATTTATATATATATATATATATATATATATATATATAAATATATATATATATATATATATAAATATTATATAATATATAATATATATATATATATATATATTATATATATATATATATATATATATATATATTATATATATATATATATATATATATATATATATATATATATATATATATATATATATATATATATATATATATATATATATATATATATATATATATATATATATATATATATATATATATATATATATATATATATATATATATATATATATATATATATATATATATATATATATATATATATATATATATAATATATATATATATATAGATATATGATTACACAATACAGTGCATACCGTGCACCAATTAAAGCAAAGTATACTGCAATAATATTAAGTATTTATAAATGTCTCTGAATATAGCTACTAAAAGTTAAATTATTGATCTTACGAAAATCTTAACTGAATTGATACGTTTTCAAAGGATATTTTGTCCATATATCTAGCATTATTAAAAGCGCCATTTAGTCATAAAGCGTTAAACTATCATTCTCTGTAAATATTTGTTTTTTGTAATCTGAAATTAATTAATTATGGCAGTATAAAGAGCAGAATATAACAAAATCAATCTTTTTAAATAGATATTTCTCAATATAATATATGCTTAGATTATAATATGAAAGCTATCTTATTTTCTTCTAGCTTATAAAAAGAAAATAATAAATTCGGCAACAATAAATGAATTCAATTCCACTTAATCAACATTCTGTCAATATTCCTAGCTTTACTTAAAAAAATTCATTTACTCATAACGTGTAAATAATATGTTTCCTTACAATATAGGGAATTTTTTAAATATTATCGGAATAAATGGAATGATTTTGACTAGTTTGAGTATAATTTACTAAAAGAACTAAAATAAATAAATGACAAATTATACACTCATTTTCTTGATGTTGCAAAAGATAATAAGCACAAGGAATGAGTACTTGTCATTAAAACTGCGCACGACTGGAAAGGACTTACAGTGATTAAGTAAATGCCTCTTAATCACAGTGACACTTTTTTGCAAGAATTATAAGCTCTTAAGTTCAAACAGCTAATGAATCCTTTTTCTTACATGTACACGACACGTGAAAGTAACTCCAATTAAAACATACACTCTACCCATACGAAAATAGTTATTTTCTCCCTTGTTTTTGTCAGAGAGGCATACTTAATTCCTTTAATCTGAGACGCACAAAGTGCCATAATGAAAGGTATCTTCATGGTAATATCCAACTGTCACTTACGGCTTTAATGACTACGAAATGAAAGTTCTTAAAGACCGTGTTTTTATTAATTCGGATTTAAAGGTAATGCAAAAGCAGCTTGGGGGAATGACATCGGTGAAATGTTGCTGAGAATATTTTATTTATTTTGGATTTCTCTAGATGCGAGGCTTTTCGATTATTCTTAACAATATATTTTATTTTTTTTTCTTTTTGCATAGTCTTTATCTAATGATCATACTGTTCAACAGGGAAAGTTTTACAGAGATAAAAATATTTATTTAAAGATTACAAAATGTTAAAATGGGAACTCCACTTAAAAATACCTCCTAGCTCAGGTGTCTGATTAAATTTATTGCTAATATTTTATGAATATCATTATGGGTAAACAATAGAATAATTAAGAATTAACAAACTTTCCTCTTTATTCAGCTTTCATTTTGTAAGTCAATTGAGAAAAATCATATTATATCTCTGGAGCATCCGTCATCAATAAACAATCAAGGAAAATATTTCCTTCACACTTTTTACCATTTCAGTTGTATTAAAATAGCATAATTACTCTATTGTTTTGCTGAAACCTCTACTCACACTCATGCACACACATGTAAGTTATAACTAGCACAATTTTACTACTATTATGCTTAAAAATTAATAATTTTTCCTGATTTGGTGTTATGGACATCAGTTTAGTTGATGAACATTCTAATTTTAATAGGTTTTTGCCACGTACATCTCTGTAGAAGATGAAGACAAAACAAATTATTTTAAAAGGACATGGTGTTGATTCCTTAGGATAATATTTTATATTTGTTATGTTGTTTATGTAGAAAAACATTTGAACAGTGGCGATCACATGTTTAAGTTCACATGCAGTTGACGATGATGGTTTAAAAAGTTCTCGGTCTAAAAGCAAAAACGGAAATTTATGTTTCAAAAACGTTTTATTTTTAAACACAATTTTCTTTAATAAAAGTAGAATACACCCATGGTATTCATTTGCATTCAATGCATAAAGTTACCATAATGGTCAGCCGTAATTTCAAAAGGTAACATTCACCTTAAACCACAATCACTTCTTGAATAAATGAAAATTTTAAGCAACATGAGTATAAGTTAAGAGTACCTGTTCAATGATGAGAGATGATAAACAAATAAAACTTTGACTAATGATGAAGACTGTAACAAGTTTTCGAAGGGATGGAAGTCCGGGAGACAAATTTAACAGTAATGCTTTGGAGAATGATGTAGTTGCTCAGAAAGATATTTTGGGGCAGGTACATTTATATTATGTTATGACGAATTTTTCTTTTGTAGAATAGGGTAAAAAACATCCAGCCACTGTTCAAATATGTTTCTACATAAACAACATACCAAATATAATATCGTATCCAAAACCATCAACAACATGATCTTTTAAAACAATTTTTTTCGTCTTCATCTTCTTCAGAGATGTTCGTGGTAAAACCTGTTAAAACCAGGCTGTTGATGTACTGAACTGATGTCAATAAAACCAAATCAGGAATAAATATTAATTTTCAAGCATAAAACTCGTAAAATTCTGCTACTTATTATTATTGTGACTTTAAGTAAGGAATCAAAGTATGAAAAAATTATTCCGTCCAGAATTATTTTCGTTATTTTTAGAGCAATGTGTACCCTCAGTACATTGATGATATGGTCTTAATAAATTCCATATTAATAATAGCATTAATGTTTCCTATTGTAGAATGGAAAAACATCATCCAGCCACTGTTTAAATGTAATTAAAACAATTTTTCCGTCTAAATCTTTTTCAGAGATGTATGTGGCAAAAGCTATTACAATCATGGTGTTGATGAATTGAACAGCAGTAAAATCGTGCTACTTATAATTATTGTGATATTAAGTAAGGAAGCAAATTATGAAAAATTTATTCCATCCCGACATCTTTTAGTTATTTTTAGAGCAATGCGTACCCTAAGTGCATTGATGATATGGTCTTAATAAATTCTATATCAGGAATAGCATTAATGTTTTCTTCTGAATAATGGAATAAACATCATCCAGCTACTGTTCAAATGTGTTTAAAATTTTGTTGTGTTTCTATCTTCTTTAGAGATGTATGTGTCAAAATCTATTAACATCATGGTGTTGATGAATTGAACTGTAGTAAAATCGTGCTAGTTATAATTATTGTGATATTAAGTAAGGAAACAAATTATGAAAAATTTATTCCATCCCGACTTCTTTTCGTTATTTTTAGAGCAATGTGTACCCTCAGTACATTGATGATATGGTCTTAATAAATTCCATATTAGGAATAGCATTAATGATTTCTTTTGTAGAATTTAATAAACATCATCCAGCTACTGTTCAAATGTAATTATGTAATTAAAACAGTTTGTTCCATCTCCATCTTCTTCAGAGATGTATGTGGCAAAAGCTATTAAAATCATGGTGTTGATGTATTGAACTGTAGTAAAATCGTGCTAGTTATAATTATTGTGATATTAAGTAAGGAAGCAAATTATGAAAAATATATTCCGTCCCGACTTCTTTTTGTTAGTTTTAGAGCAATATGTACCCTCAGTGTATTGATAATACGGTCTTAGTCAGTTTCTTGGAATAGCATTAATGTTTGACAATGGATAAGTTACTAAAAATTCGAAAATGTGTGAATTGATTGTTTTTATACGTTAATAGGAAATAAGCTTAGGTGTACTAGAATAGTCCCGAAATATATGTAGCAAATATCAATTGTTTATTCTAATTGATGTTAAGTATTACGAAACATTTCATTGCATAATGTTTTTAATAGCTTGAGCAAGTATTAACTTCAACATTATAATTATTTATGTTCATGAATTGTACATGATTTAAAATGACATTCATAAATAATTATTTATGTAAAGTTATGTAACAAGAATAATATTGCATCAATAATTATCTACTTTTATTTCGATTGATATATACCTATGATAAAACGGGATAATTTAAACTAAGTTTAAAGATTTAATTAACTGAATTAAAAAGTCAGTATCTATGAACTTTGTAACATAATTTTTTGTATATTAAAGAAAAAAAGTGTATCTTTAAAACTATAAGCTTTTTACATTTTAAAGTTAAAAAATACTGATATTTGAATTATATACCAAAGTAAATAATCGGATTATCGAGAGCTTTCGTTTTAAGAAGATGAAATTTTATTAGGTATCAACCATGAAAGCAGAAATTTTTATTTTAAGTTTATTTACTGAAAAATGTTAATTAAATATTTCACCAGAAATAAAAAAAAACTACTTATCGAGACCGATGGAAACTAGCGAGGAAAAGCTGAAAATCATTGATTAGAATAATTATACATAGATTTAAAAGAAACTCATAATCTGTAGGAATGTAAAATTTTGGATTATTTTGCATTTCATTTTTTGGAAAAACATTCTTAATTGTGCCTTAAAATATCACTGCAAAGAACGTAATTTAATTAAATTTTTCTTGTCTGATAAATAACCTTCCGAAAATTAAATTCATTAAAGAAGATGGTAAACCGGCTTTCTGCCGTATTAAAAGTAAAACCAACAAAATTTAGCTTTAAAAGAATGCACGGTGTTACGTGTTTAAGTAACCACAATGAAATTCAATTTTTAAAGAATTTTAATTAAAATTTTATCTGATGCCTCATATTTCACGCATTTCTTCCGTCAGAATGTATATATTATTTATCCATGCCATTTTTTAAAAAAGGAATTAAGCTTCAAATTAAAGGCACATTCAAAGACTTAAATAAAATGAAGTAGAGCAGTAAGTTTTTAAAAGCGTATTTTAAATCAGGAATTTAAAAATAGCATTACATATTAATGTTTTAAAAATATATAAGAATGTTTATAAAATATTATTGCTGAAAATTATATTGAAATGTAATTTTCGTGAATCAAGCGATGAATACATTTATAGAAAATAAGGAAATGCTTAAAATAATTTTTGTAACTTAAAACTAAAATATCCAATTCGTAATCATATTGTGATAATTTCAAATTAACAGAACTTTTTAAACCTTTACCAAAATCAACGACAGCATTACATACAGTAGCGTGTTAATATATACTTTCTTAGAATATGTATATAAATATAAATATATATATATATATATATATATATATATATATATATATATATATATATGTATATATATATATATATATATGTATATATATATATATATATATATATATATATATATATATATATATATATATATATATATATATATATATATATATATATATATATATATATATATATATATATATATATATATATATATATATATATATATATATATATATATATATATATATATATATATATATATATATATATATATATATATATATATATATATATATATATATATATATATATATATATATATATATATATATATATATATATATATACTTATAAAATTTATGCAAAATAAATAAGGTTAAAATATTTTAAATTGACTATAATGAACAGACAGCATATATTTACAATAAATTATGATTTAGTACTTATAATTGAACATCAAGTAAACTACGCTTCATAAAATCATGTAATTTTGTCCCAAATATATTCTGAGTCTTATATCTTATATCAAAATATATTCTTTGTTAACTATCAGACGGTCAAGATATGAAATGTGACATCATTTTGCATAATTTATATTTCTAATATGATTAAAGCGTTGCATCTGAGACGATTTTTTGCAATAATTATTTTAAACGTATGTTTTTAGAAGTAAAAAGTTCGATAGATTGTTTTAAAGAAGGAAGAGATGTGATATATTTTGTTGGCAAAGCAAATTTTAGACGTCTATCTAGTTAATTGTAACAACATTTTTTTATGTTTGAAAACGCTTTTATTATTACTTATGTTGAATTTACAGCCAGTTCCTCATCTAGTGTACGAAATATTTTATTAAGTAATTTACTTTAAAGTAACTATGCTCTATATAGATGAAAAATTAAATTATAAACATTACGTTTTTAAGCGCATTATTCATTCTTTAAAGTGAAGCAAATATTTATCCACTCATTTTCATTGTGTTAAATTGTTTTATTGCTAAATATTTGGTATTTTTCTCTTGAGTCTACATTTTCAGTTTCCATCACGGTAAAACTTACGGTAGTTTTATTATTGTACCACATTTCCAAATAATACTAATCTGCAATTTAAAATTTCTTTCTAAATTTAGAATTCAAAAATATCTGGAAATTCAGCACAACACTTAATTTTTTTATACTGAAAAAAACTCTTATATAAACCTGTGTTCTTGCATTAAAAGATTAAATTTGAATAATTGCACAAAATTACGGTTTTAATTTCTGAAAAATATTTTAATAATTAGTGATGTAGTATTTAAATCCGGTTACGTATCTCAACTATTTTATTGATTATTTTATTTTAAATAAATTGTATAGTCTGTAGATGAAATATTAAGTTATAACACTGTATTATTCTTCTAAGAATGTCATGCATTCTTTAAAGAGAAATAATTATTTACTAAATCATATTCATTGTGTTAAATTGTTTCATTTTTAAATGTTTGGTTTCATTTTTTCGAATAAAATTTTGCCTACGAATTCATACTGTAATAATTACAATTATAGTACTGTACTATATTTCTAAATAACACCATTCTGCCTTCTAAACATTCTTAACAAAATTTAGATTTTAGAAAGCTCTTAAATTTTTCTCCTGAAACATTTAACTCATTATGTAAACGTGGGTTTACTACATTAGTGGATTTAATTCGAATAATTTCATATAACAAGAGTTTTAAAGTCTGAAAATTATTTTTAATAATTAGTGATGTTACATTTGAAGCCGGTTTCATATATCAAGGAAAACTTTCCATTAATTAGTTTAAATTAAATATTCTTTCTGTAGCTGAAATATTAAATTATAGCATTTTATTACACTTCGAAGAGTATCGTGAATTCTTTAAATTGAAGTAACTATTTGCCCATTCTTATTCAATGTGTTAAGATGTTTAATCGTCAAATGTTTGGTATTTCTTTACTGAGTCAAGATTTTTAGTTTCAGCAAACTTACAACAAACTTACGATAGTTTTAGCATTTAACCACATTTCCAAATACTACAATTTTTCCGTCTAAATTCTCTTTCCAAAATTTAGATTGTAGAAAGCTTTTATAAGGAGATGTAGCACATTACTTAAATTTTCCTCTTTAAACAGTTAACTCATTAAGCAAACGTGGATTTGTTACCTTAACAGATATAATATGAATAATTCCATTAAACTCGAATTTTAATCTCTAAAAATAATTTTTAATAATGTTACATTTGAAGCCAGTTCCACATCTCAAGATGAAAACGTTTTATTAATTAGATTACTTTAAATTAAATATGCTTTCTGTAGCTGAAATATTAAATTTTAGTATTTTATTACACTTCCAAGTGTATTCTTTAAAGAGTATTACCTATCCATTAAAGTGAAGCAATTATTTACCCATTCTTATCGCTTGTGTTAAGATGATTCATCCTTAAATGTTTGGTTTTATTCTACTGAGTAAACATTTTCAATTTTAGCCTGAGACAAACTTACGGCAGTTTCAGCATTTAACCACATTTCAAAATAATACAATTTTTCCATCTAAATTCTCCCCCCAAAATTTAGATTGCAGAAAGCTTTTATAAGGAGATGTAGCACATTACTTAAATTTTCCTCTTTACACTGTTAACTCATTACGCAAACGTGGATTTGTTACCTTAACAGATATAATTTGAATAATTCCATAAAACTCGAGTTTTAATCTCTAAAAATAACTTTTAATAATTACTGATGTTACATTTGAAGCCGGTTCCACATCTCAAGATGAAAACGTTTCATTAATTAGTTTACTTTAAATTAATTATGAATTCTGTAGCTGAAATAATAAATTATAGCATTTTATTACATTTCTAAGAGTATCATATATTCTTTAAAGAGTATTACATATCCTTTAAAGTGAAGTAATTATTTACCCATTCTTATTCCTGGTGTTAAGTTGATTCATCCATAATGTTTGGTTTTATTCTACTGAGTCAACATTTTCAGTTTCAGCATGAGAAAAACTTACGGCAGTTTCAGCATTTAACCACATTTCAAAATAATACAATTTTTCCATCTAAATTCTCTTCCCAAAATTTAGATTTTAGAAAGCTTTTATAAGGAGATATAGCACACAACTTAAATTTTCCACTTTAAACATTTAACCCATTACGTAAACGTGGATTTGTTACCTTAACAGGCATAATTTGAATGATTCCATAAAACTCGTGTTTTAATCTCTAAAACTAATTTTTAATAATTACTGATGTTACATTTGAAACCTGTTCCACATCTCAAGATGAAGAAGCTTCATTAGTTAATTTACATTAAATTAAATATGCTTTTTGTAGATGAAATCTTAATTTATAGCATTTTATTACACTTCTAAGAGTATCATGTACTCTTTAAAGAGTATTACATATCCTTTAAAGTGAAATAATTAATTACCCATTCTTATTCCTTGTATTAAAATGAATCATCTTTAAGTGTTTGGTTTTATTCTACTGAGTCAGCATTTTCAATTTCAGCACGAGACAAACATACAATAGTTTTAGCATTTAACCATATTTCCAAATAATACCTTTTTCCATTTAAATTCTCTTCCCAAAATTTAGATTTTAGAAAATTTTTATAAGGAGATGTAGCACATTACTTAAATTTTCCTCTTTACACTGTTAACTCATTACGCAAACGTGGATTTGTTACATTAACAGATATAATTTGAATAATTCCATAAAACTCGTGTTTTAATCTCTAAAACTAACTTTTAATAATTACTGATGTTACATTTGAAGCCGGTTCAACATCTCAAGATGAAAACGTTTCATTAATTAATTTACTTTAAATTCATTATGCTTTCTGTAGCTAAAATATTAAATTATATCATTTTATTACACTTCTAAGGGTATCTTGTACTCTTTAAAAAGTATTACTTATCCTTTAAAGTGAAGTAA
>CM063498.1:145296616-145301616 GCA_032207245.1 Pardosa pseudoannulata | reverse complement strand
AATTCTATTTTATACCACATATCTAAATGATGTATAGTCACACATACATACACATTTACGTGTGCGTATATGTGTTTGAAGGATTTTGCTTGTAAATCCATGAATGTATATCTAATAAACAAAATGATAATATATATT
Source organism: Pardosa pseudoannulata (assembly GCA_032207245.1). Lineage (NCBI taxonomy): Eukaryota > Metazoa > Arthropoda > Arachnida > Araneae > Lycosidae > Pardosa > Pardosa pseudoannulata. Next base: position 145,301,478 of record CM063498.1, on the reverse strand, counting down.
ATATTATATATCTATATATATAAAATTATATATATATATATATATATATATTATATATATATATATATATATATATATAGTATATATATATATATATATATATATATATATATATATATATATATATATATATATATTTATATAGAATACGTATATATGTATATGAACGCACATTAAAGTATAAATAAAGTTATGATTTGATTTCATGGAAGTTTAATAAATTTTCAGAAGACTGCTTCTCAGAATTGCAATATTAAATGTGATAATAGATGTGAATTAGAAATAATCTTATTTAGTAAACTTAAGAATTAAACAAATATTTAACATTTTAATAAAACATATTTTTGTTAAATAACAAATAAATATCTAAATAAGAATTCAAATTATGCGTAACTATAACTAAGAACATCATTATAACCAGAAAGGCTAATCATACTATTTTTGTCTTAATTAGAATATTATGCAGTGAAGAATAGATATTCCACGTGAAGAAGGATTTTACTAAAATCCCGATATTAATTTATGCTAAGTACATATAAACAAATATTATAAATATCGTTATACTATAACAAGCTTCTTTACCTTTATAATTATACTCTTTTGTCTGAATTCTTTTAATTTCTTGTGAAGAATAGCTATTACTTCCAGTAAAGAAATTTACTCAAGTCACGATATGAGTTTGGAGCTCGTTAATCCGAAGAAGTTTTTCAAGTATCATAGTTACAACGCTATTACTCTTTCCAAATGAAACAGATAATTTGCAATATAACAAGCCTTATTCATATCCCTTTATTACTAACAAAACAGAATTATACTCTCCATTTTTCTTTCCGTTCTATTATTTATGTGAATTAGACATACGTAATAGATATTCTGAGAATAGAACACATTATTAAAATATTACCCGCATTAGCGGAATAGTAGTGAATTTTTCATGATAAACATTTGCAGTCCTTTCCCCTACTTATTACTCGGTAATAAATTGCATCTCTCAGATATTAGGCGCATATTAATAACACTTATCGACCTAGATCACGTGCCGGTGATTATCCTTTGTGGGATAGATCTTCAGCTTATTTTACCAAAAGGCATGAATAAAAATTGCAGTTGAAGGAATTCCGGGTTATATGTGCATAAAATATTTGTTTGCATAGCAGAGAAAGATTTCTGAAATAATCTACGTCTCACAGACATATTTCTAAATCTGAGGATTTCTATTCGTATTAAATATTTAAATCCTTAAATCCTATAATAATGTGAGTATTTTCTGAATAGTTCATATGATGTAGCATTATCCTGCTTGCGTAAACTTGAGTACACATTTTGATAATCCTTTATATGCTGTTTAAATATCTCTTAAAGTTTCTAAAAGGGCTAAATATATGTAATATTTTAGTAAAATAATACATTATGGTAAAAAAGAGCTTATAGTTTTTTTAGATAGTATATAGAAACTTATAGCAGCGTATTCCTTGAAGAATGTAAATGTAAAGTTTTTAAGATAAAGTCTTATAAACTTTATCTTTAAAGCTTTATATTCACATTGTTTTTAAAGACATTGTTTACAAAATTTTTATTCTTAAACTAGCATATAGCCCGTCATATGACGGGATCAGTAAAATTTTTAATTTTCTAGAATTCTAGAGAACCCTATAAGGCAGGTGAAAAAATGGAGGTTTTTTGGCTGAGAAATACCTTTCTACAAATATAATCGATTAAACTATCACATATGTACTTAATCTATTATTTAAGTCAAATAAAAAAGAAAAATATTTATGTAATATCCAAGTTTAGTAATAAAACGTATGGAAATAATGCAGATCAGATATAAATAATTTAAAATAAGAAATGATTAAATGAGATGGTTAAAAGAATGAAGTCATAATGCTAGAAAATATTGTTATTTTTACCTATTTATTATGTGATAAATTGAAAATTAGATCTAGCTTAATAAATCGAATGGTTGTAATAGGAAATTTAGTAGAATGTTTTAATATTTCTTTAAAACTACTGAACGATTAGTGCATATGAATTGATATGAAATTATGCATAAAAACTTCTTTATTAGGGAGTCTTAAATGCGTGAAACAAAGTGGCAAAATATCCATAAATCCGGTTTTGATTGCAGATACGAAAACTACTTCCTTAATGCAAATGAAGTACAAATTTCATTTTATAAAATATTAAACAGTTTGGAATTACGTTAAACATGTAGTTTTCATAAAAGTTTACTTAGAGAAAACTTTAGAATTAGCAAGCAATAATATACCTTTTTTTACTGTGATTCCACTAATATTTTCAAGTAAAGTCCATTAAGTAATCTAAACTTGACTTTTAAAGAGATAAATGGATTGATCAAAGAGTGTTTTGCTTATAGGAATTTACCTGAGAGAGTAAATTTTCCATTCCATAAATCTTTCTCTGTTTGCGGTAACTTCTCAATTTGAAATATCCTTTTTGACTGGTATAAAAAAGCTTTTGGCATTAATGCATTCTTGAAATTTATGAGCATGAAACCTGTCAAGCTAAATTGAATAATACTTTGAATTTCGAAACAGCTGTTTTTGAGTTGAATGTAGTGAAATGTAATAATGAATGATTCAATAATATGTTTTATGGTACGAGTATATAAGAAATACATATATATATATGTGTGTGTATATATATATATATATATATATATATATATATATATATATATATATATATATATATATATATATATATATATGTATATATATATATGTATATATATATATATATGTATATATATATATATATATATATATATATGTATATATATATATATATATATATATATATATATATATATATATATATATATATATATATATATATATATATATATATATATATATATATATATATATATATATATATATATATATATATATATATATATATATATATATATATATATATATATATATATATATATATATATATACATATATTAATTTTCTACTAACATTTTTACCCCGTTTCTTCATATTGAAAGTGCTTTAATTTTTTATTAAATGATTAATTGAGCTATTACATAGTAATGAAAGTTCAAAATTCAATTGTATAAAAATATACAATTCATCTGACTACTGGACAATTTTTGTAATATGGTGCATACCAAAGATACTTTGATTAAAAGTGCATTTATAGATTTATAATGTAATTACACTAAGTATGGCTGCAAAAAATATAGATGTCAATGCAATCAATTATAAAATACAACAGTCCCTGACTGACAATGAAATATCATTCAAATAGTTCGACAATGTTTTGATCCTGAGAACGTTGTGAACTATACCGTCGAATTCTTAAATTAATTGGAGTTATCAAGAATGCCACCATATAACTTGCGATTAAAGGTTTGTTCATCAATTTTTTATATCGAAATTTGAATGCACTAAAACGATGCAATAGCACACTATTGGTCATAACAAAAATCATGCCCAACGTTCTTGAAGCTACTATTTTAAGAGGAAAGTTTCAAGTTAAATTTGTTCTTTTACCACCCTTACTTTTTACTTAATGGTCCTTTCAGACTCGACCTTTCCATTTACACTTTTGCAATTTCTGATTCGATTGGCATTCACTGTGATTATTAGTAAGTCCCAAGGCCAAACAATGTCAATTTGTGGGTTGGATCTAGTAAACTTCGCAACGTATAATTGGCTTGCTTTTCAAATTGCCAATTATGCATTGCGTGCTAAAGAGTTAAGATACCATCAAGTTTATTCATTTATATCCCTCAGGGATTAACGAAATATATTGTTCATCAGATCACATTAAGGTAAAAAAAAACATTTTCATGTATGTTAATATTAAGATTAAAAATATGTTTCAAGATTTATTTTTTTATTCGTTAAAAATATATCTGCAATGAAAACGATTTGAGTTTTTTCTTTCTTCCACTTAATTAAGACAATTTTAGTTAGAGCTCAACACATTTAAATTTACAGTATACAGATACGCTCACAAGCAATCCATATATCGAGGTGTGATGACTGTAAGCTTGCTGGCGTTGAGTATTTTTCTAAATACATTTTTTCCTTACGGGAAAACAAGACAAGGTATGATAGGTCTATTAGTATACATATATATATATATATATATATATATACATATATATATATATATATATATATATATATATATATATATATATATATATATATATATATGTGTGTGTGTGTGTGTGTATATATGTATATATGTATATATTTATGACTTATAGAACTTTCACTCATGTCTTCCCCAGCTAAAACTATTCAACCATTTTTGTTTTATTTCATTTTTGTTAGAGTTTCAAATTTTTAATTATTATCTATTTTGTAACTATATTCTCGTATCTCATATATGCCTTAGAAAGGTTACATCTAGGACCCATGCGTTTCATGGGTTGGATACGCATGGTCTAGCTCTACCCCATCTGTATATATCAAAGCTACATACAAGCCTCTCAGATGTAAACATCTCGGACACTCTCCACAAATACCTATTTACTGGGAAACATGTCTCAAAAGCGTTACAGTAGGAGGAACTAATGAGGTTCACACGGACAGGGATCCCTGTAGAATTTCCTTGAATCCCCGGATACTGGCCGGAGCGGTACACACCTGACTTCAATTATTAACATTTACGCTTACTCCTTTGTGATTAGAGCCTTCTTGTGTGTACCACGCTGCCTAATTAAATCATTTAATTAGAGAGGCCCCTCGTATTCGATAGTGCGTTAAATTTTGTTTGCTCGGCCTTTGCAATTCGATTACCGCTTCAGGAAATAGGTGTTAAAGATGATATATGAGTTTTATTATAGAAAGGAGAGTATGTTATTTACTAGAGAT
>CM063498.1:145274116-145289116 GCA_032207245.1 Pardosa pseudoannulata | reverse complement strand
CTATGACTTACGTTTACATGAACTTCTAATGCAATATATACCACGCCTTAAGTACATATCCATTGTACCATGCCTAGTGTCAAGAGCCTTTATTAAAATAAGATAATATACTTTAGTTAACATTTTATCACTGAAGAAGATTTTCTTCTCAAGTAGACAAGAAAGTTCTAAACGCTGAAAATATATAATACAAAGAAATTTATTTTAGAGATTAGATGTTGATTATTACATTATTGTGTTGCATAAATAAAATATTGGTTGTGCTTATTTTAGGAATTTTATACTTTCAGAAGGCATAGTACATTTTCAACTGAAAAAATTCCATTATTATAGATATTTTTGTTCTAAGATAAAATAATAATTTATTCTATATTTCGAAAATTTTTACTATACTATTAATAAGTTTCTAACTTTATAAAGATTTAGGTAGTTTCTTCAAAAATATATAATTTAGAATCTGAAAATTTATACCAAATAAAAGACAAATATATTGTGTAATCAGAAAAACTCAATTATATTAAACCAAGTAATATATATTAATTCATAGTAAAACGAAGACAATTATTTATAAATATTATATTTTGTAATACTTTTTAAATTTAAAATTTTGGGAAACTTTTAATATTTTCTTTTCAAAAGGAAACAGATAATTTATATGAATAATATTAAAGTTAATTTAATTTAGTATATACGGTGTAAAATTCATATGTTGTTTCCAAATTATATAATTTTAAACTATAAAACTAAATAATATTTTTAAAATTAGAGTGATATTAATGATGTTGTGAGAATCTTTTCAAAAGACCAGACCTTTTTATTTTATGACGATTCGAAAAAGGTCGATCGTATTTTCTCTAAATGCACTATATTATCTTGAAAAGGAAAAAAATAATACTTTAAATATATATAGCAGACTAGCTGAACTCGCATGTACTCAACAGTACAAATTTATTTTACTGTACACTTACCTGTAGATTCTTTTACGTCAGTTTTCCCATGTGAAAATTTTTATTTGGAAGAGTGAGTCCTCCTACATACATATCGTAATTGTTACGTTTGAAAATTTTATAAATTACGTTTAAGTTAATCTTTCATGTATTTTTATTATAGTATTTTTAATTCAAACTCTGTAAATATTGCACTTTTCTTTTAACTGCATAGAAATTGTATATTAATTAGATAATATATCTGAGGATAATTTTGATGTGTAACATTCATAAAAATATATACTTACCTTTACATTTTTTGAATAATATTTAATTGCAACAAATATATGGGCTTACCTGAAAAAAAGAAAGACTATGTTAATAAACATGAAAGCAATGGTGATAACAAAATGTATTTAATATATAATATAAATTGATAAGGAAATATATTAACACTTTTTATATACAATCGGTTGGTATGTGTAAATATTTATTTTCTGATCAGCTACGTAGACAGATGACTAATGTTAAACATTGCCGACGTTTCTGTTTAACTACTGAGATAGAATCCATAGCATAATAAGAAATAATATATATATATATATATATATATATATATATATATATATATATATATATATATATATATATAATATTTCCATCCGAAATGAAGAAATAATTGCACAATAAAATTTTTAAATGTTAGCAAGAGTCACAAACCTATTAAATTAAAAAGGAAAATATTTTTAAATTTTATATTGTTGCCTATCTTATTTATTATTTTTACACAAAGGTTTTTATGTATCTAATACAATTTACGATGGCAAAATACTGTTCTAATTTTTATATTCATATTTTAAAAAGTTAAACAAAACATAAATGCACTAACCTATTTCTTATATGTTAATCTTATATGTTAGCTCATCTTTTTAGTTAATCTTTTATGTTATAATCTTATATTCATGTTCTTAAGCTTATGTATTATCTTATAGTAATACTATTTCTTATATGTTAAGCTTATATGTTAATTTCTGAAATATTTTTCTATGTAAATACATGATACTGAGTATTTCAAAACTGTATTTCAAATTATTGCTACCCTGAAATGAAATTTCTGCTTTATGTTTCAGTGTCAATATATAAATAGGAGCACGAATGAAACAAGAACTATGGTCTTCAATGCATTCTGATAGGTAAAGTAAAATAAACCTATTGAATCTATTTTTAGTTATAATTTTGAGATGACATAATAATAAGGAAACATTTACAAATGGTTACCTATATCTGTAAAAAGAAAACTTTGAATAAATGCAGGAGTCTCAAATTCCTAGGATTTGCTCGGAATTACTATCCGATTTGCAACTAATTGAATTTAAAAATCTCTTGTGAAATTACTGATTTTTATAATACCTGAATTTATCCTGGACGTGTAGTTTTTCTTTATATACAGAAAAAAATATCAATTGTATTAATTATATTGCATTGGAGCAGGAATAAATGCATCAATACCTATTATATTACTCCTGTGCAGACTGTGAATTGTATAATAATTTATTTATAACGTATTATGTGAATTTATGAAAATATTGCTTAAATATTAGAAAACATTTACTCTCAACTTAAATAGTTTGGAATTATATATTGAAATCGAGTACAAAAATATTCAAATAAATCATATTATAAATGATCAAGGCCAAAATTTATTAATAATATCTAAATTCTTCTGTTTGACCTCTAAACAGACAAATGTGCTCTAAATCTCAATAAAACATAAATGTAAGAAACGAATTCGATTTTTTCATTTAGAGATATTTCAAAACTTGTAACAACTATGAAAGTGGCCTAAATATAAAAGTAACTTATTCATTTCTTATATTTCATATTTTTTTTTAATTTCTGAAATAAAACTATATCTACTGGTCGGAACTATGCAATATTTTAATATAAATCACTCATTAAATTATAAATATAACATTAAAATTTAATAAAATCTTTTACTTGTTTTGTTCAAAAGAGTGAGTTCTGTATCTGTAAGAAAGGTCTAAGTAAAAAATTAATAAAAAACTTTGTACTTTATAAAGTATATCGTGAAAGTTCTTAAAATAATGTAAAACCGAAAATCTTAACATTGTAACAATTATATTTTAGTTCCTAAATTACTTCTGAATTAATAGTCAATGAATTCCACTACTAGCATGTGTGTTCATACCCGTTCAGAACTGCTTTTAAACAGTAGGTCCCATTTTTATTACCCTTGCATAGCAAAAATATAGATCATAGTGATTAAGAGCTTTAAAGACATATAAAGTATAACATGTTTTATATTTCATCCTTTAAGTTATCGAATCGAATGGAATATGCATGTTCAAAAAACAGTATTTTTAGATCATGAATCTAACGATGTAAAGAAATATAAATAATTGTGTATGTAGTTATTTGGCAAAAGAATCCTCTCTAAGCATAAAATAGTTGAATAAAAATTCCAAAACGAAGTTATTTATAAGATATCTCTTGAGCAGTACCAACAATTGCTCAAAAATATTTAACTATAACATTAATACAAATAGTCGAATCATTCCTTATCACGTTAAAGTAAATAATCATTCTTTAGTTCTGAAATTATATTTAGTTCTTGATATGTATAACATTTTTTATTTACCATTTCTCCAGCTATATATAAAAATGAAATATATACATTCGAAAAGCATCATCTTTTTAGATCGTGAATATAACGATGTTAAGAGTTATAAATGATATTCTCTATTTGCTCACTTGGCAGCCGAATCCACTCTAAATCCTCGTAAAAAAGCAATGTAAAAACCGAAAACGCTATTTCCTGCTCTGCCGCGAGAATCGGTTGAAATGTGAGATTTAAAGAAGAAAAATAAGGGGTGAACTGACCAATCAGTTAAAGTATCTGGCGTCTCGGGATATCAGCGAGATCTGACTTATTTTGTTGGAGGATCATGTTTATAAATGGCCCCAAAATCGGAAAGCTGTAATCTTATTTATGCGGATAGGCTCTCTCCTGTCTCAGTCGATAAGTGTTGTCAGACTGATTATACCAAATAATTTTAAAAAGAAGGGAAATTGTATATCGGAAGGTTAAAATGGGGATATTTTAAAGTACTTGAAAATACATAACATGTTGTACTTATTTACATATACCTTATGTTTTATGAAAAAAAGGTGCAATTGATCGATATCTGAAGTATATAGCATTTCAGAATTTTGATGCGATAAGATTTATTTCTTGGGAAATCATGTTTATAAATTGCCTGAAATTCGCAAATGTAGTCTCATGTATATGGATGTGTTATCTCGAAGCCCATTCGATAAGTGTTGTCAGACTCTTTAAACATATTAATCCCGAAGAGGAGGGAATAGTACATTTTAGGGATCCTGAATGAAAAACTTTTCAACATAGTAAGCAATAATGTTAACTATCAAAGCTGAAGCAACTGGGTTCCAAGAAAGTTCCCAATGCACCATCCCTTCTAGGTGTAATTACTTTTATAGATTTTTCTTTGTCGCAAGCCTTCTAGCAGCTATCAAAAAACCCTAAACAACGCCACCTATCGGTTGCATCACATATTTTGGGGATGATAAGCTAGAACGTAACTTGAAAACTGAAGCAATTGGGTACCAAGAACGATCCCAGCACGCCGTCCCTTGCAGGTGTAGTTACTTTTATAGATTTTTCAAGTCTGTAGCCCTCTAGTGGCCATGAAAAAAAAACAAAAACAACGCCACCTATAGGTAACTAAAATATTCTGGAAATGATAAGCTAGAACGTAACTTGAAAACTGAAACAATTTGGTACCAAGAATGTTACTAACCTCCCTCCCTTGCAGGTGTAGTTACTTTTATAGATTTTTGCTTCGGAAGCCCTCTAGCGGCCATGAAAAAAAACAGAAACAACGCCACCTATCGGCCACTAAAATATTCTGGAAATGATAAGCTAGATCGTAACTTGAAAGCTGAAGCAACTCGGTACCAAGAATGTTCCCAAACCGCATTTCATTCCAGGTGTAGTTACTTTTATAGATTTTTCGTGTCGCAATCTTTCTAGTGGCCATCAAAAGAACCCGAAACCAGCGCCACCTATCGGTTGCATAGTCGACTACAAGACTCTGGGAATGATAAGCTAGAAACAAGAAAACTGCAGCAACTCGGTACCAAGAATGGTACCGAGGGAATAATACATTTTAGGGATCCACATTGGAGACTTGTTGTTGTTGTTTTGTTGCCACTTGGTCAAACCAAGCACGACTAAGCCATAAGTTACTCGTATTAAGATGCATCTTTCGTTTTAAAGTGAACTGCTATGATGAAAGTACGACTTTGGCTCTAGTGATTTCTCGTAATTTAGAAGCAGGGACCACACAGAATGACCATAGACTTGACCTGCCAACCCCAGAGGTATTGAGTGAGAATTTGGTGGACGTTGTGACCAAAAATATATTTATTATATCCCAGTCACCTTTAACGAACATAGCAGACCTTAGTTCGGATCTGACTTCGAAACCGAAACCATCCAGTTACGAAAGACCTGAGTTCTTGACCTAAGAACGTAAGTTCTCTGGTATTTTTTCCTATCTTATGAAACGCCGTTTCCATGTTTTATTTGATAAAAAGAGAAATTGGGCTTCATTTTCCATCGTGTGGTAAAGACAGGGTGTTGAGTTAATGAATAAGTTGAAACTATAGTCACATTATTTTGTTTGGGCTGTATATATGATCGAGGATTAAACTTTCTGATGTTTGTCGTAAAGAATTTTGGGAAAATTTATTTTACACAGAAAATTTTAGCCGAATTTATTGTTTTCAAATTTATTCCTCAATTCTAAATACTTTGTGCTTTTTAATTAAGTATTAAAAAGAATAGTAGAATAAGTTTGAATGAAATTATTAAAAGCTACCTCGGCTTCACACTTTAGAGATTTAAAAGTAGTTAGAAATACACATCTTGCTTTAATAACATAAACCATATGTTCAAAATAAAAATAATTTTTATTCACCAGTAGTTATAGTCTACAACTAATAGGGGAGTTGGCTGATTTATTATTTTCGTGAAACATGTTAATAAACTGACTGAACCTTTAGTTTTATGTGGAGACGTTCTCAAGTTCAGTCTCTGTGTTGTAAAACTTGCAATAAGAAGAATCTCCAAATGAAGGGTAATCTGAAAGTTACTATTTGGAAATTTTTTTGTAGATGAAACTTCAGATTCCTTTACACAAATTACACAAATCATATGATTTATTAACAATATTACTAAATTGACTGACAGTTAAAATAAATAATATATCGGGGTATATGGGACATGATAGGGAATCATATCTAGAAAAAGTGTCTGAAATTCACAAACGTTTAAACTTACTTAAACGGGGACGTTTTCTCGGAACATATTTTTCGAATAACTATACCAAATAATGTTAAAACGAATGAAGATACTTCCAATAATTACATTTTGTAGAATTTGTACATGAGTTAAACATTTTAAATAGTGTCAGTGTGTTTTGTGCCCTGAAACAATAAGTTGTAAAACGCATATTTTTAATCAGTTTATGAAATTATATATATACACACACGCATACATATATATATATATATATATATATCAAGGAGAATTCTTAATAGTATAATATTTAATCTAATGTTAAAATAAAACCTATATAATGTTATAGGTATTTTTGAGAAATTGCATTGTTTTTAACATCTACTACCAAGCAGAATATTGCATTAATATTTCAATAATATGAATTATAAATATTAGTTTTTGAACATAAAGCTCTTTTCATTAAAATCCATCAACAGGAATTTATGCGAAATAAAAGTTTCTTCAAAAAATATATTTAAGAGTGTTTTTAGTCTTTAAATTTCATTATTTGAAATAGCTTCAGAAAAATGCAATGATTAGATTTTTTTAACACGTAAGATAGTTTTAAATTCAAAGTAATTCAAATAGGTTTGACAAGAAAACGAAGAAATTCATATTATATGAGGAAGATGCAACTAGTTAAAATAAATATATTTAAGAGATTTTTTCCTCTTTAAATTTCATGATTTGGAATAGCTTCAGGAAATTTCAATCCTTAGATTTTTTTTAACACGCATGATAGTTTTAAATTAAAAGTCATTCAAATAGTCTTGACAGTAAAACAAAGAAATATATTATATGAGAAAGAGGCAAGTAGTTAAAATAAATATATTTAAGAGATTTTTTCGTCTTTAAATTTCATGATTTGGAATAGCTTCAAGAAAATTGAATGATTCTATTTTTTAACACTTAAGATAGTATTAAATAAAATAATTCAAATAGGTTTCACATTAAAACAAAGGAATAATTTATATAAGAGTAAGTGTCAACTAGTTAAAATAAATATATTTAAGAGATTTTTTCCTCTTTAAATTTCATGATTTGTAATAGCTTCAGGAAATTTCAATGATTAGATTTTTTTTAATACGCAAGATAGTTTTAAATTAAAAGTAATTCAAATAGGTTTGACAGTAAAACAAAGAAATATATTATATTATATGAGAAAAAAGCAAGTAGTTAAAATAAATATATTTAAATATAGTTATAATAATTAGTAGTTAAAATAAATATATTTAAGAGAGTTCTTTCTCTTTAAATTTCATGATTTGGAATAGCTTCAAGAAGATTCAGTGACTAGATTTTTTTAACACGTGAGATAGTTTTAAATTAAAAGTAATTCAAATTGGTTTGACAATAAAACAAAGAAACAATTTATATTATATGAGGAAGAGACAACTAGTTAAAATAAATATATTTTAGAGATTTTGTCGTCTTCAAATTTCATGATTTAGAATAGTTTCAAGAAATTTCAATGATAAGTTTTTAATTGGTGAGACAGTTTTAAAATTAAAGTAATTGAAATATGTTTGAGAGTAAAAGAAAGAAATAATTGATATTATGATATGAATTTATCTATATTTCCTAAAACTATATTCTTTTAAAATATTTATCTGATTTTATATAAAATTTCAGAAAAACGAAAAACCTCATTATCCTTCTGTACTGCATTTAAACTTCCATGGAGATCATAAAAGGTTTTATGTAACCTCTTTATGCTTCAAATGTTAAAGACATAAAAATAGCGTATATCATTTTAAAATTGAGTTCACATTTTATAGTTTTATAACCCTAAGCGCTATGCAATTTTTCAAGAGCTGTTTAGCTAACAAGAGTATTTCTTACATAAAAAGAACTTTGTGTGATGCAAAATAATAATTTATTATTATTTATAAAATGAAATTTCATAAGGAAGAGAAAATCTGTATGCAACTACTTATATATAACAAGAGTTTAGATTATAATATTTCTCTATTTTTCTCTGAAATAATGCAAATGGCAATATTAACTATTTGTTAATTATGAACTATTTTTATTTTAAGAAATTGGATAATTAAAGGTATAACTTGAAAATAGTAATTGTTTTTGATGCTATAATATAGTGTTATAATACGACAGTTTTAAATGACGATTATTTTTGCTAAAATAATGGAACTTGCTATAAAATTAAAATCAAATCAAAATATAAAAATATTATTTTGTTAATAATATCTTTATTTTCAATATATGATTAATCTGGTTGTTGAAGTATAACTTCATGTGTGCTAAAATTAAAATCTACTATATATTTGGATACATGCCTTATTTTAGTACTACAGCCCGTAGTTTACTACAGAAGGACAGTCTGCATTATTTGTTAATAAATTTGTACTTTAAGTGATAAGTAGTGCTAATTGTGGCATCATATTTCGTGACATTTTTCTCGAGTAAATTTAGCCAATAATACATTTAAAATCTAATAATTAATAGAGGTAAATGAAATTAACGATATCAACAAATAAAACTGTGGACCTTCTCTGAAAATCCGTATATATAATTATATAAACTAGAAAATAATTTAAATATCTGTACAAAATGATCTCAAGTCGCATTGAAATAAAAATCGGTAGAAGTTATCTATGTTATGCTAATAAATGATTCTGTGTCCTTAGAAATCAACTTAAATCCAACTTTTTCAGAATAAAACCAAAATAGATGAAGCTCTGATAATCGCTGATTATTTTTAAGGAAATGTTTGCTGGGCGTGAAGCAAGTAAAGAGGTTACATGTTGGAGATATTTTAGAAAAATTAATCCTTACAGATATTGAACCAATAGAACAAAATGATATTTATAGGATTTTATAAAACCAGGAGGTTTATATGATATATAGAAGAAACATTCGATGTCCTTAAAATAGTAAAAGCATCTCATAGTAGATGTCTGGATACTATATACATGTATATTTGACGATGCTTTATATAAATTAAAAATGAATTTCATAACCCACTAAGTGGCAGTTGAAAAGTGAGGGAAAAGCGAGGATAAAATTAATTTAAATCAAATATTCAGGCACATCTATCTATATTCTCCGAAAGTTGATAGAAACGATCTTAAGCAGATAGTAGTGAATGTATAAGAAATATAACAAACCCATCATCGTTAAAAATGTCAAAGTAACCTTCATCTAATGACTTTTAAATATAGATTGTAGATGTGACGAAGCTTCTCCAACTAAAAAAAACTTCCTAAAAATTTAGGACAATTGTCAGAATGAAAGTACATCAAGGGGCTGTTGGAAAGTGTTCCTCAACGTTTAAAAATTACAAAAGTAAAAAAATGTTTTTCTAATGAAATATTGAAACACATTTCTGATCAGTGGCTGGATGATTTAGACAATAATCTGAAACAGATAGTAGTGAACCGTTGCAATATTATTGTGCTGGATAAGATAGAATAGAAGATTTAGCTTTGGAGTATAACAGGAACTAGAATACAGGTAAATAAAAATAATTAGCTTCTTGAAAGGCTACCATAAATTATTTTCCAGAATGTACTACGTATTTACTTTTAAAAGTTTTCAAAGGCCTCTCATATTCATTGATGTCAGTATACATCAAGTAGTGCTAGGAAGCAAACATGATAGAGAGAAGTTACCTCTGTTAAATGAAGTGTTTAGGTCAGATTTTGGGACTATAAACTGTATCTTTTCTAGAAAAATCATGTACATATATATATATATATATATATATATATATATATATATATATATATATATATATATATATATATATATATATATATATATATATATATATATATATATATATATATATATATATATATATATACATACTGAACTGTTGCGGAATGTTAGATACAAATTTGAAACTAAGTTACTTTACTTGTTATGGCATGTAATTACTCAAATTAAAACCCGCAGCACGTAATAACATCTGTATAAATTATGTCAACTTAATAATTTTTATCTTTTCCTTAATTCCTTCCATAACAACAAAAATGAACCATGCTAATCAAATGATTACTGTTTGTTGAATTATTGCATGACTAATTATACAACAGAAGACAAAACGCAAATTAAAACTTTGAAATCACTTTGGCAAATAATTCGTTTTTCCAGCGGCCCGTATTTCCTTATTTATCACTTTAAAGAATTAAAACTCCAGCTACCCGGATGAGAACTAATTTATTTAAAATGCTTCAAAACAATACTCGATACCAACGCAACAATTTCTTGGGTTCATTAAGGGATTTGTTTCATACTTAAGTATTTGTTAATATTCAAATTAAATGCATTGAAATAGTTTGCGGAAGAATTGATTTTGTAAATGATTTTCTGCATGAAATGAGAAAACGCGTAAGTTTGCTTTCAATTAAACAGTACTCGGTTCAGAATTAAATAAAGAGAAAATATTTCCTGTGCTATTTTTGTCTCTCTCATTGAGCCTAATTGCAATTTAGTTAGAAGGAATGTAGAAATTGCTTAAAAAATGCTTACTTCTTTCATATGTATTTGTTGTATTTGAACGTGAGACAAATGTTATCTGCTTAATTTCACTGGAATAAGCGTAAATTTATTATAAGTCAGTTCTAGGATACTTTAATACTAATAAATCCATTAATCTGCTTATAATGCAGAATAAATGAGCAGAGATATACACTTTTAATATGCACAAGCACACACAAACATATATGTGTGTGTATTCTTGGTACTATGAATATCGGCTAGGAGCAAGATCCCTGAAGTGTTCAGATGTTTTTTTTTTAGATCAGAAAAGCATATTTTAATTTTCTGTGTTATCTTTAACAAAGCAACGTAAAATTAAACGTACAAAGTGATACAAACATGAACCTTTTATTATGTTTTGTTTATATGATATTTATTTCAGCCAATTAGCCAATATCTCTCCAATTTGGAGAGATACCAAACAAATTACATGTTTACAGCATTCTTAACTATATATATATATATATATATATATATATATATATATATATATATATATATATATATATATGTGTGTGTGTGTGTGTGTGTGTGTGTATGTGTGTGTGTGCGTGTGCGTGTGTGTGTTTATATGCATATATATATATATATATATATATATATATATATATATATATATATATATATATATATATATGGGTGTGTGTGTGTGTGTGTGTGTGCGTGTGTGTATGCATATATATGTGTGTATATACATGTGGAGAGAAAGAGAGAGAGGATGCATTCATAAAAACACAGGAAATAATCGAGTTTTACTTTCAAATATACTGAATTTATAGTAGTTAATTTTAACCATCGAATTAATACAATTTGATATTTAATAAGAATTTTACTGCTAACATTCATGCTTTTAGCTATTTGCAAACGGATTAAGTAGTAAGACCTTCGTCTAATTAGTCTTTAAGTTATAAATTAATGGTAAGGGATCTCGAATTGAAACCAAATAACATAGTTTAAGAAAACTATTTCGCTAATCCGATTTATACAGTAAATATGTTATTGCATCTTTGAAGTGGAACTTTTTGCATGCTGGAATTAAAATCTACCGTATGCTTAAATGCATACCATCAATTCAGTATTAAACTATGAAAATTTCCGTACATAACTTAAAGTCCATGTATTTACCACTTTTTACAAAGTAGTTAGCCTACAGTTAGTCAGTTTATACTGTTTTTGTTTACTTCCTATTATTTTTTAAATATATGTTTCTGTGTCAGTGAAAAATAAAAATGTTTATTTTTTTATATCAACAAATTGATTTTCTCATTTGTTTTCTGGATGATACAACCTAATTTAATAAAAAAATATCAGTGATTATTTGTTTTTTTCTCGGTACAACAAAATTCTTATAAATAGAATTGTTCTGAAGGAAAATCATTACATTGGCATCGATAACAATATTAGAAACAAAATGGAATTAAGGTATGAGAATAAATAAAATAATCTTACAATGTAAAGAAGATAAACAATTTGCTTTCTTTCCATCATCTAAAGTACAACTTCAGATCTATTAATGAAATTTTCTTCTTTCGAATGATCTTTAGTATCGCTTTCTGTTCGATTTCGCGTCTCCAATAAATGTTTATAAAGAAAATTAGTGCTCTTGCCTTTTACCACTGAACAAGAAAATACTCTATACAATACTGTATACAGACTTTTAATCCCAAGAATTAGATTACAAATGTTATGTTTCTCATCTAAATTTGTTTACTTTATAATTTAGTTTATAAACTTATTCATCCCACTTGTATGTAAAAGTGAATTTGTGTGTGTATACATTTAGAGAAAAACTGTTATATATGTTTGTCTTTATTGCACATTTTACATTAGTGAATCTTCATTTTCCGGATTTAATTATGACTGGAAACATAAAAAAAAATTCTATTTATGTCATGAATGTTTGTAGTCGAAATAATTAGATTTAGAGTGTAGGCCCATTTGAATTATTCCTTGTGATGCAATATATTGATTGCAACTCTCCAAATGGAACAAAAATAGATATTAAGAAGAGTATTTTTTAAATAAGATTCTTTTTAAGATACCAAATTACTTTTAATCCCAAGAATTAGATTACAAATATTATGTTTCTCCTCTAAATTGGTTTAGTTTATAATTTAGTTTATAAACTTATTCATCCACCCACTTGCATATAAACATGTATTTGTGTGTGTATAGATTTAGAGAAAAACTGATATGCATGTTTGTTTTTATTTCACTTTATACATTATTGAATCTACATTTTCTGGATTTAAGCATGACTAGAAACATAAAAAAAATCCTGTTGATGTCATAAATCTTTGTAGTCGAAATAATTAGATATAGAGAGTAGGTCCATTTGAATTAGTCCTTGTGATGCAATCTATTAATTGCAACTCTCCAAATGGAACAAAAATAGATATTAAGAAGAGTATTTTTTAAATAAGATTTTTTCAAATAGCAAAATTACTTTTAATCCCAAGAATTATATTACAAATGTTATGTTTATCCTCTAAATTTGTTTACTTTATAACTTAGTTTATATACTTAATCATCCAGAGACTTGTATATAAACGTGCATTTGTGTGTATACATGTAAAGAAAAACTGATATGCATGTTTGTCTTTTTTGTAATTTATACATTAGTCAGTCTTCATTTTCCAGATTTAATTATAACTGGAAACATAAAAAAATTCTATTGATGTCATAGATGTTTGTAGTCGAAATAATTAGATATAGAGAGTAGGTCCATTTGAATTTGTCTTTGTGATGCAATGTATTGATTGCAATTCTCCAAATGGGACAAAAATAGATATTAAGTAGAGTATTTTTTAAATAAGATTTTTTTCAAATTACCAAATTATTTTAATCCTATGAATTAGATTACAAATGTTATGTTTATCCTCTTAATTCGTTTACTTTATAATTTACTTATTCATCCACCCACTTGTATACACACTGAATTTGTATATATATACAGAAAAAATGATATGCATGTTTGACTTTATTTCACTGTATGGATTAGTAAACCTTCATTTTAAAAATTTAACTATGACTGGAAACATAGAATAATCCTATTAATATCATGGATGTTTGTAGTCAAAATAGTTAGATTTAGGGAATAGGTCCATTTGAATTAGCCCTTGTGATGCAATGTATTTTTGCAACTCTCCAAATGGAACAAAAATATGTAGATTAAAAGAGCATTGCTTTTTAATAAGATTATTTTTAAATTACCAAAGTGTTTTCTACATTTAATGATGTATAACTGTAGTTGAGTGCTACATTTAAAATTTGCTGTGCTTATCCATACATACCAGTATAAAGCAGTGAATCATTCAAGTGTAATAATTAATGTTTATATCTTTCACACTTCCTTCACTAGAAAAGTACTGTTTAGGGGTAATTTGTCGTTTAATTGCTTTAATTTTATGATCAATATACTATTTGAAAAGTATCTTACAAGCCGATGAAGATGTAAAATTTTTGATTTTGTTTTACAAGATTGCAAAACTAATCTTCTCTTTTATTTCCGGAGATATGGGAGAAATCAATAAAAATAAATATCAATGAATATTAAGTTATTTACCAAAGCATAAAAACTGTCCATAATGCTCAACAATGTTCAGAAGAAAAAGTAATAGACTGACTTTCATACAAATATTGGAAATAAAATTGATTAAAGGTATGAGAAGATATAAAATTATATCGTATGCAGGATTAAAAAAACACTAAATTACTTTCTTCTTATCTAAATTACAGCATCACACAGATCATTTGACGAAAATTTCTTCTGTAATGTTATTTTTAGTATCCATTTCTATTCCTTTTTTTCTACTCCAGTGAACATTTATAAAGAAAATTAGAGATCTTGTCTCTTCCTTCACATTTAGAGGGAAAATGTTCTATACATACTTCTAATCCCACGGCTCTTCTAAATTACAAATATTAGGTTTCTCCTCCGAATTAGTTCAGTTGATAATGTAGTATAATTATGCATCCACTGTCACGTACATAGACAGCCCCACCAGCATTAAATATATGTGGAGCATACATTAAACAAGTAATCAGATATGCATTATAAAGATAATACTATATGTTACCATACGATATTATGTCACTAAAGCAGTAATTTCTTTAATTATTCGGAACTATATTTTAGTTATTAGGAATATTATATTCACAAAAGTTTTGAGTGAAAATAACTGTTTA
>CM063498.1:145246616-145269116 GCA_032207245.1 Pardosa pseudoannulata | reverse complement strand
TGCCTTCAAATGTAGTCGAATTTCGTAACATAATTTATGGGCAAGAAACATGGGTGAAATAGATTGCATTTTCCTCACTACAAAATCCTCAGTTCCCCTAAAACTAATAAAACGTTAAATTCACTAGTTTATGCTCTAATGAACTTCAAACTTATTAACTTTCATGCATAATTCAAAAGTTAAATCATAAATGCAGAGAACTACCACCATCCCTTAAGTGCTCGAAAATTAAGAGAAGATTCGAAAATCGAGGCAGAAATGTAGACTAGAGTATTAAATATCCTGACCAGCATTTTATAGCAGAATAAATTTTAAGTCAGTATCTAAACGGCTGCTCAAACAGAATCGCTTTTATTTATTGCGTCGTTTGCTTCTGGAAATCATGTATGAGGGCTAGCATGGCAAGACGTAATAAAGGCATAAAGTATGCGTGTGACAATGAGATGTATTATTGGCAAACATTATACATCATGTATAACACTCTCAGTTTCGTCCTCGTAAAGTGAAAGGTAATTAAAAGCGTTTATGTCCGTGGAGAGGAATGTTCTTTTCAGATGCAGACATTTAGAGTTAAGTACCTTGAAGTTCCATGTTGAAACGATTAAAATGAATAATTTTTGTTGATTAAAAATCCAACCAAACACACTTTAAATTAGGTCCAGAGTTTTAAAAATTAGCTATCCTAAATAAATTCTGAAATTTGAAGAAATTTCGTATTCATATTATTATTAATTCTTTCGTACATTTTGAAATTAGTAATGGAATTTAATGCAATTTCATACTCTAATTGACCATACATGAAAAAAAATATATATTGAAGAAATATCTCCATATGATATATACAATTAATTTTAAAGTATAATTAAATTTATTACTCAATTAGTATAAAAATATAAATAATTTCAAATGTAGTATTATATAGCAATAAATTATACTTTAATGTAGGATATATTGCCTAAACTGTTAAACAGTAATTCGAGTATTTTCCTGTCATATTAAAAATAACTAAACTTGTTTATATTTGGAGAGTAACAAAATGCAGATGTTTCATGCTTTCAGATTCGGAGTAAAATACTTAAAAATGGCACTTGTAATTTATTTACCTATCTTTATATCGTATTTTGTTTTAGAACGATTAATTAATAAATTTTACTGTTTATTGTTTAATGTTAAAAACAATAGTTGTGCATATTCAATTACAAAATAATTATTTTTTTATTTCCAAATTTATTACATTTTTCAATGAATATCCATTTTTATTTATTTTATTGTAAATTAGTTGGGGATTATATTACATAAACTGCTAAACAGTATTTTCATTAATTTCCTATCAGATTAAAGGTAAATAAATGCGTTTACATATAGAGAGTAAACGAATGCAGTCCTTTTATGCTCTCATTCTCCGATTGCATTTTGTTTTAGAAAAAACATCAATAAACCTTTAATTTTTATTGCTTAAAGTTAAAAACATGTGTAGTGCATATTCAATTATAATATAACCACTTGTATATTTTCAAATTTACATAATTTTTAATAAATATAATTTTTATTGTTTGTGTTATTTAAAATATTTGGATAAGATAAAATCATTTAATTCATGGTGTGTTTTGCATCTAACTGCAAACAAAACTTTATATATTGTGTTATTTTTTGTATCTATGCATTACATCCTTCTAATGCTAAGTATTACACAGAAAATGTTAAGAATATTAAAATTTATAAGTAATAACATATGATATATGTTCAATGATATTAAGGTCCATTTGTTAAAACATCCTCAATTAACAAATGACCAAATATTAAATTTCAAAATCTACTTATTTTACTTGTGCATCACATTAGTATATATCATTATCTATCTATCTACCTATATACATATACATATCTATATCTATCTATATATATATGTGTGTATATATATATATATATATATACATGTATATATATATATATACATATATATAATATATATATATATATATATATATATATATATATATATATATATATATATATATATATATATATATATAATAGTCAGTAATTATTTTGTAAATAGTCAGTTTTGAAATCATTCTTAATATAAAAGATAAATTATTGTATAAAAATATATAGCAATACAATCTATATTAAGCCTTTTTATGTACGATAATATAAAAATAGTTTTGTGGTCATAAATCTCATAATTAATATAAACTATGTAACTAATTGAAATTATCATAAACTATATCATTAATTAAAAATCTATAAAACTTTAGATTTTTTTAACTCTTACATTTGCATTTACATCGACAAAATGATATATAAATAATATTTTTACATTTGATATACAATATGCATGATGGAGTGATGAAAGATCTCAAAAGTAATTCGTATTTACTAATTAGATTTAAAGGATTAAGAAATTAATTAATTTTTATGCTAGATAATAATTTAAAACATTATTTTAAAATTTTAAGAAACTCATGTCAGTACAAAGTCGTATATGAATAGACAAAAAGGTATTTACTTAGAGTTAAACTATATTAATTAATTTCAGTGATTCTCTTTAGAATTAAAGACACAATTAAAAACTTATATAATCATATAAACTTATATAACATAAACATATTTTACAGAAACCTATTCAGACATTTTAAATTACATTAAAACAATAAAATCGAGACTCATATAAGCATACTCAGATAAATTTATAGGTAATAAAAGAATAGAATGCAAATATATATTGGCTAATTCCCAATGCAAATGTACCCTTCTCGGTTGAATTAATTACTCTGCAAAACTATGCCATTTGAAATTCCAATTTAAATTAAACCTCACCACTGAATTCAGAACTTTCTCCGCGTTTTCCGAATTCCTCTTTTGTCATTTTTCATGAAATAAAATCTATGGGGCAAAGATTTGTAAATGTAATGCGAACAGTGCTTTATAAGCAGTTAGAAAACTGAGCCATGAAAGTTTAGAGATGTTGAGGATTAAGATAATAATGAAATTGGAACATAATGATATATTATATAATTTATAAAATCTGTCCAATCAGCTCAGACCTAACGCATATATTTTACAATAAAATATATTAATTAGTTTACATATAATACATTTAGAAATATCTAGATATGAATAGTAAATAAAATTTACCAATAAATAAATAATTTTTACACCAAGTGTTATAAAACATAAACTATGTTAATTATTATTATATATACTGATTTGGAAAAATAAATAATTCATTTGAACAGTGATAAAACAGGAAATATTTTATATATGGAGATATGAAATTGGCCTCGCATTTTAAATTTAAAAAAAATTAGTTCTTAGTATATGCAAACTTAAAAGAAATTGTTAACTAGTTAATGAACATGATATAGACTTTTGAAAAAATTTATTTTCAGAGTATTGAAACCGGAAATATCCTATGTATGGAAATATGAAACTGGCTTCACATTTAAAAGTGAAAAAAAATATTAAACAATTCTGAGTATATGCTAATCATAGACAAAACTATGATCGTCAGAACTTTTACTGTCTTTTTAGTATTATTTTGAAAAGAATAAATGACTTGAATAACTTTTCTTCCAAAAGTAATTACGATTTCTTTCAAAAGATATCGGTGATTTTAAGCAAATTTCTATTTTATACTATTTTAGGAACAGACAATTTCTGAGTCTGAAAATAACAGAACTTTCTCTGGATGAGAATTGTATTTCGGATAAACGGAATGATCTGCAAATTTAAGAATTCTTAAGACGAATGAAATGCAATTACGTTAAAGCTAAATAAGAAATAAATACGAAAATTCTTCAAATAATTTTAGACCAGATAAGGAAACTTTAAACAGTTCCTAAATTCAAAATGTATACGAGGTTCAAACGTGATATGTGAGGCAAATATTGTGTTCCCAATAAGAATTAATGTAAAGAAATAAATTATTCTTTTATTTATTTAACATAGAGTAGTTTCAAACATGGAAGCGTTTAATGTTTTTTTTGCCAGAATTTATCAAGAATTGATAAGGCTTTAATTTTAACGTAGCGACATATATCTCGATGTCTCTCATTTATAGAAATGGAATGATTGTATTCTTTTCAATAGTAAAAATAACCTAAATGATTTAACATTTTGCTTGTTTTTTATTTAAAATACGTCAATTATTTTCTAACTGTTATGTGACTTAGAAAAATGGATTTCCCAATATTTTTAAAATCCGTTTATTATTGTATCAAGTCAAAACTTCAGAATGTCTTCAAAGAATTTGCATTAAATAATTACAGGAAAACACAAACACATTTTTGTTTGTATTAAGATGACTCCATATCTAAAGAACTTAGACTATTTAGAAGTTATCAAAATTATGTGGAATAAAATAATAGTTTAGTCGATGAATTAAATACATTAAAACAATCTTTTTAATTATATTTTCTAGAAATAGAAATAAAATATATAATATATTTAAAGAGACACTGTCAAATTATAATACGGAATTTAAGCATACAAATTTAAAAAAAAATATAAAAAAGGAATTTTATAGAGAAAACACAGTAAAAAAAATTTAAAATAAAATCGTAGATAATTTATATTTAAAAACTAATGTTCATTTTAGATTTATTTACTTAGAACATTTTTCGGAAATAAATTTTTATGAACATATTGAAATTTCCTGAAACTTATTAGGTTTTAAACAACCGAAAATACGCTAAAAAGTTAATGTTTCAGATGAAAACAGTTGATGTAAGGAAATTTCAATATCTGATAGGAAAGCCTTATGAAAAATAAACTAAATACATTTTGAGTTTCATGATGAATTTTTTAAACGATATGTTAAACTGTAACCCAAAAAAGTGGTTCAAAAATATTAAAATATTGAATTGATCCAAACGACATATTAAAAGTACCCTTTGTAGAAGATGAAACAGATCAAAAATAATATTAAAAATATTAATATTTTAAATTTTCAAAATGTTAGCTTTATTTTAATAGACTTCTTATCATGTTACCATTGTTTAAAAATCTTGCCCATACATATAAAATTGTAGAATTTATGGTGACACTGCTCTACCAAAAAATATTTATTATTAAATATGACATCTGATATCCTTCTTAATCCTTTTTATGGAAAATGATCTCCTGAGTCTGAATAAAATTTTGAAATTGCATGTGATTTCACATGGAAACTTTTTCTCATGTTTGTGACTTTTGATAATTTTATGGCTATGAATTTGGTCTGAGAGGAGTAAAGTAACCGTTACTACTTAAATTACAACAAACTACAAAAAATTAAAACAAACTAAAATTATTACTTAACAGTTCAATAGAAATATTCATTCATGGAAGCATAATTTTTTGTAACAAGCAGAAAGATGTGGAGGTGTTTTCTCTCTTTAATTAAAGAAAATTATAAAAAGTTATCGTTTATTTTCTGGGACATTTTTTCGAAAGTTTGTGACTTATTTTGATCCGATTCCAGTTCCTTCTAATCTAGCCTTTTCATATGACAAACACCAAGAAATTGTGTTTTATTTATACTTTTTGATATTAATAACCCAATTAGGATGAACTACTTTTAACACTATTAGTTGAAATAAAAACTTAAGTAGTTTCATATTGAGTAAAAATTTTAAATGATATGCAGTTCAATACAAGAACCATTTAGATTCTTAAAATTACCAACTTTATATTCAAACATATCAAATTGTCAAAATATGAGAAGTGCATTTTACTCTTCTGTGCAATAATGATGGGTAAATTTAAAATACAAGGAAGCAGACGTAAAATGAGTGCGTATATGCATATATTAATTGTAGATGTATTTCCTCTATATTATGACACAACTTTGTATAGTCAAAGACTTTGACCATAATGCTTGATTTCAGAATACCAAGTAGTGGTCATTTGACATTAGTGAATGCAAAGCATATATAGCTAGGAAACGTATTTGAATTCCTAAACAGAACTTAGTTAATATTCCAAATAGGATTTTGAGATCAAATAGTATTTAGGATACAAGCCATTGGAAATCGAACAATGAGATTGTTTATGCGTTTAAGAATTATAAATATATATAGACCTCCAACAGGTTATTTTTCCAAAGTTTAATGTTGTACAATATTTACGGAATTATAACATTTTACATTTCTTTTTATATAATATATCTAACATATTGTTTAATAAATCATGTACATATTAACTGATAAATAAAATATATAATATATTTAAAGAGACACTGTCAAATTATAATACGGAATTTAAGCATACAAATTTTAAAAAAATATAAAAAAGGAATTTTATAGAGAAAACACAGTAAAAAAATTTTAAAATAAAATCGTAGATAATTTATATTTAAAAACTAATGTCCATTTTAGATTTATTTACTTAGAACATTTTTCGGAAATAAATTTTTATGAACATATTGAAATTTCCTGAAACTTATTAGGTTTTAAACAACCGAAAATACGCTAAAAAGTTAATGTTTCAGATGAAAACAGTTGATGTAAGGAAATTTCAATATCTGATAGGAAAGCCTTATGAAAAATAAACTAAATACATTTTGAGTTTCATGATGAATTTTTTAAAAGATATGTTAATTTGTAACTCAAAAAAGAGGTTCAAAAATATTAAAATATTGAATTGACCCAAACGACATATTAAAAGTAACCTTTGTAGAAGATGAAACAGATCAAAAATAATATTAAAAATATTAATATTTTAAATTTTCAAAATGTTAGCTTTATTTTAATAGACTTCTTATCATGTTACCATTGTTTAAAAATCTTGCCCATACATATAAAATTGTAGAATTTATGGTGACACTGCTCTACCAAAAAATATTTATTATTAAATATGACATCTGATATCCTTCTTAATCCTTTTTATGGAAAATGATCTCCTGAGTCTGAATAAAATTTTGAAATTGCATGTGATTTCACATGGAAACATTTCTCATGTTTGTGACTTTTGATAATTTTATGGCTATGAATTTGGTTTGAGAGGAGTAAAGTAACAGTTACTACTTAAATTACAACAAACTACAAAAAATTAAAACAAACTAAAATTACTACTTAACAGTTCAATAGAAACATTCATTCATTGAAGCATAATTTTTTGTAACAAGCAGAAAGATGTGGAGGTGTTTTCTCTCTTTAATTAAAGAAAATTATAAAAAGTTATCGTTTATTTTCTGGGACATTTTTTCGAAAGTTTGTGACTTATTTTGAACCGATTCCAGTTCCTTCTAATCTAGCCTTTTCATATGACAAACACCAAGAAATTGTGTTTTATTTATACTTTTTGATATTAATAACCCAATTAGGATGAACTACTTTTAACACTATTAGTTGAAATAAAAACTTAAGTAGTTTCATATTGCGTAAAAATCTTAAATGATATGCAGTTCAATACAAGAACCATTTAGATTCTTAAAATTACCAACTTTATATTCAAACATATCAAATTGTCAAAATATGAGAAGTGCATTTTACTCTTCTGTGCAATAATGATGGGTAAATTTAAAATACAAGGAAGCAGACGTAAAATGAGTGCGTATATGCATATATTAATTGTAGATGTATTTCCTCTATATTATGACACAACTTTGTATAGTCAAAGACTTTGACCATAATGCTTGATTTCAGAATACCAAGTAGTGGTCATTTGACATTAGTGAATGCAAAGCATATATAGCTAGGAAACGTATTTGAATTCCTAAACAGAACTTAGTTAATATTCCAAATAGGATTTTGAGATCAAATAGTATTTAGGATACAAGCCATTGGAAATCGAACAATGAGATTGTTTATGCGTTTAAGAATTATAAATATATATCGACCTCCAACAGGTTATTTTTCCAAAGTTTAATGTTGTACAATATTTACGGAATTATAACATTTTACATTTCTTTTTATATAATATATCTAACATATTGTTTAATAAATCATGTACATATTAACTGATAAAATAAATAGATGTTCAGTAGTTTTTTAAATTAACTTTTCAGTTTAACAAGAAAATGAAGATTTTGATACAACAATGGAAAATTATTTTGAAATACAAATATTTAATTTATATAATTAATTGGATAAAAATTATATTTGTTAAGATAAATCTCTGAAGAACACCATATATATATATATATATATATATATATATATATATATATATATATATATATATATATATATATATATATATATATATATATATATATATATATATATATATATATATATATATATATATATATATATATATATATATATATATATATATATATATATATATATATATATATATATACATATATATATATATATATATATATATATATATATATATATATATATAAATATATATATATATATATATATATATATATATATATATATATATATATATATATATATATATATATATATATATATATATATGTATATATATATATATATATATATATATGTATATATATATATATATATATATATATTTATATATATATATATATATATATATATATATATTATATATATATATATATATATATATATGTATATATATATATATGTATATATATATATATATATATATATATATATATATTATATATATATATATAATATAATATATATATTATTTATATATAAATATATATATATAAATATATATTATAATATATAGAATATTTATATATATATATATATATATATATATAAATATATATATATACATATATATATATATATATATATATATAATATATATATACATATATATATATATATATATATATATATATATATATATATATATATATATATATATATATTATATAATATATAATATATATATAGATATATATATATATATATATATATATATATATATATATATATATATATATATAATATATATATATATATATATATATATATATATATATATATTATATATAAATATATAGATATATATAAAGATATATAGATAATAAATATAATTAATAATTTATCTGTTCACATTTTTTACATAGAGATAAAATCTAAGCTTAGGTTATGTGCCTTGTAATAACAAGGATAAATTTGTGTAAAAATTTAATCATATTAAACTAAAAGACTTGAAAAAAATGAACTTAAAAAAAAGAATCATAAGAAAAATATAAAAAGTAATTTCATCAGACATGTTTAATTAAATGTCACTATGAATTTCATTGTTAATTATTCAAATTTCCTTTTCATTACATTTCGTGTTGCATCTTTTTCTAGTATCATCTTTTTTGTATGTATACTAAATATATATTTAATCTTTTATTTATAAATAATAGATTGAAAATAAGTGGGAAATGCTTTGTCTTTTCAGATAAGACAATAGAATACCTTAAAAAATTTAAAAAAGAAAGTCAAAAATCAAAAAAGATTTACAGAAATCAGAAAGACAAAACTGATATTATATTAATACAACAATACCTATTGTATATTTTTATAAAGTTTATTGCTGTATAGATCAAACAGAAGTAGTTTTACCCAAATACATTTAACAATAAAATTTACTTTTTTGTTGAATAAAGAAAAGTATTATATTTTTTACTGGTAAATTCATTAATTTTGATAAGCATATTGGTAAAGCATTTTACGTAAATCAATAAAGCAATAAAGTAATTTATAGACTTCCTGGATTTCGAAGGTATCAAAATATTTTATTATGGGCTATTTAACTTCATTTTTAGAGAATTCACAAAATAGATAAAAGTAATGGCATTAATATTTTATCTTTTATTTCTTTCTTATCAACGGAAAATGTTCAAGACTATATAAAGCCTTATTCATTATTTAACCTCACGTTTCCGGGAATGACGTTTCCTTTTTTCTGCAGAGGTGCTTTATTTGCTGATTATTTAGAAAGAAGCGTTTTTGTTTAACTTTGCATCCCTCTCTTTTATTTATTTAAAACTTTTCTTTGGAATTTATTAAGAAATTATCTCTTTCTAAAACATTTAATAGCTTTAACGATTTCCTTTTTCGAGGTTTTTTTTATGCTGTGGCATTTCGAGAGAAAATTAAATATTATTTCTGTTCCTGAAAGTTTTAGATTTTCTTTCTAATTTAGTATGGTTCATGTATTTATTCAGATATGGCCAAAAAAAGTATTATTTTTATGTACTTTTATAAAGGTATGGAATATTTCCAGTTTTGAGACACCAAATAATAAGGTAATATTAAATTATCTATGTTTCGGCATAAACAAATATGAAATATATGTTAGGAAATTTCTCTTACTGAAAAAAAAATAATTTTTTTTAAATTTCATAAACAATGTCCTGATATTCATTAGATATTTGAGAAAAATATAATATTTTGGAGTACTATAAAATCACCAGGGAGGAAGAAAACAGCAAATAATAAAAAAACTACTTTCAGGGTATAAAAGATAAATTTACGCCTTCAAAGGTTTAAGCAATCTTTTTAATTTGACTTCAAAAATATATCATAATTAATAATTCATAAGAGGAAAATATCACATTGTAACCAAACTTTCAAACTTAATAATAATGGTAAAATACCTCCATCATTTTGATTCCTTCCTCCCTCATTATCGTTTGATAAAGTACTATAAAATTGTTAGCGTAATTTTAATTATTAATATATATTTATTCATATAGTAACAAAAATCTAATTTATTGCTTCTATATATACTTATCGTGTTAGGTTAATAGAAAATCTACAGTGTTTTTACGATTTCATTGGCTTTTATATACGATTTTTTCTAAAACCTAACCTTTGTATAAGTGAAGATTATTAGACACAAAAGTACCTTGTAATTAATATAGTGCATCAAATGCATTTCAGCTCAAAACCTAAACGGAACGAAAGCTATCGGAACATGGATTATGATATACTATTGTTACACTAGCATATAGCCGGTCATGTGGCAGAACCAGTAAAATTTTTAATCTTCCAGAATTGTAAAGTACCCTATCAGATAAGTAAATTTTTTGGCTGAGAATTATCTGATAGACGCTCAATAAATTGTTTATCTTTAATGACCGCCTGTTAGTTTCCAATTTTAATTTATCTTGCCATCTTGCATGATACAATGAACAGTAGAGGTTTTAATATTGACAGTGGTTATTTGACGGTATATATGAATTATGTCCAAAATTGAG
This sequence comes from Pardosa pseudoannulata, assembly GCA_032207245.1. Taxonomy (NCBI): domain Eukaryota; kingdom Metazoa; phylum Arthropoda; class Arachnida; order Araneae; family Lycosidae; genus Pardosa; species Pardosa pseudoannulata. The sequence goes on along the minus strand of CM063498.1, from coordinate 145,257,970 downwards.
TTACTCGACTGCAAACCGTGTGGTTATGTATAAAAAACAAACACACAAAAGGAAGGAAATCTTAATTTTCCAAGATATATAATGATTAAACCCTAGATTTTTATTAGTCCTGAATTCTCCGAGATTTTGAAAATAATTTCTTGAAAATACGGGTGATAAAATTTTCATTGCAACAAAAAATAATCGATGATTAAATTTAAAATTATCAAATATGTACCTAATCTATTATTTAAGCCCAATATAAAAGAAAATTATTTACGGAATATCTAAGTTCAGTGGTAAAATGTATGAAAATTATGCAGACGATATTTAAATAACTTAAAAAAAGAAATCATAAAATGAGTTGGTTAAAGGAATGACGACAAAATGCTTGAAATTATGGTATTTTCATCTACTTATAATGTGAAAATTGATTAATTTAATCGCCTGCTCTTAACCGGGGAAAATAGGGTTTGAAATAATGGCATTAAACGATCGAAAAGGTTTGGAAGGTGTGGATTTCGAACGGTTTTGAACTAATTTTGAATTTTACTAAGAGTAACTCATGAAGAATCCAATATGGATGCCTCTATTCTTTCCAGGTCCAAAAGCTACTTAAATTCGAGGACAGACGGACAGAAAACTTAGGCTATTATTATATAGGAGATTTTTCTGGGGTTATCAAGAAAGTAGAAAAAATAACTGAAGATACAGAAAATAATACGAGGTTCATTTTCCCGGTATTTTGATATATTATTGGTCATTGAAAAACAGTCATTAAAATTTGTAATCACATTAGTTACCGGTACATAAAAGTGTTCTAATTTAAGAGCTACATACATCTTATCAGAACTTATCTGCAGTACATTCGTAGAAAATCTACAGGTTTTGTTACCCTTTAGCTTGTTTTTATATGTTGTCGAAACTATTTTAAAATACATATTTATATCTTAAGAGTGTCATAAATGTTACTTCATTTAATAGTTTACTTATACAGTAATATAATTCTAATCTAAGAATACTTACTAATTTATCCCTAAGAAAATTATAATAATTTTGAACGTCGTGTCATTAATGGCATAACACATATTTGAATTTTAATATCTAAGCCGCTGTATCACTAAATAGCATACCAATCACTTTTACATAAGGAGAAGCATAATTTTTTTGTAAATATTTTGTTAAATATTTCTTTAAATTCCATACATCATAGAAATATTAGTCATAAAAATCCACAGTTTTCGATTTTTTAAAGTACATATTAGAAAATACATTGAGAGAAAAATATAACGCAATTTCTGTAATAATAATTTTTACCTGAAACTCATTCCAATTTTATTGAAAATCTTAAGGAATTATTTGTTAATAATTCAAAATGACTTTTTTCTTTTATGTACTATTCTGGGTTATACCAAATTTTATTTTCAATAAATCGCACATCTAAAGGTCATAATATCCTTTTTACTAAAGAGAAACAATTTATCTTAAATGTATATATTTACAACCAAGTATTGAATTTTGGTGAAATAAAACCCTTTCATTGAAACGGGAGAAAAATGTTTCAAAAGTTTTAATAAAAGCGGTATACCCACTTTTTCTCGTTTAATAATATTAGAGGCATGAAAAAGAGTCATAATGCTGAATGAGGCAGGGTTAAAGAACACTTTCATACGATACGCTTTAGAATAATATATCTCCTTATATTGAAAAAAAAGGAAGAATGTTTCGTTAGAAGTAAACATTCTTCTAAATTTAAAACTCTTTTTTTATAAATGTTCGTTGTTTCCCAAGCAATTTCTAAATTTTTCGTCACATTTATGAAGGTTTAAAAGCTACTGGGAATTTAGTTATTCACAAATTAAATTTTTAAAAGAGCAGGTAAATTGAAGTTAGGAAAGGAGTTCTAAAAAGTGGAATTTTAAAATTCTGAAAGCGTAACATCTAGAAAAACGGGGAAAACTTTATTGTAACATTATGACCTATGAATACAAATAGGTTTTTTTTTAAACTTTAGTATTCCTCCTAACATTATTTAGTGAGTATTTTTAAACCATTTTTATATTAAGTTATTAAATTGTTGGTATTTATTTTTAATTTGTATAAATATTTTACGTTGATTTAAAGCAACTTATATAGACTGTTTGCATTGTTACAAAATTATGATTATATGCACTATTTTTCACACAAAAATACTTAATATAAAATATAATGCATATTATGAAATTTTTTAGAAATTTCTGTAATAAGAACAGTAAATAATTATTTCCTAAAGTAAATATAGCATAAAAATGGGGATATGTCATAGAACATTTTATTAAAGAGTATAACCATTCATGATATTCCTTTAAAAGTTTTTAACTTGAAATAACATTTTAGTACTCTTTTACTTTTACAAGAGCCATAAAATTTAAACGCTTTCTGAAACTATGACCTTTAGAATTTATTTACGAAATGATAAGCCATTTCCCTGCATTAAGATATGCCCTGAAGACTATCAGATGTTTGACATTGATATAATTTAAAAAACATCTCTACTTATTAAAATTCATATGAATTAGCCTGTTCAACACGTACCTTATCACCAATGTGATAGTAATGAATAGGTTATAAAATTGCCGCTTACTCTTATTTTTTTTCTTGTTGAAAGGAACTTTGTTGCCTGGCAATAAGGACATTCACATGCTTAAACACGCACACACATATGTGTCTATATGCATGTATATCAATCGGACGTATTATTTTGACTACTAGTAGTAGTTTGATCAGGACTCCTTAGCTGCAAGCTGTATCCCTCGTCGTGAGAGTGATTTGGATAAATCAGGGTGAGTATCAGGATTTGCTAGTTCAGTTAGGGTAACACAATGATTAAAGTGAAAATTACATTAAAATAAATAACAATTTGTCCCTAGATAGCAATATAGAGATAGGGAGTTTTAATGCAGAGTATTATTTTGACTATAACTGTCGAAATTTATAATAATTATAGTCTAAAATAAATTTCTGATGATTTATTTACTAAAATAATATTATTTGGTGAAATACCTTTGTTTTTCATTTGTTGTGTTAGCTATTAGTAACTTCGCGAACACCAGATTAAATAGTGTTTAGCCCAACTGCTCTTCTATAACCAATTTATGCCACTTAGTTTCGTATCTTACGCGTCATAAAGTGATAAACATAAACAGTCTTATTGACTGTCACCCTACTGCGTCTTCATCACTACATTTCCAAATGTTAAATGTTTTGGTTAGAGAGTGACAAAGATGTATTTCTTATATAAACTCAACTATTTTTTCAACTCCTCTTCTTAGCCCACTCTCCTGTTTCTAATCATGGATCTTGTTGGTGCTTCACCCACATTTGGCGAAATTGGCTTGCGTGCGTGGCGTGCTTGCAGCGTGGCGTTTGAAATCTGGCGAGGGGATCGTAACTCAACAAATTGATACATAAACAAGAACAACATTTTGAGGAAAAATTTTACAAAAATTGAATATTTAAAATCTAATTGAATTAACAAAGAAAACACAAAGGAAACACATAACATTCATACTAAATAGACTGAAACATTCACTTAATCACAAATTAAATAAACTGAGTGTGATTTTCATCACAAATTTGTGATTTTGTGTAAATTGTAAAATTAATTTAAACAAAAAAAGAAAAAGAAAACTGTATTTTGAGTGGAGGTTGAAGAGGAGTTGTAAAATTGAAAATTTTTTTTTAAAATCTCTTATTCTCGAAATTTTGGTGTTTCCCTTATTAGCCAATAATCATGCCTAATTAAGCACTGTAAAATTTTAATTTTGTAGAAGATTAAAACAAACAATACATATGTTGTGCTGCCATCTACCATCGACTACCAACAATTATGTATGTTAAAGTGTAAGAAGAGGTAAATGTTAGATTACGTAAAATTTTATATTGCAAGCATTTTTCTTAAGATATAAAGATCAGTATATATATATATATATATATGTATGTATGTATATGTATATATATATATATATATATATGTATATATATATATATATATATATATATATATATATATATATATATATATATATATATATATATATATATATATATATAAATATACGCAAACAAACGTACAGTCACTTTTATGTAGAGAAAGATTAACTCAAAGTGCTTTAAATCACCAAGAATTTACTGCTGCTAGGACCATCTTCAAAGGAAATTGCCATATTCAGTCTGTACTTCGTCAGCACAACCCGCAATTTACGACGATCTAACATGATGCCAGCAGTCGATTGTAAAGAGACGGAATCGATATTAATGCACGAGGAAATACATTCTATTGGATATCCGAAGGCACTTCTGGAAAATGACAGCCAAGCTGATACCGACAGGCTACTGCAATATACAGTGTCATTATTCAGCACATCTGCACTAGATTATCCGATAGAGGGCAAAATTTCAGGTTTAGTTGTTTGGTTTTGTCAAATATGGGCTATAATCGAATAATGCGATGGAAATTAATGTGCCGTTAAAGGGTTTCCAGTCATTTCCCTTTTTGACAAACAAACAATCAGAAAGGTAAGGTTTGTAGAGTTAATGGGCAGGTTATTTCCTGATATGTTTACAATCAAGCCACAGTATAAACAAATGCCATTTCACTGGTAATGTAAAACGTAATTGAGTATGTCTATCGGGAGCTAATCTTGTATCTGAGTAGTTATAAGAATCAGTAAATGCTTTCCTTACTTAAATTATAAAATATACATATTTGCAATTTTGTCAGTTTTATGGCTACCTAATATATTAAATTTCTCTAATTTGAAAGTGAATATATAGAGTTTGTTTCAAAATTGTATGAATTCTAACATTAATAAAAAACGTTTTTCATCTCTTAAAATATTTAATTAATGAGTATTTTATAATATTGACTTTCCCTAATTTTACACACATGGATTATGAAACGTTATCATACAGAAATACAACATTGTAAATACATCTCCGTTTCTGATTCATTTTCGGAGAGTAGAGGAAGCATATAAATTGCAACCATTCAGATTTACTGCAGATTTCAACGGAAATAACTATTTTACCATGGATTTATTTTGACTAGTTTCAGCTTCAGAGTACCTGAACTTCAAAATGGGTATAAAATCCAAAATATATTATAAGCCAAAAACAAACATCAGTATACTTAAATTCTGTAATATTTGAGCAATAATTACTTTCATATTACTTTTGAGTAATAATTACTTAGACATTTAAGATGGCTTTTAGCTGACATGACCAACGGCATAAACCAAATCTACAATACCATTGATACTCCAGTCGAGCAAATGGGCAATAGCCGAGTCGTTAGATCTTACTGAAACAAACAAAAAAAAATCTACACAGAGACATGTTGTTACAAAGTGGACAAAGGAAAAATGTATACAAATTTTTTATTTTAAAAAATAACTGCAAATGTGTAATTAGAACAAGAAAGTCATTGATAGCATTAATTATTGTAATTATATTTTGCAATTTTTCTGTAATTCGGAATGTTGTGATTTGTAGTGTTCTTTACTTTTGTGTATTGTGATCAGCCTTCTATATGACAAGAAATTTCAATATATTAACTCTGCCTCGCATAAATTAAAAAAAGATTAGCTGTAGATTGTTGAAATGTTTCATTTAGGATTATTGTAATACCAATTTATTCAGCTTCCAGTTTTGACTATATAATGAATTCTATAAAATGAAAAATCGTAATATAAGACACAATACCGATCCCGAAATACAAAAATGAAAGCCAAAAAGAGGTATACACATTCAGTTGAACAATACTTTTAAAACAGAACAATATTTCCTTCTTTTATTTTTAAACAAGCTATTAAAATATAAAATAAAATTATTTCCAGCTCTTTTTTTCAGAGGGTTATTTTGGTTTTATATATTTTTATTATTTACTGGTTCAAAGTAAAATAAGAGCTGTAAAAGGGAATTTTTCCATTTCTAACAATATATTTTTGTAAATAACACACATCAATGTAGAGTGCATGAACTGGCAGTACCTGAATACTGCCAGTACAGAGCGGTACATATGTAAATTATTTTCAATTTTGAAATGAATGTGAAACTGAAAATCCGCGAGTCTCATCATGAAAATTAAAATTTATAAAATGTTTAACATTAATCAGTTAACAAGGGAGTAACATGTGGTGTCAAAATCAGAGTTTTTATTGTTAATTACATATTAGCAGAATATCCACTATTTTTAACACCTTTATATTTGTTAATAAAATTAACATAAAATAGGTAGAAAAACATAACAAAATAAAACGTAAAATATAAGATTGAATAAAACATCTAAAGACGAATATTTCTTTTGACAAATATATCAAATTGATTTCAATTTTAGACTATAATATACGTGTTACAATTTATATAATTGAAGAAATATCTATGACAACGTACATCAAACATATAGAAAAACGAAAAATAAAGGAAAACTCACGGTGAGTGTCACAATCATGTATTTTCTCTCTGCAACTTTCATCTCTGAAATTCAAATCCACATTGCAAATGCAGTTCAACAGTCACGTTTCTTTGTCTTATCTTTTAAAGTTTCAGGCTTCTGCATTTGCTTCATAAATCGTTATCTCCTTTGACTTTAAAACTAACTGCTCTATCAGTATTTTAGCGAGCGACACACGTGTTGCAGCCTGTTTTAATTCCCACTGCTTAAAGCGTTGTAGCTGGATATTTTATTTCACTCTCTATAAGATCATTTTTTACTTTAAATGTTATATTAGATACATTATATTAGATGTTATATTATTGCAGTGTTATAAAGGAATGATTTTGACAATTGTTTAAGACAGTAAATTTCATTAGATTATTATATGAAATAAAGGATATTCGGTAACTATGACCATTCAAGTTTAGTGTTGTTTTATTAAATAAGCTGCATATCTTAAAATTATATTATTAATTACGTTTATTTTATAAAAGAAAATAATCTTTGGTAAATTATTAAAAGAATTGTGTAATAAATCTACATTATATGCATTTTTTCTTATATAGGTTTTCATCCTTTTTAACCTGTTTTTTCTTTATTTAGAACACCATTTTACATAAATTTGAAAATAAAATATTGAATTAAAGATTAAAAAAAGTGTCTATTTATATGGGAAACTATTATATCTATTTATATGACATCTGAAATAGATTCATTTATATTTCCAGTTTAAAAAAAATATGTATCCAATGTAAAATCTCTCGAGAATTCACAAAGATAAATATTTTAAAATATTCATGGAAAATAGAAATTTTATTCATATTTATTTGAGTTTTAATATGCTAAATATGATTACACATAAAAAAACAGAAACTCAGGTAAATTAATTTAAAGATTTCAAATTAAACTAAATATTTAAAGAAGTCTAAAAATATTAATATATTAAATGTATTTAATATCTTACTATATTTTTCACTGATAGAAACCATTGTTTTACTAATTTATTTTATTATTTTAAAATTAATCACATTTTTGTAAAATTACATTAAGCTGAATTCTGGAGAAAAATTGGAAAATCCTATTATGAAATATATATTTAAAAATTTTCCATGCTTAGTACTTATGCAAAATTATTCTTTGAGTATTTCTGGTATATTAAAATTAAGCAAATAACAATAATGTATTTGCTAAAGTTTAACCCATATTTCACCACACCAACTAAATATTTATGTAAGTAATTAAAACTTTATCTATACCATTAATATGGTATAGCTAAGAATATAAAACCAAAATTTTCAAAAAACATTTTTAATTTTTTTAGTAATTAGCAATTAATTTCTTAAGTAATTGTCCTATAAAATATATATTAGTAGTCCTATATATTAGTAGTATATAGGACAACGGTCCAATATACTACTAAAATTTAACAACTATCACTTACACTGCATTAGGCTGTTTCATATCTGAAATTTGGGGAAACTGTCAAAGCAAACACTACATTTTAAGCATACTTTTGTTGGTTTTCTCTTGCAGTTCTTGAACTGTCATTTTTGGTATGAGATAATAGAAAAAGGATTTCAGTTGCAGGATGCTAACATCTATAATTTATATACATATTTTACAGGTTTATTTTTCATGAACATCTTGCAACTGTACCTTAACTGTCCAAAATAATTTCCAAAATATATTTTTGAACAAAAACTTCCAGCTACATTATTAGCCTTGTTTTTAAACTACTAGTAACCTCCACAATTTTTGAAAAAATAATAATAAATATAAAATCAAATATTAAAAATTGAAAATTTTTAAGGGGTTGCGGAAAATAGATTTTACAACACAATATAATTTGATTTCTCAATTTTTTGTTACTATGCTTAAGTTTGTCTATTTTAATGGTGTTGAAATAAATTCCACATAGAAAATATTTATAAATTTATTATTAGATGGAATTTTATTTGCTGTCCTGTTTATAGGAGAGCGGTCCAATATGGGTTAATAAAAATTAATATCTTACATAATGCTTTTACTATTATCAATTTCTCACTATCATAGATCATTATTTTAAAACATTCAGCAGTGTATTAATTTTATATCGACCATTTTTATATCGATTCTTGTTGTAGAGTTTTTCAAAAACTGATTCAGGCAAATACAGTAATGAAGTCATTGTACGTAAAATACAATTTCGTTTTTTTATTTATGATATATCATCTTTAAAAGTTGCACAATATACAAGAGGACACAAAAAAATAATATTTTTAGCAAAACATTCTTTTCTATGTGTAGTATATTGCAAAAAAATGATATTTTTGTCAAATTTTAATGTACTCAGTCTTCTAAAGGCTACAGCAGACTTTCTGTCGGGAAAAAATTGTCTGCAAATTCAATATTATATTCTCAAACAAATACGAAATGTAAATAGAATAAGAATTAAAGAGGTTGTTCCAATATTCAGAACTTTATTGCTAATCTTATTTTTACCAAACACAAAGAATGTATTTACTACGAATAAATATTTAAAATAATTTTAATATACATATTTTTCATATATAAACAATATTTAAAATGTCCTTGATATATTTCTAAATATTCTACATCTTCGAAATTTATTAGAAAATTACATTGTAGAATATAAATTAAAAATTAGGTGTGATATTTAAGGAAAACCTAGACTATTGAAATTTTAAGAACTGCTATACATTTTAATGTAGGGATAAAGTAAATATTTGAACTAATATTATTTTTTCTTACTTTATTTTCAGCGAATGCTTACCATAACAACGTTTATTTTAAGGTTTAATGCATATCCTATGAATAAAAATAACTTTAATTTATGTAAATGGGATACGATTGGAATATTTTCAGAAATTCTTCTTTTGAAACAATTAATAATTATTAACTTTTTAAACCATTAAGCCATTTTCTTGTTATTGTTAAAAGTTTACATTGATATTACTACAACAGGTAATTTAGTAAAATTTAATAACTACAATATACAGTTTTTAAAGTAGACATTTTCAATTTAAAAAAGTATCTCAAATGTTTCAGTTATATTTTAATCTATTCTATATTTTCAAAATGAGTATAAAATTTCAATGTAGAGTATAAAATACATGTTAGTTTAATTGTTTTCTTCAATTTACAAAGAACTATTTAAAATTATAAAAGAAATATATTGTATCGGAAAAATGGATATTTTATATAAATTTTTATGCCTATATGTTTAAAAAATGCTTACCTTGTTAATACTTTTGTTTCATGATCAAAGAGGTATTTTAAAAATAAAAATTATTTTATTATATATAAAACAAATGCTCGGGAAACATTTTCACTGTTACACATTTTAAACAAATAATAATTAATAACTTTTAAATATTAACTAGGTTTTCATTTTGAAACATTTAGCAATTTCCCATACATTTATTTCTAATGTCTGCTATCCCCTTAATTTATTGCCGAATGATGGCCGAATGGTTAGGGTGCTGGTCTTCAGAACCGTATTTCATGGGTTCGAATCCCATTATGGCATGGATATTCGGAATCGGCTTTAAGCAGTAAGTCTCGGTCTCATTAACCCTCGTGTTTAAAATGTAGACCGTAACGCTCCAAAAACAAACCAAATCTTAATTTATTTACGTATTCCTTTATTTAGTATGAAAGCCATTTCCTCCGAACCTGGTTAGTATTAACAATTAGATCACTTTGGGCTACACTTTATTTCTTGCTGTAACACATAAAATTTATCAAGCATTCATTTCATGTACTACAATCTACAAAATATTTGTATTAAATGTAAGAAAGTGAATGTCAAGTAAAACAGGAAAAATGCAGAAGTATTTGCTTCTTATATTTGTGTTTTCATCTTCGTCTAAATCTAGCATTCCTTGTTAAGAATACATAACTAGGTTAAAATGTTTGTTAATGGTTTTTGTTATATTGTAATTACTAATAAAAGATAGATCTAATGAGAGGTAAAATGGCTTACCAAAGTTACACAACCATAATTCATAAATAATGACTTACACCATCATTTAAAAATAAGGACATTTACCATGACCTTAGAATGAGTTAAACTACATGTATCCACTTCTATTTAAAAATGAAATATTTGAAATATTAATATATTGATTGCCTGCGAACTAATATTTCATAATTACACAGGAAAATCTCCAGTAACTTTTTGTACACAACAATTTATTTCCATAAAATTTCCAAATTCAAATACTATTGGTTTCTTAGAAATTTGATCTACAAAAGATAATAATGAGTTGACTGCTTAAGTTCCATTGTATGTGTGGGCGTTGTATTTATATGTTATTTAGAAATAGGATTTCAATTTAAAATATCTTATTTATTTTAACGTACTGTACAAAGCTATTAGATTATTTTAGTCTGATACAATAAAGTTGGTATAGAAGTTATAACACCTATATTAGTTTTTTGAAACTGAAGTTAATAATTATCGCCGCTGGTTAAAGATTATAAGTGATAAATGGCTCACAAAGTAAAATTATACTGCCAATTTTTAGAAATATTTCATTGGTGTAACTTCCTCCGGAAAAATTCTATAAATATAATAGGACATCTTACTTCAGGGGTATTGTAGTTTAACATCTTTGGGGCCTAGATAACATAGACCAGGCCCATAAAACCACAACTTCAACTAAATCTAACCCCTTCCTGGTTTTTCCCGAGCTGAACTCGGGCAGGCGAAATGTACCATCCTGGCTCATCCCGAGTCTAGATCGGACACTGTGAAATTTTACACTGTGCAATCAGTCTTTCCCTAATTATTTCACATGTGCTTTTTATGGTTTCAAAAATTTTGTTTACTTTTCTGGTTACTAGTTTATTTGCTGTTCAAAGAGAGACAGTAGAGGGGAAAAGGTAAGGAGAGAAA
>CM063498.1:145239116-145241616 GCA_032207245.1 Pardosa pseudoannulata | reverse complement strand
TGGAATAAAATGAAAAGCATTTGACAAAGAATTCGAATTTATTAAGAGAAAAATACTTATCTTTTTAGAAAAAGAAAGCTAGGAAATAAAAAACTAAACCATTAGTGGAAACCATATCTCAAGAAAGGACTAGAAAGGACGAATTTAATATTTAAACGACGTTTCTTGCTTTAATGAGGGAATTATTTTTAAGGCACTTGCGTAAACGTAATTCATTAAAGCCAGTGAATGAACGAAGTTGATTCATTGAATTTAAAAAAAAAAAATAAAATAAAAAATCAGAGGCGGAATATTTTCTAAGAACAATCAAAATTAAGTCTGTGTTCAGAGGTTAATGAGGCAAAAAAGGAAGATGGGGTATAACTAACAAGTGACGTAACTGTGAAAATAAAGAATTTCATGCATGAAAATTTGAATTAATGAATCAAAAATGATGAAAATAGGTTTTTAATAGTACATTGTCTTTTTTTAAAAGTAACAATTGTTTTTATGATGTTTAAATATCACTTTTTGCATAGGAAAGCGGAAGTTATGGAATGGTTAATTTAAAATATAAGATTCTGTAGGTAATAAAATTGCAAGTATTTCAAATCTTAAAAACAGTATAACATATTTGCACTCAATATCAGAGGATTATACTTTTTACAAACTTTTTAACCCGAGATTACCTTTGTGCTTGCCGATACACTTCGCACTGCAAATTCGTGTCCCCGAATTGCTTTTAAAATTGAGGTGAAACTACTTTCCATATGTTGGCTTTCTATTTTATTTGAATTTATGAACAGTGTCTAAGTCTTGCTAAATTGTGTACTTTACTGGAGTATGTAACGACTAAACTCTTGGTAGCTGTCAGATATTCTGTTTCATATAGCGAAATTTTAAAACAGCTCTTCATATTTGAGCATACTGATCACAGAAAATTAAGATTCTTTATTACTTTGCTCTTCATTCCTTAGGAACATGTCTCTTTCTACAGTCTCTATAAAATCTATTAATATTCTCCTATTTTCTACTTAGGCCTTTCCCACCTCGATTTAAAATATCGATTTGTCAAAATTTTAAATTTCTAATTTGGATGACTGTTAGTATTTTATATACACCTAATTATCTAAAAATGTCCTTTTATCATTTTTAGACCAAATTCTCATTTTTATTAATGCAGGCATGTCGTTTTTGATCACATTTTCAGTGATACTCCTATGCAACTTTTGTGTACTCAAGTATTTGAAATTTTTTCTCTGTTTGTAGTTTTACTTACACTTGATGGCCATTTGATAGACTTTCGGAATTATGACAGAGTTTTTTTTGTAAACAAAATATATTTATTAAAATATTTCCATTTGTGTGGATGTGTTTTGTACAAATACATGCGGATTCTCGTAGACTCACAAAAAATTTAAACACACATTCCTTGGCGGACAGGACTCTCCACACAAACTGTTCGCCAAATCTATCACGTAATATCACTTTGTATCTGATATTAAGTTGTACTTTGATGAACAATAATTTGATTATTTTGATGTGTTTACCGCATGGTCAAATAAAGGCTTTCGTGAGAAACATTCCTTTTTTTTAAGTAAATATCCCCATACGAATTCTAACATGCAGCCAATGTTTGAAATTCCATAAAAAATATGTCTTTAAAATAGGCCTATAAATATGTGCATGCGGTTCTATACAGGTATCTTCTTTTGTTAATTTAATAAATTACGCTGGTCCAGGGTTGAAGGTAGTATGTATTCCTTTTAGAAAACTACCTACGGCTGTAAAACGTATAAAATGCAATGCCACCAAACAATTATCCTCAAATCAGTATAGATATCACAGCCTTTAATTACTTTTTTCTACTTCTTATGCTTAAAAAATTTTGATAGATTAATTTAAGTTTCATATATATATACATATATATATATATATATATATATATATATATATATATATATATATATATATATATATATATATATATATATATATATATATATATATATATATATATATATATATATATATATATATATATATATATATATATATATATATATATATATATATATATATATATATATATATATATATATATATATATATATATATATATATATATATATATATATATATATATATATATATATATAATATATATATATATATATATATATATATATATATATATATATATATATATATATATATATATATATATATATATATATATATATATATATATACATATATATATATATATATATATATATATATATATATACATATATATATATATATATATATATATATATATATATATATATATATATATATATATATATATATATATATATATATATATATATATATATATATATATATATAATATATATATATATATATATATATACATATATATATATATATATATATATATATATATATATATATATATATATATATATATATATATATATATATATATATATATATATATATATATATATATATA
>CM063498.1:145209116-145234116 GCA_032207245.1 Pardosa pseudoannulata | reverse complement strand
ATTTGACAATTCAATTTTAATCAATGCAATTAAAAGAATAAATGTAATGAAATGCAATAAAATATTCCATTTCATGGATGTTTTTTCACAGTTTTTAGTATAACGTAAAATAAATTTTATAAATAAAAAATAATATCTAAATGTGTTACCAAAATGCGAATTATAAAAAGATAAATATTTTATACTTAATAGAACTGCAAAAATTATGAATTCCCAATTTTAATGAGAAAGGTGTTTATGAGAAAATATATAAAAATAATTTTGTAACAAATTAGTCTAGACTGTGACGTAGGTGACAGCGCCCTCTATAGGGTATACCAAGAAATAAAGGAGTTCGAGCCTTGCTGTCGACCGGAATGGTCGTATAATGTTGAATTCCCATCCTATTGTTTATATTTCTGTTTTGTGTGTAAATGTTGATGTTTTGTGCAAGTAAATTTTTGTTAAATTAACATTGGCATCTTTATTTATCCCAATTTTAAAATAAAAACAAATCTACGAGATAATATAATTTGTTTTATTCAGCATATCTAAGTAGAAATGCTTATAATTGTAACAAAAAAATTTAATTGTATTAAAGATTCGTTTTATATATTCTTAAAGTACCTTAATTTTTAAACACTACATGTACAATCATCTTACACATTTATCGGCCATTTTTGTTTACATAGCATGGTTTAAACAATAAAATATTAAATATTATGATAAATAACTAATAAAATACACAGGGAAAAGATCAAGAAAATAACCGTTTTATTTCTTAATTTAGTGGTACAAAAACTTAACAATTTAAAATTTAAGTTTTCATCTCCACGCAAAATCCACTCTCAACTTGAAAAAAATTCCAGAGTATTATGGAAACATTAACAGTTATGTTTCCTACAATATATTCCAGGCATTTCAGAAAACTTTGTAGTTACTCTTATTTTTGTGATAAAAAAGTAATTGTTCGATAAAATATTTCCCCAAACAATAAGAACTGCTGAGTAATCAATAAAAGTAAGTCTGGAATAGTTGTTTTATAGCCTTACCTATAATGCATAAACGATATTGATCTGCAAAGGCCCAATATAGTTTTGCGAAGAAATCTTATCTGCCTTTTATTTCTCAAGATATGCATGGTGAGAAGCAGACAGAAAAAGATTCCAAAACGTCCTTTAAGCAAACAAAATTGACATTTCTTCGATACTTTATAATGGTAGAAATTCGAAAAGGTTTTCTTTTTGTGAAGGGAACTTTAGACTTCAAGTTTAGTCTACTTTTAAAGTTGAAAATATATGACTTCAAAAAAGTTTATTCTTGATTTCTTTGTTATCCATTTATGCGTTTTATGTGAATAATTTTATTTAATCACTTACAGGAAAAGTAATTTTTAGGCACAAATGTTTTAATTTTATGCAATATTCTATTATATATTTTCAATTATTTTTTTACATACCATTTAATATGTATTTTATCATATACGAGATTTGGAATTTTAATAGTGGCAACAATGCTGTAAAAAATTTACGTAGCAAAACCAAAGAATATCGCTATATCATACGTGAGCTACATACCTACCTTACTTCTCAGAAAAAGATTCCTATGTCATGTGCATGTGGAGTGACGCAAAGAACTTGTATTAGCTTTGGGTCTTAAGTGTTGTCAGGATGTTTTCAAAACAAGAACAACGAAGTTAAAAATTCAATGTGCCAGAAGTCGTATAACAGGAAGTGGTCATCTAGGGCTTTACCATCCACCTTACTTTCGAAGTCTAAGCTCTTATGACTTTGTGATAATTCCTAAGATGAAGGAACCACTTCATGGCATTCACTTTAGAGATGTTCCAGAAATTCTTGTGTCAATGGATCAGTGCATTCGAACTATCAACATAACATGTACTGCTACAGGTCTTCTGCGACTTCCACATCATTGGAAATGGGTTATTTACAATGCGTTTGGCTATATTGAAGGACTGTAAAACATGGTGTCATGAATCCCTTTTGTATTCCATGTAAATAGTTGCCGCTATTAAAATTCCAACCCTTGTATTTCAAGGATATTTTTTATATTTACCTTAATGTAGTGCACTTTTGGGAAGTATTTAATTTGACAATATGACTTCTAACAACGAGACTCTCAATGTGGAAATCTGATTTTGTTCTTCTCATGTACAGGTGACATGGTAGTGGGAATGCTGGTTCCAGAATTACTGTGAGTCAGTTGAATAATTGGGAATTAACCATCAAATTTATGATGAATGTTTACTATCTGATATTCCTTCCCAAACAGAATATGTATGTTTATGACAGAATAAACTTGAGTGGTCTAGTAATATATCTAGGGTAGTGCGATGGTATTTTTCCTATAATTATTATATATTTTTCCTTTCCACTCAGTAAAAGTGACCTGACTCCTGTGGACATGGAAAGATAAACATACTGTTTTCGTCTACGTAAATTGTTTTTGCCTTCCTTTTATTTATGGTTATAGCTTTGGTTCAACTAGAAAACTAAGGTCTAACTTTTTCCACGTATAAGTACGAATAAAACCGGATCTACTGCTTAAATCCGATTTAAACCTGCTAGGAACATCCAGGTCATCAATGAAGTTTAATCTGTAAAATCGGGTCCAGTCTAATTTGGTTATCCTTTGGTCGTATAGGTCGCATTCTTACAAACATGGAGATTAAATGGATTAAATTTAGACTAACGTTTTATCACTGGAAAAGAAAAAAGTTTATACTTTAAAGATTAGTTTATACAGTTATTAGCTTATAAAGAACAGTTTGTACAAAATATGATAAAAGGAGTGATAGAAAGTAAGATTATATGGTCGATGTTTCTGGAGTTTCTTCTGTTATCGAGAAATCCGTTCTTAGTGGTAATTCTGATCTATTCAATCCTAAATTTCTCAGTTTCAGCCACCTACACCCTACAGCCTTATCTGTAAAATTAACACAGATATAGACTCGTTTAGAATACTATTCCCATGAAAATAAATTGGCTTAAATAATTTATTTCTCTGAGCAAAACATGTATCTCTGAAAAACTTGCAATATATCTTCAGCTTGTCCTAGAATGATGTGGAAAATTTGAAGTCAGTAGTGAAATGGTCCCTGACCACTGATAGAATATCTTTTTTCAATATACTTCCTCCCTATACTTCACTCATTGTCTCTGTTTACTTGAAGGAGCACTTGGGAGACTGACATTTTGCATCAGACAAGGTGGCTAAATAATTCAGCACACCGAGGGCTGAACAATCAAGGACAGAACTTTTACCAGGAGGTCATATACACACTCATTCCACGAAGCGACAAGAGTAACTGACGTCATAGTAAAAAATTGATTAAAAACCTTATGACAAATCAACTTGAGACAAAATGAATAAGTTTGAAAATTTTCCCTGTATCACGGGAAATATGTACATTTGTCACTAGCAAAAGAAATCATGGATTAACGTGTTCGTTGATATGTGATAAGGCCACAAGAAAGATTTCATATTTAACGGTTTTGAAATATATTAATCATGATTTCTATGTTCCGCTTACAGACCGGTTTAAAATATGTTAAGTAATCACTTCCGAGTTAAAATTTAAGTGAGCGTCATACATGTACTATCATCACTCGAGTTTCATTCATGTAAAAACAGAGATAGTGCATTAAGGTTTTTATGATACGCAACAACTAAGTGCTAAGTTATGATTCCTGTTCTCCACATTTTTTGTAAATATGGGCAGAATTTTTGTGTTACAACGAAAACAATTCATTTTTTTTAATTCAGGTTGATTTATGGCAAAAGCTTTAATTGGTTAATATATTTTCTTTGTTTCGTGAGAAATCCGCTTAATCGACCACCAAAAGAGTAATACTAAACTTAATCTCCTGCCATCTCAGCTCAATACGATATTTCCCAATAACCTATCAGATTTAGGTTAAGATAAAAATACTTTTATTGTATACACGTTACACACACTATAACAGCAATATAGAAATATCTTCTTAGTACAATTATGTGAATTTTGGTCAAATAATGCTTTGTCCTTATAAAATTTTCAATGCATATGAAAAAAAAGTTACAAAAAGTAAATAAATCAGGGCATATTTTATAGTTGTACTTGCAAATATTTTTTTTTCTAAACTTTTCTGCATGAGAAATTATTTATACTATAACTAAATTTATATTTATCAAGAAACTCGTAAAAAAATTAGAATCTTTCTCGATTCTTTGTTACAAATATTCCCGGAGTTTTATTTTGTTCCTGTTGGAAGAGCACCACATTGGTTTTTCTTTTCTTTACCGCTTTTGTATCCCATTATATAAAGAAAAAAGGAAACTAAACTACGAATACCGGAATAAGCATTAAGTCTCGACGGCGACTTTATGTCGTAGATGCGGTTACAGGAAGAAATAGTGGCAGTGAGGAAGAATGTGCCACG
Organism: Pardosa pseudoannulata; assembly: GCA_032207245.1. NCBI lineage: Eukaryota > Metazoa > Arthropoda > Arachnida > Araneae > Lycosidae > Pardosa > Pardosa pseudoannulata. The sequence continues at coordinate 145,229,695 of CM063498.1, read as the reverse complement.
TTCGGTCACATATAAAATGGGGGTTATTTGTAATAAATGCAACACAATAACTTGTGAGCTTCTACATTCTACATAAAATGTTTCTTTGGCGAAATAATTAGTATGTTAAAATTATGCCGTTGCATAAACTTATGTATGAATACATTTTAGTATTATATATTTGATTTTCTGTATTGTATACTGAAAACAATATGAAACTTTTATACTTCAGAGTACGGTTAAACAAGAAAATAAAGTGAACAAGAAAATAAAAAAAACATTTTTTCTACTATTAACAGATTAATGAACTAAACTTAGCATGTATTACTTTCTGTTTTATTCTAAAAATATATAGCTATAACAATTTTAAAAGTCAACAAAGCGAATATTTAATCATTATTCTTATGGGAGAATGATTAAACTATTGTTTACTGAAGGGGATAATGACTGCTAATTAATATTCTGTAAAATAGAGTATAGTGGTTTAATGATATTAAAGTAAATGATTATAGGAATCAAGATAAAAATTATGTTGTTAAAATTATGGTGCTAAAATTATGGAGTTGCATAAACTTATGTATGAATATATTTTAAAATTATATATTTGATTTTCTGTATTGTATTCGGAAAACAATATGAAACTTTTATACTTCAGAGTACGGTTAAACAAGAAAATAAAAAGAACATAATAAAAAAAAAACATTTTTTCTACTATTAATAGATTATTGAACTAAATGTAACATGTAATACTGTCTGTTATATTCTAAGAATATACAGCTGTAACAATTTTAAAACTCAACAAAGCGAATATTTAATCATTATTCTTAAGGGAGAATGATTAAACTATTGTTTACTGAAGGGGATAATGACTGGTAATTAATATTCTGTAAAATAGAGTATAGTGGTTTAATTATATTAATGTAAATGATTATAGGAATCAAGATAAATATCTTACTTTATCCTTATTCTCATATGCAAATCAAAAATACTAACTTAATGGGTATAACAAATTTTACTTTGATAAACACAATCTCCAGTAAAATGCAATATTTACATTACAGGATGAATACGACTTATTAAATTTACAACATAGTTTTTCTCAGAAATTTACCTTTCTGATACGATTTAGTACATAGAGAATCACTGTAAAAGGCAAATGATCTTTCAGTTCTTAAAATCTGCAAGTATATAAGTTTGTTGATATTCATACGAAGATGTTCTGTAGTGGTTCACATTTCTTGATGAGGGTAACAATGTCAAAGATAACTTGACGAATTAAATAATTATTTCATGCATGAAGCAATAAATTACGTTCATAGCACCACAGCATAAGGTATTTTGCAAAAGAGATATGTTTGAAATTACTTTGAAAATTGTACTCTGATTTGTATATTTTTTTAATATTTTGAATCCGATCGTCTTGTCTATTTGTCATTTACCCTCTCTTTTCGTTAAAATTTACACTTAGCACACTGTGTATGGGATTTATGGCTTTTATTGGATTTAGTATACAGAAATGCCTGTAGAATCAGTACTTTGGAAGATACCCTGTAAATTATTTTATAAAAAATTTCAAAGAGGCAAAGTATCTATTGATAACTCACACCAAGTTCAAAATGCACGAGTATCTCTTTAAGAGTTCACCTTTAATTTATAAATGCAAAGAACTGCAAAACGATTGTCCTAATTTTGACCATATCACTTACTGTGTTACGAACTGACGAATCCACCATTCTATCCCCATGTTTTATCTCTTAGTTGTTTTTATGCTCTGCTCACTGTCAATTTCTCTGCTTACTGTACGAAATCTCTGGATTAGAGGGCTAGACCCAGGCAATCCAGTTGCCCTACCTTCCTGAAGGTCCTGGTTCTATCACCTGGATTAACCTATTTTGGACCGCTGTCCTATAAACAGGACATCAAATAAAATTCCATTTAATAATAAAGTTATACATATTTTCTGAGTGGATTTTATTTTAACACCTTTAATATAAACACACTTTAGCATAGTAGCAAAAAAAATTGAGAAATCAAATAAATCAAATTATATTGTACTGTAAAATTTATTTTCAGCAACCTCTTATATTTAATTTTATATTTATTATTATTATCATTATTTAAACATTGTGGAGGTTACTTTTAGTTTAAAAACAGAGCAAAAAATGTAGCTGAAAGTTTTTGTTGAAAAATATATTTTTCGTGTGTATTCTGTAAGTATAAAAAAGGTGCCCTAAAATTAAGACAACGGTCCAATCTTGATTATTTTTCTACAAATTCGATATTGCATTAATAGCGCACATTCTTTTCTTATCTTTCAACTGAAACCAGTTCAAACACTTGTTCACACACCTGGACACACCAAGGGATAAACAGATGTCTATTCTATTCAGAAAACTGGAGATTTTTTTGCAAGATAAACTTACTCTCTTACTGCCAGTTCAATAACTGCAAAAGAAAACCTACAATAGCATTCTTAAAATGTAATGTTGGACTTTGTTTTCACTGTGTCCTATGCCATCTATGAATCAGCCTAATGCAATATAAGTGATATTTGTTATGTTTTAGTGGTGTAATGGACCGTTGTCCTATTTAGAGGACAGCAATTACATAAAAAATTTTAAATATGTATCAAAATTTTGGTTTTATATACTTAGTTAAACCATATTAATGATATGGATTAAGTGTTAATAACTTACAGAAATATTTAGTTGGTGTGGTACAATATGAGTTAAAGGGCTTGGCGCAGGGAATCTAACTGAACCACCTTCTTGAAGGTCTTGATCATATCTAATATATACTCGTAATTATATTTTCATTTTAATTGAGGAATAATTAAATGTTAATTGTAAAATACATTAATAGTTTTCAAATGAACTTAAGAAATATGTCATAAACTTACAAACTAACTAGTATAAAGAAAAGAATTATTAACTAAAACATAGATAATTTCCATTATAAATTCCAATTTTATGCTCTAGAATAAAACTTAAAATATACCTAGGATTTCTAATCTGAATAATCAAGCTTACTAAAAGACAATGGCCTCATAAATCATGGAGTTTAATTATTGCTTAAGTGAATAATAATGACATCTGAAGGACGAACATTATCTTTTCTCTAACTTGTTCTGGTAGTTAAATGCAATACGCTGACTCTTATGATAAAGGAATCAAAGCTTGAAAGAAAAGACATTAATCAAAAAACACAGTAATAAAAAGAGATAAAGAATGTTCTCGAGACCATTAGTTTAATAGTAACGTATCCAAAGTTAAAGTAATGAAACAATTATGAAAAATAGAATAGTAAAAAATTTGTATTCTATAATATTTTTGTATAAAATTACACGCTACCCTCAATAGATAAATATAACAAACTGAGGGATTTTTGATCTGTGAGTACATAATGTAGTTCATTTATTTTGAAAAGGATTTTAATAGTTTAATACTATAAATGAATGTCTTTATTGCAGTTCCTGGCATTTGATAGATATGACTTTTAGCCATGTCTTAAGCTCTAATTTTCCCTAAAAGTAAACCTTTTCTAGCTACATCATGTGAAATTTATTTCATTTATCTTTGGGTATTTTCGAAAGTCCGCTGAGTATACTTCAATATTGCTTTCATAAAGTTTATAACAGTAAACGCAAACTTCAGAACTCCATTATAGTCAGGTAATTGTATAGTTTTATTTAAATGGAATTTATTCATATGTTTTAATTTTTCTTTAATAAATAATGTGAAGTTGACATAGATGTGTGGCAGGAGGCTTTGTTCACATAAACCTCAATTTTATTGGTATTTACTTCATATAAGATTGCAATTAATTTTTCAAAAATTCCTCTAAAATACCTATTGATAAATAGTACAAAAAACTCTTAATTTATAGATTTTGAATTTCAACCTACAATATTATACTGCAAATAATATACATCCATTCTTTAATATAGGAACTCTGTACATTAACTCTGTACATTTATGTCGGTCATTTTAGTTTGTGAACCATTAGAAAATTGTCCTCTATTTTCATTGTGAAATTATCGCAATCTCAAAATTTTTCGGCCTTCTTATTTTAAAGAAAATACACATTTTCATTAAGTATGAATAATTTTTTGTTCTTGTAAGTATTTCGTCCATATTTATGTACAAGGAAAATAAATTTTTATAATGTAAATATCAAGTTTGTATAACTCGTAACGTTGTGTCTAGTTTTCGTATGACGTCGGTATAGCCCATAAGTAAGTTTATACATTTTGCAAGTGTGTATCTCACATAACTCTAAAATAATTACCCATAAGAAATTGTATTTTGTAATAGTTGTAATATCTAGTTCTGCATCTTCCCTTTTTATTATATTTTATATTTTGTGTGAATCTGAATATAACAAATATTAAAATATTCTTATCACAACCACATGACAGTACTTGAGTACAAGTCATAATTAATTTCACATATATTGCTTACTGTTCACTATAAGTATTTTTAATTTTATATTCCATAGTTTAAATATATCATATTATCACTTTATAAACATTTCTAATGTTCTTAAAAGTAATATAGTTGAAATGCTATAACTCTATAATATACTAAGTTAAAGAACACGAAAATGAAAGAGAATTAAGATGGTCGTCCACCGAGTTAGACCTTCAATTCATAACTATGTGTCTATGATTTGTAGCTTTTGAAGACTGAGTTCACACTTACAATTTGATAACACTCCAGTTTATAAAAGTATTACAATTATCTGAAATTTATTTACATCGCTATTTATTTATTTATTATTCTGCCCACAAATGGACCCTTAAAATAATGTATAGGTGATACTTTACATCTTTGGGATTTGGGGATGAATATTTTGATAGATATTTTTATATATTTTATTTATTTATTTGTAACATGTGCATGTGATATTTTTTACCTTGTTATATAAATCTTCTTTTTAATCTTCATTTCACAATGATATTTCTTCCCAATATTTTCCTATATCATGTATGGATATATACCGTTAAAATAGTTTTTTTTAACTTGATGATAAAATATTAATTCACATTAGAGTGTCTGTAAACGTTATGTAAATTTTCCCTGCATCAAAGGAATAGCGCTTTATTTTAATACATTAACTTTTTATTAAAGACGGAATTTATTTTCATTTTACTGTGACATTTCGACTTATTTATGTTGAATGGAATCACTATCATTGCAGTAATTTACATTAAATATGTTTGAAATGTTTTTTTTGTGATTTTATAAAAATAAAAATAATTTAGTTGTTAGTTTTTTATAGCTTATTATTATTTACAAATATTTAAAAATGTTTTTGCATTTTTGTAAGAGATTACTGTATTAAGGTAGATTATATTTTCTTAGACAACGCGAAGGTCTTTGCTTAATAAGGTCATCTAACTTATAACCATCCAGCTATGAGTTAACACCTTTATCTACTGAAAGTATATTTTGAATTCATAATTTGAATTTGAGGAAACCATATTTTGTAAAATCAAGCAATACATTTATTTGAAATTTAGGCTTACTAATTTATTTTCATCAATATTTATTTCATTCCTTTCACGAATTTACTATTACTGTAGTTCTGAGATGGTATTTTACATTTCTTTTCATCTAAAAATGAATACTTTTTTATATTTTCATATATTTAATTTATTTCTATATTTTTTACAAACGCACGAGATGTTTTTTATCTTGTTAAATAAATCTTATTTGCTTGTCTTGATTTCAGAATGATTCTTCTTCCCACTCGTTTCTTTCATAATGCTTGAATATAGAGTATTTCAGAAATATGTTTTCCATCGTAAATTAAAAAAAAACATATTTATAGAAGAGTGCCGGCAGTTGTTATGTAAAATGTCACTATATAAAAGAAGTATTACTTCCTTTGAATACTTCAAAATTTAATAAATACTTTTCTTGTTGGTGGAGCATTTCGACTTATTTATGTTGAATGAAATCAATATCTATACAGTAATTAACGTTACATAATGACTTCTGAAAAACTCGAGGTACATGCTAAAATTTTTACTTCACTGATCATATATTTTAGAGATATATTTTCATATATTTAATTTATTTCTATATTTTTTTCAAACGCACGAGATGTTTCTTATCTTGTTAAATAAATCTTATTTGCTTATCTTGATTTCAGAATGATTCTTCTTCCCACTCGTTTCTTTCATAATACTTGAATATAGAATATTTCAGAAATATGTTTTCCATCGTAAATTAAAAAAATACATATTTATAGAAGAATGCCGGCAGATGTTATGTAAAATGTCACTATATAAAAGAAGTATTACTTCCTTTGAATACTTCAAAATTTAATAAATACTTTTCTTGTTAATAGAGCATTTCGACTTATTTATGTTGAATGAAATCAATATCTATACAACAATTAACGTGACATAATGACTTCTGAAGAACTCGGGGTACATGCTAAAATTTTTATTTGATTAATCATATATTTTTAGAGCTTCTTCAATTCATATAAAAATCTGTGAGGTACTTAAAACATATAACAAATTTTAATACTTATAAAGTTATGAAATCATGCATGTTAATTGATTTCGAAAGTATCTTACAACAAATAAAATAGAAAAATTTTAAATTGTACATTTAGTCATTATCGGAATTACTTAAAAATTTCTACTTGATAGGTATACCCAATCTATGTTAGTTTGTTTGTATAATTTGTAGAATAATATAACTCAGAGAATAAATCATTTATTTTTATTGAATAATTACTTTTAATTTCCTTCTGCTTCAACGACTCTTCAAATTTTCATGAATGTCCGAATTATCTCAAAACGGGAGAGTTTTCTGTATTATTGATTTCTACTATAGAATGAAGTATTGAAATCCCTTTAATTTATTTTGATGTCAACACTTATATTTGAAAAGGAGTTAACAAGAAGACAGTTATATATCATTTAATGTAATATATATACATATATATATATATATATATATATATATATATATATATATATATATATATATATATAAATATATATATATATATATATATATATATATATATATAATATATATATATATATATATATATATATATATATATATATATATATGTATATATATATATATATATATATGTGTATATATATATATATATATATATATATATATATATATATATGTATATATATATATATATATATATATATATATATATATATATATATATATATATATATATATATATATATATATATATATGTATATATATATATATATATATATATATATATATATATATATATATATATATATATATATATATATATATATATATATATATGTATATATATATATATATATATATATATATATGTATATATATATATATATATATATATATATATATATATATATATATATATATATATATATATATATATATATATATATATATATATATATATATATATATCCTTATTTAATTGTCTACATTTTTTCTTCTATTTAATTCAGATGAATTTTATCACAGTCTTAAATTCAAAAGAAGATATGGTCTCCCAATTACTTATGTACTTTTAATTAGAATAAATTCTTCTTACCCCCTGACGCAATAACGAGTTTTAACAAGTATATTAAATTTAAACACTCATCGTTTCCTTTTATAGCAAGTTAAATTGGACGAATTCATTCTGAAATTAAGATTATAAATGGATATTGTTTATTATGTGCTTGTTTATCTTTCCTTATATGGTGTATCATGGTCTAAATAACGTAGTTCTTTTAAATATACCTCCTACAGCCAATGGTGTTATAAGAAATATGGCACATAAGCAAATACATCCAACGTTGAAAATAATCTTTTTGATGCATAAAGAGATTGGATTTTTCAAGGTTACTATTATAAATGCATTATTTTCATATACATTAATACAAATGCGTATATAAATGCATTTGTGTTTTAAGCAATGCTCGCATGGGTTACTTTTTTGAATATATACATTACGAATATGACTAGTATTGCATACCATTTGAATTATAATTTTAGTCGATAACTTTTTTTACACAAAGTATCATTTTAAATCGTTTCAGTTCAATAATTTTTTTTCTACTCACTGGCATATAATTTCTATCATTTATAATGATTTAAATTATATATTAAAAAGAATCCAAATTTATTATTTCTTAATTTGATTATGCTATCAATATGACTAGGATGAACCAAACTATTAAATTTACTTTTAAAATATTTAATTAACTTTAAAAATATTTAATTATTATTGAAATAGTAAAAATATTAAAATATTACTAAATGTTTCTCTTTTTTATATTCAATACTATTTTATATCGTCCCCAAGATATTATTAAAGTACCGAAACAAAATAGTTTCTTGAATTTTTATTTACAAAATTGCATGGTTTGTAAAATATTACATTCAACTTATATGTTTTGTTTTTTAACAGTAGTAATGTTGTTAGCAATTCTGATCAGTAACATTAGGATTGAATTATATAAAATGTAAAATCTAAAAATTAATCCTTTAATACACCTCTGAACGCCTAATTTTAAGTTAACCAGTAGAATTCCAAAGACCAGTGGATTACGTTTAAAATGCTTTTTTCAATGAATAATGCATGGGTGTTTTGTTTGATATCGCAAATTTTTCAAAGGATTGAAGGTCATATTACAAGCTAACTTTCCCAAAATAAATCTGCTATAAAATCGTAAATTTAATTTGCTGATTTTTCAACCTGTACAAGTAGGCATATGTTTCGGATTTAATTCCTATTTTATATATAACAATCAATACAGTCCATAACACCGAAACAATTCTACATTTTGCTTCACTGTGGAATGTTTGTTCTACAGTTTTTCTCAACTGCAGTTTTATATTTGATGCTTATACAAACTATAATTCTGATTTAGTAATTCTGATCAGAGTAACATTAGGATTGAACGATATAATATGTAAAATATAAAAATTAATCCTTTAATATATCTCTAAACGCCTAATTTCACGTAAACCATTAGGATTTCAAAGAGCAATAATCCCGTTAAAGATAAATTTCCGAATGAATAATGAATTAATGGATTTTTTGTATGATATTGAAAGATTTTTCAAAGGATTGAAGGTAATATTACAAGCTAACTTTTCCCAAATAAATTGGTTGAAAATCGTAAATTTAATCTGTTGATTTTTCAAACTGTACAAGTAGACATAGTTTTTTGATTTAATGCCTATTTTATATATAATAATCAATACAGTCCATAACACCGAAACAATTCTGCATTTTGCTTCACTTTGGAATGTTTGTTCTATAGGGTTTTTCAGCTGCAGTTTTATATTTGATTCTTATACAAACTATAATTCTGATTGAGTAATTCTGATCAGAGTAACATTAGGATTGAATAACATAATATGTAAAATCTGAAAATTAATCCTTTAATAAATCTCTAAACACCTAATTTTACATTAACCAGTAGAATTTCAAAGAGTAATGGATTCCATTTAAGATAATTTTTGCCAATGAATAATGCATGGGTTGTTTGTTTGATATCGAAAATTTTTCAAAGGATTGAAGTTCATATTACAAGCCAACTTTTCCAAATAAATTGGTTGAAAATAGTAAATTTAATCTATTGATTTTTCAACCTGTAAAATTAGACATATATTTCAGATTTAATGCCTATTTTATATATAACAATCAATTAATCCATAGAACCAAAACAATTCTACCTTTTGCTACCCTTTGAAGAGATTGTTCTACAGGTTTTTCCTAGTGCAGTTTTATATTTAATGCTTGTACAAACTATGAATAATAAAGTTTAATACCAAAAATATAAGAAAATGGTTTTACTTAAATTAAACACACGAATATTTATTTGTTTTAATTTCGAAATGTTCCACATGTTTATTGATTAGATGCATCGAAACAAAGCTCCATTTCGGTTAAAGTAATTATTTTAAAATTCGTTATCGCATTAAATATTCTAATGCTTCATTAAATAAAGTATGAAAGCTTTTAGAGCTCTTGTGTTTGTTGAAGAAGAGTCTCGCGAAGAATGATAGCTGTTTAATCCCATTACTTAAGTAATTACATTGGCAAATAAAACTGAAGGACCGAACACAGAATCCCTCACGATTATTGTGTTATACATCATTAATGAGTATTTTAATTCAAACGCTAAGTAAAAACTTTGTTTGTAATCTGATAGAAAATCTGTTTCAATAAACTCTTTTTAAACAGAGTTAAAGTAGCGAATTTAGCCCGTGAAAGAGAAAAGCATCGATTTTTTTCTATTTTATTTCGCGGGACTAAGTTCTTTAGAATTTCTCGTGTCCTTAAATTTCCGCAAGGCGCTTCAGAAAGGTGAGCTTAGAGGAAGAAGCAAGAAAAAAAAAGAAGAGATGAATTTTCTATTGAAGTACTTTGCACGGTAAATAACGTCCTATTTCAAACCACCACCGTTTCCATGGAAACGATATAAAAATGCTTCTTTTTCGTTCCCCAAAGCTTGACATTTCAACTGAAACGTTGGATCCGGGGATTGAAGTCATCTCATTTATGTAGGGAAAAAAAGTTTTTCTTTTGATACATTATGCAGGTATAAGCAATTATTATAAGAATGGATTTTTAAGAGATTTAATGGAAATGATAATGTGTTTACACAAGCATAAAAATTCACACATCTATCAGAGTTAAACTTGAATACGATCGTTTAGAAACGTGCTTTGAGGGCATCATCATCAATTTGATAATGCATTTTTCTGTTTGTGAAGTTTGCTTTTTTTCTTTTTTAACACACAAAAACCCCTCAAAGCATAATTAAAGTTAGAAAAACTGCTTATTGTCATAATTCTCAAATATAACCTGCAAAATGAATGTTTTTTTTGCTGATGTTTCTGCTTCAGAATAAACCAGAGCAATATCAATTTTTGGATTATATTAAGAAAAATTATTATTTTTCTTTCTAAAATATTATAAAATTTATAATGAAAGAATAAATTAAAAGATTAAGCTCAAATAAATATAAGCTCAGATATATATATATATATATATATATATATATATATATATATATATATATATATATATATATATATATATATATATATATATATATATATATATATATATATATATATATATATATATATATATATATATATATATATATATATATATATATATATATATGTGTGTGTGTGTGTGTGTGTGTGTATCGTCATCCGATGTTAAGGAGAATGGAAAACAGTCTTTTTTGATAATAATAAATTTATTAATTCATAGAGCTATTTGAAAGCAACTTGAGCCATTTTCATTTTTCGGAACTAAGCTTGGCAAAGGTGTTGACCTCTCCATGTCCACGAGCTAACTGACTGTTATCTGCTTCCAAGCTCTTCAAATTGTTCCAAAATGCTTCCACCTGATCGGATTACCCTATATGCTTATGTGAGCGTGGGTCTTTTTCATTTATTTTATTATTATAAAAGAGTTCTCTTTTTAAAATTGTAACTCACGTAATTTCCAACTACCCCTTTTATAGACGTGATATATATATATATATATATATATATATATATATATATATATATATATATATATATATATATATATATATATATATATATATATATATATATGGTAGTATGAGTGTGTAGGTGTAGTTTAATTTTCCCAATGAATTTACCTATGGATGCAACTATTGAAAATATTAAAACTCAAACAAAAATTACGTTAATCAAATACATTTCAAAGTGCTTATTTAAGTATTTTTTTATTTGTGACTGACTTCGAAATATACAGGTGTCTTCCAGACACCATTATAATGCTAAGTTCACTTTCTCGAATAACATTTATATTTGATGTAAACCTATTTTAAAATCTTTAAATAATTGTTTATTTTAGAATCTAGTTTTAATATTAAAATCATTATTATTAAAGACAAACAAATTAATTAGTTGATGTTCATTGCACTTTACTTCATCTCCGGTAAATAATATATATGTATGAGCCTTTGTATATTTAAAACACTCAGATTGTTTTATTACATTTATTACAATTTTTCGTTTCCTGTTTATAAAGATAGTGTTCTTTAATAGGCTTTGTCACTAACATTTTAAGAGATGCATTAATTAAATAAAGTACATTTTTATTGATACAAATGTTTAACTTTTATTTCAATTCTATTTACATTGTATATACTTTTAATTGATGTTTTAGTGTTGAAAGACGCTACACTGTAATATTAATAATCTAAGCAATCAATCAAAATAAATTTTGCTATGACATTTATTATATATATATCATTAATTATATATTTTGAATACGTAAATATATGTAGGAATAAGTAATACTTTATTACCAAGAGAATTCGTATTGTATTTCTTTGACTTCCTACTCAAATATTAACGTTTATCAGTTGCAGAGCATATTTATTTCTGTCTTAATTAAATTCACGTTTTCTAAGAATAGCACTAATTATATCTCTGAAATTGAGGTAATAACTAATTTATTACAAACGCACCTGTATTAAAATGTATTTATAATATAGTATTTGGGAATATGTTTCTAATTAATTCATTTATTGAAATTCTTTTTATTTGCTCAATTCTAACCTCTTTTTTTATAAATAATTTTTAAAATATTTTCATTTAAAAATTCCTTTAAAGTACTTTCAAATTCATTTTGATTATAGTAAATGTAATTAATCTAACTATCAGAATTAAACTTTTTGTCTGTTTTCCCAATTCTTTTTTTCTTTTTGTGTCTCAGCTGTTTTTTCATTTTATCAAACAATTCTTTCTGACTTTTTTTCTTTCTTCCTCCAAATAAGAAAAGTTTTTGTTTTAAAGTTTTTGTTAGTTCCTGTAACTGTTGACTCACAGTTACTTTGGAAAGAATTTATTTTTCTTAATTTCTCCATTAATTTTATATTTTCTAATCTACAGGAAAACAAACTAATAGAAATTACGTTAACTAAATTGAACGAAGGTTATAAGATACAAGTTTCTAATGTATATTGATCTACCAAAGACAAAACATTTAATGAAGCCAATTAAAAATTTAGACTTTCTGATTTAATATAACTTTTTATTTACAAAGGATCTAAATCATTTAAATTTCGATAGATTAAATGTACATTAAATACTTTTGTAATAATAAATCCATTGATTACTTATGAATATACCCAAATTGAATATAATCTAATGATTTATAATGTAATGATAGTGCTGTCAGATACATAAATCTCCGAAACACAAGTCAAATTCACAATCACAATGATGAGAGATGAATGTATCAAGTCATCTCTATTGAAGTCTATATAAGATCATCATGAGAAATCCCATCTGTCTTTTTTTATCTCCTTTACTAATGTGAAACTAAATATTCGTAGTTTAAACCATTAACACTAGATTGCCTAAGGCAGTCATTTTGACTATTTTTTAATTTCAATTAGAAAAACAATTATGAAATATAATGACACAATTTCTTAGAATTTCGTGACTTTTTCTATAACATATAAATGGGTTTATGAATAATTGTAGTTACTTCCGCTCTCCTTTATTATATAATATTAAAAATTAATTTTAAACAAATTTCTTTACATATTTGTTATTTTTCCACAATGTAGTCATTTTGACTGTTTTGGGGCAATATAGGTATACAAGAAATCTCGGGCAATTTAGTGTTAAAAATATTTCATATTTTCCATCTTGAATCGTTTATAAATTTCATATAATAAAGTTAATAAACACCTTCAAGCCTGTCCTGCTATACACATACACACATACATATTAGGGAAAATATTAATATACAGTTCTTTAAATATAAGACTTTGATTGTATAGAAGATAACTGATTGAATGGTATATATATTTTGCGACTCCTTCAATGTTTCTGAGTCAAGAAGTAACGTGAAGAAGGATCACAGATTTAACGAAATTTTGAACTCACTTTTATTTCAGGAGTAAATAGTTGATATGTACAAAGGGATTCTGATATCCCAAAACATTCGAAATACAAAGGATTGTTGCTTGGATAACACATCAACGATGATCACAGTCGTAGAAGAAAATATAATATTCTCACACGATGGGAAGGCTTTTCCAGGATGCAACTCGAACCCAAACTATCTCCCGTTCGTTGTCCGAGACTCTACCGTTCTTTTTATAAGCGGACTTTACTAGTCTCCTGAACTCAATTGCTAAAAAGATGGCTCCGGTCAAAATTAACGGAAGCCTCCACGAGGTCAACGCACCTGCATAAAAAACTATCGAAAAGCCCCGTTTCAAAATTCTAGTCGGTCCTGCCATCCGTGTTCTGTTCAGTCACGATCCCAGTTACCTGAAAACACCAGCTCTTGTTACAGTCTGTTAATTAGTTAATTAGTTAGCCTGTTATCGGATTCTCATCGTGGACTGTCCTTTCTGGAACCGTCTTAAAGTAATGCTCTGGAATCATTACCACAACCTATTAAGGCGTATAGTCTATTCAACTGAACTGCCAGTCTCCCAGACATTGTATCTCCGCGCTATTGTAGTCTGATCACGTAGATGGGATCCAGCTCGGCTGATTTCGATAATTAGTAATCTAAACTAAGGTTTCTTTACAATTCAAAACATTGAACATAATACCAAAGACCGATGTGTGCAATTTAGAAATATAATGTGAGTTTTTAACTCAAATTATTGAATTTTTTTCTGAACTTCCTAAGATTTGATAAAAAAGAACAGAAGGCTTTTAGTTCTTGAATATATAAACACCCCCATGAGGTTCTTATTTTGTATCTCTGGTGAAAATATTCTCAAAATAGCCAAAAATATTTTAGAGAAAAGTTCTTTTATTCACAGTCAGCTAGTCAATACTTGTACTACGAAGAACATTTTTCTTCTAAAATAAGGCCCTACATAAAATTTACTCTGGGTTAGAAAACATTATGTGCATTCCAAAGGGAGCATTAACGTTTAATGAGGGAAAATTACTAAAGAAATAATGGTGCAGAGAAAAGACAAGAATCTGAAAATATAAAAGGACTATTTGTTTTTAAAAATATGGATAAACATTTATTTAAAACTTATAACTATTTAACAAGTTGAAGGAAATATTAAATTTCAACAATTGATGTGTTTTATGCGAGTTATGATAATTCTGTAAAGGATTCAGTGTCTTTATCAAAAATGAATAAATTTACTTTTTTTAATGTGTCTGGGAACTATCTAATAACACATCTAGCTACATAGTTTACACTTAGAGTCAGATAAAATAGTACTAATTTATGCTTTTGACGAAGAATATAATAAAATTTCAACGATTTGACAGGTAATGGGATATACATATTTATCAGAGAAATATAAGCTATACATAGTATATGATAAAATAAAACAAACTTTGAAAGATAAAACTTTCTCTTATTTATTTACACATTTTTTTATCATTATAATATAGGCAATGATTTGTTTGGTTGACTATTTTGCAACACGATCGCTAATGAGACACGGACTTACTGCATAAAGCCGACCCTGCACGGCTGCTAATAACCATGCCATAGTGGGATTGGAACCCACGAATTCCAGTACGCAACATCAACGCCCTAACCATTAGGCCATCATCTAGACAATGGATTTATTCTTTTATTTTAGGTTAATCAATTCCAAGTTAATTCAGAATTAATCAAGGTTGTAAGAATTTTTTTTAAGAAAAACAGGTATTAACATGTATGTGTTAACATCATAAAACGATGATGATAAGTCATAATTATTATTATTATTTTAAAAACCTATTTAGTAAATTACTAAATAGACCATATAAGTGCAATATATTTGGTATTTTGTTTATTTCAATATAATTAGAAAAAATTTATACCAATACTTCATTTTTGGTATTTTAAAAGTTTTTAATTTATTATAAACTAAAGGTATACTCTTCCCCATTAAATATGACTAAATATCAAAAGTGCAGTAAAAAATGATACCATTTTATCATAATTTATCGATTTATTTTTAAAATCCTAAACGTATATCAATTATAGAAACCGTAATGAATTATATATCTCCCTTATCTACAAACTTTCTCATAAAAATAAGTTTCACTTTTGAGATACATTTTATTTTGAAACTAAATGCAATATATATAAGAATCGACATTGTTTGATAATATAAAATTGATTTACGTATGCATAATCTTAAAAGGTATCGAACAAAAATAATAGTTATCGTTTAAGATATTTTATTCCAAGATATGGAAAATAATATTTTGAAAAATACGCGATATATCAAGAAATAATTTACGTTAAATTATCTTTCATGTTATCAAGCGTTTATTCGTGTTTTCTTTATTTCAAATTTATTAATTTTTTAAAAACATGTTTCATTCGCTTTTACAAGAAATTTAGTTATTTTTTATAAATATGGTTTAAATTTAACCATAAAGATTATGGGTTCAAATATACACACAATATTAGAAAAAATATATAAGAAAAAAAATTGAAATGGAAAGTCATAGCATAAATGGAAAATTTTACTTTATGAAAATTTATTACAGGTTTAACTAACTTTGGTAGAGTTTACACTGTGTTATACATGTATGGTTTTCGTATGAAAAATAATAGAAAATAGTACCTTTTTCACTGTTATCTAATTTTATTTCTATTTTAGGAACATTAGTAATTGTTTGTTAAATGCCATTTTATATACCCATTTATATTAATGTAAGAATTATCACTGTCTAACTAGCAATTTTTTATAGTCACACGGTATTTTTAATTTCGTAAACTGTTCAGTACTTACGAAATATAAATGATTTCATAAAATGTGCTTCTCTAAATATTCCTGCAAAAATACAAATGTCCCAAAACATAAGACTAATTTTTAAACTAAAAGGAGTATTGTAGTTTCAGAGTGATATAAATGCTTAACCTTTCAGTTTCAATACCTTTGAATTAAAAAAAAAATTCTGTTTCCACACGTATGCATTATTTATTATTTAAAATTACTCATGAAACAATTGGTTTAACTTCATTTAGCATAGATAAAATAGTAATGAAAATATGCTTAGCTTACCATTCTTTACTATTTATCTGTTTCACTTAAATCAGAGATTTCAGGGATTTATCACTTACCTAAAAAGAAGAAACAAATTATTCAAAAGTATAAGAACACCAATAATTTACTACATCACATATTTAAAAAATAATCAAATTATGAGACAAGCTTAGTTGTTAAATGTTAGCAATCAAGCATTTATAAGTATGTTCATATTGATAAATTCATTTAACTGATTACTGAATGATATGGAATAAGTAACAAATTTCTGGATCTGAAGAATAACTGTTATAACAAAACTCTATGACGATTTATTTCATATTACTTTTAACTTAATGTATAACATACTAAAACATACTACTTTTACATTAGAATCATAGTTTCTACAAGCATCATAACCTCTATATAACCGTTCAATTCGCGATATTTTAAACTCTTTCTCAGAAATATTTTGCTAGAAATAAAATGATACAGCAAAACGTTAACGAATTAAAATTTAGGAGTCATATATATACACGGTTAGTTGTATATATATATAGTCAGCAATATATATATATATATGGCATGTATATATTGATAAATATATTTATGATTATATATATGATATGGAATAAGTATCACATTTCTGGATCTGAAGATATAACTGTATATAATAAAACTCTGTGACGATTTATTTCATATTACTTTTAACTTAATATATATATACATATAAAACATATACTTTTATATATATATCACAGTTTATATATATATATATATATATATATAACAGTTCAATATATCTTAAACTCTTTCTCAGAAATATATATATATATATATATATACATATATATATATAACGAATATAAATATTTATATATATATATATATATATATATATATATATATATATGTATATATATATGTATGTATATATATATGTATATATGTATATATATGTATATATGTATATATATATATATATATATATATATATATATATATATATATATATATATTATATATATATATATATATATTATATATATATATATATATATATATATATATATATATATATATATATATATAATATATATATATATATATATATATATATATATATATATATATATATATATATATATATATATATATATATATATATATATATATATATATATATATATATATATATATATATATATATATATATATATATATATATATATATATATATATATATATATATATATATATATATATATATGGGTTATGTTCGGTGTATTCATTCCCTCATTTGTATTTGGTCTGCATATACATTGGCCCATTCATTACAAACCTATAATTATATTCGAATGCTATATAAGTATTGATACTTAAAGCCACCAAGTTACCAATTATAATTATAATCTAATATAAACAGTTTGGGAAAGTGTTTAACCTTTAAATATGGTATTCATTGATACGCACGAGAACATAAACTTATTTCTTGCTTACGTCAGTTAATCGTATATAAAGACTCTTCATAACTTGGCATTGATTGCTAGCTTCCCCCACGTATGCTCTTTACACCCCTGACTGACTGACTTTTTTTGTGCCTTGATTGCATTAAGAGAATGTACAATGTTTTATGAGAGGGAGCTCCAAACATGGATTATTTTATTAAACTGTACAATTTTAATTTGTTATCTGTTCTTTCGTTGCTTAGCGACTGTATTACATTGAACATGGATATAAATCTTTATCCAATTTAGATATAAGTTTTTAATAGGTAAAAAAGCGTTGTTACAGAAATATTTGGTTTGGAGTGCTACGGTCGACTTTTTGCAACACGAGGGATAATGAGACCAGAACATACTGTCAAAAATATTTGAATGATGCAAATTATGCACGTTTACATAAAGGATTTTATTCAGTAGTAATTTTAATGAAGAAGTAAATAAAATAATTGTATTTGCCTAATTTTCAACATTACAAAATTACATTTTATACCTAGAACGTTTTGCATGCCAAGAAACCTTTATTAAATAATTTTATTATAACACAGTTTGTACAAATTTCACGGCATGCGGAGTAAATAAAAAAGATAACTATATTTTAATTTCCAATATGGTTTTTAGTTAAAATTTTGATTTTAAATAAAAATACTACCAGAAATTTTCTCGTTAATAATCTCAAGATACACTGTATTCTCAGATTATATTTACATTTTTTTTTGCTCTCTTTTCTTATCGGAAAAAATATTTCCCAAATTTTTATTTTCCTTTTTAATACGAACAAAAACTAAATACTTTTTTTCCGGGTTTTTACTTCATAGAGATATAACAATAACAGAAGCATAAAAAAAAGTTGAGATTAAGTGAGATGCGAATATAAGCGTTTGGGCTTAATAAAAGCGTAACATAATTTAGAAAGGAGGATCAATAAAGGCTTTTAGTCTAGAATTAAACTCGAGTGTTTCTTGAAGAAAATTATAAAGAAAATAAAGTACTCTTAGTTGAGGCTTGTTTTTTAAGAAATTTAGTGTTAAGAAATGGTAGTGCATGTTTGGTTTTAGTTTCATATCTTTCTAGGATATGCTGTTAACTGGAATTTTTTAAGCTAAAATATATTTCTATTCTGTTCTTTATAGAGATTTTTAAAATGTTTGTTACAAAAAATTATGCAACAATAACATTTGCATCAATTAACTGAAATATAATTTAGACTGGAGGATGAATAAAGGCTTTTAGTCCAGAATTAAACTCCAGTGTTTCTCGAAGAAAATTATAAAGAATATAAAGCCCTCTTAGTTGAGGCTTGTTTTTTGAGAAATTTAGTGTTAAGAAATGGTAGTGAATGTTTGGTTTTAGTTTCATATCTTTATAGGATATGCTGTTAACTAGGATTTTTTGAGCTAAAATATGTTTCTATTCTGTTCTTGATAGAGATTTTTAAAATGCTTGTTACAAAAAATTATGCAACAATAACATTTGCATCAATTAACTGAAACATTTAGCCTGGAGGATCAATAAAGGATTTTAGTCGAGAATCAAATTCGAGTATTTCTCAAACAAAATTATAAGTAAATTAGTGATTAATTGAGACTTAATCATTCAAGATTTTAGCATTATTAAGTTAAGTCCTTATTTGTTTATAATTTTATTTTTTCTAAAATATAATGTAATCTCTGTTTCTCTTTGTAATCTCTGTTTCATTTTTGTTGTTTATAAAGCCTTTATGTAGAATTATTAAAGTATTCTGACTCCACAACCTTTAAAACAATTCAAGAATTAGAAAAAAAAGAAAAAAGGTTTGACTTCATTCCACAACAAGAATATTATAGTATAAATATCTTAAAAATTGTAATATTAATGAATTAATCTTTGAATATGTATGTACGCAATATGTAATAAGGTGCTTAACCTGTTAAATAACCTGTTAACCCTTTAAAGTTCACTATTGAAAATTCTTTGGGATTTCATGGAATTAGGTTATAATTGATAACTATGAACCTTATACATATATGAAATATGTGAAAAATATTAAAATTATTTCAGTACGGTGGTGGGTTTTAACTATGAAACTATCTACCCCCTTGTGCGGCTCGAA
>CM063498.1:145196616-145204116 GCA_032207245.1 Pardosa pseudoannulata | reverse complement strand
TAACTTAAATTTGTTATTGTTTTAATCTGTACAAAAATTTGTATTTAATTCTGACACATCTTTCTGTTTCTGCTTTCTCTTTTTTGTTTACGCCATACTCTACTTAAAAAGGAGACACATGAAAGTTAAAACCACTTTGTAGTAATTTATTTGTATGCAGAGATATATTTATCAGGTGTAGACCGTATTTTATCACTCAAGATGTGTTAAACCGTAAAATTCCTTCTTGCAGTGGTAAATCCCTCGGTGATAAGATTTGTGAATATCCAGAGATTTCAATTTCTGTGAGTGTTCTCCCATGCTACCTATTTCCAAAACAACTTTATTTTGTGCTGGCAAAAATACATCATTTCAGGTGGAAAGAAAAATAAAAGATGGAATATTTCCTTATCTGCATATACCAGGATTCAAGAATTTACTAGTAACACTTAGTTTTGTCTTATATATCAATCAATCCGATAGCGCTTTGGGAAAGCAGACGTAGATGTTTCCACTGCTTTCATATTTGTGTATATCTATCTGTATGTACAAAAGTGTGTTGATTTTGATTGCTCATGTGTGAGTTATTTGTGTGATACACAAATACTTGTACAGGGAAATTCCCTCGGTGATAAGACTTGTGAATAGAGATTTTATTTTCTCCTATATTACCTATTTATAAAACAACTTGATTCTTTGAAGACGAAAAAAGTCATCATTTAAAATGCACAGGGAAAAGAAATGATGGGCAATTCTATCATCTGTATATGACGGACTTCTAGAATTTCTAAGCAACTCAACGTTTTTCTTTATACAAAATGAATCATCTAGGTTGCACTTTAGAAATTAAACTGGGGTATTTCCATTGATATCCTCTTCCTAATTCTTTACACATAAATAGAATATACTCTTGTTTGTTTTTGTGAGTGGAAATTTTGTGATTCTTTTAGTGGTAAATCCTCATTGATAACATTTGTGAATATCCCGAGATTTCTATTTCTTTCAGATTTTCCCCTGGTACCTATTTCGAAAACAACTTTTTTATATGCAGGCTAAAAATTCAACTTTTCAAAAGGGTAGTAAAAATAAAAGGGGAGATATTATATCCTCTGCATACAGTAGACTTCAGAAATTCCCTGGCAACTCGACGTTTTGCTTTAAAAAGAATGAATCGGTTGCACTTTGGGAAGCAGGCGCAGCTGGTTCTACTGCATTCATATTTCTCTCTCTCACTCTTTCTCTATCTCTCCATATATATGTATAAGAGTATCCGTTTGTTTGCTTAAGTATGTGTGATTTATGCAAGTCCATATGTTTTGTTGTGGTGTCAATTTTTAGACTTGTATTTTATAATACCACTAGATGGTTACTGTGAAGCTTAAAATGGCTTTCCTCCATTTTATCACCAGATATTACGAATTTACTGATATTATCTCTTGAAATTCAAGGTAGAAGGCAGTGCATTAATGTTATTTTTGTATTTTATTAAGGCTTATAAAATTGTTTAATTACTGGTAACAATTTGGCGTCTGAAACACTCGTTTACTCAGCAACCTGTAATTTATCTCAGATTAAAACTATTTATATTCAGGTTTGAATTGTTTTTTGCATTAAGATATAAATGGAAGTTTAGTTATAATTCAAAGTTTCTTGTTATAACTACAGCCTACTTTTCGTACGTGTATACATGTTTCATGAAAAATTACTAGCTTGCTCTGTACTCTTGGTTTAGCTTTTTTCAAAACAGTTGAGAACGGAATGGTATTAAAATATGCCATTGTTATACAAAATCATTGGATTTTTTTAAAAACAATTAATTGAACAGTAGAAAAAACTATTAAGTAATTTATAATATCAATAAAATTTTAAAAAAATTACAAGAAAATGTTGTTAAATAAATTAACTTTTTAAAATTTTACATTAATTTAAATTTGCATTTTTATATACAACAATGAAAAACAATTAACTTATTATATACCATATACTGCTGCTGCAAAAAACGTTGCTAAAACAATGATAAAATTTAGAAATTTCTTTTGCGTTTTATTTTAAAAATTCATAAAATGTATGTTATATTTCAATATTCCTAGCTAATTAATAAATACTATATACGACATTATTATACCTATACAAATTAAAAATAAAAATATAGTGAAGTCCTTAAAATTTTGTAAAATAAAAAGAAACAAAGAAATGGAAAGAATATATTTTTTAAAAAGTCTTAAAAAGTATCTGAAAAGCGCAATTCAGAAAATTTGTCGTTTTCAAAATCTTGATATTCCAGTCATATTTTTAAATGCTTTAAAATTATTTTGTTTCCGTGTTACTATAAAATAAGCATTGATATATGGAAAGTTATTAACATAATAATTGCAAAAATGTTGTTCATAACATTTAAAATGTTCGTGACATCCATAAATAAAATCGTAAAGATCCTTTTAAACAAAAAAGCGTTACTCACTGCTGTTTTCAACCAGTTCTAATATTTTTAATATACAGAGTAACTATATATAATGAAGCGTTATCGAATGATTTATTCAAACAATTTGATAACAGAATAAAATAATTGCTCTCAATACAGAAATATTTCAAGCATTAAGCGATTTAAATTATTCCGATATCTGATTTTACAGGCATCATTACTTTTACGATAAAAGCTTCTTACCAGAAAAACACATTTTTATAGTATAGAAAATAAAATAATGTTTATTAAACCTTGATTGGTAAGTTTCTTTCATTAAATTCGTTGAAATTTGTGCTGCTGAAAGACAAAAAAATATTTTGATTTTAATTCTGATTAGCTGAGTTTATTATTATTTTTTATTAATTTATTTATTACTTAGAGAAAAAATTAATTTGCGATAGTTTTAAAAAGTTCTTAAACTCACTAATCAGGCGTAAAATATTTTTTTGAGAATTTTCTGTAAAACGCTAAAATTTCATCTGCTTTAGGACAATTTTTTAAGAGTGTTGGCTGTTTTGAAGCAAAAAATAAGCTAAAAACTCTCTTTAAGGTATTTTTAGGATCATTTCATTTCTATTTAAAGGACTTTGTATAGTTTTAATGTATCAAAAATGTATTCAATTAACAATCTACAGATTTCTGAAAATATATTATAAGTTTCAACAACTTGAATATTTAAAGTAATATAGCCATCAGAAATAAGTTATATCGAAATGTTACAAAAACTTTAATATTTTTTTAATGAATCATTTAGGGTAGATCATAAGTGCTGCTAAAAGCATATGATATACAAGTAATCAGTTTTATCTTCTATGAAGTTCGGTGATATTCAATTAAATCAATTCAATTTATATACATTGACGTGGCATCTCTCATGTATATCAGTGTGCAGGTCTTCTGTCCATACCCTTCAGTTTCGAGTGAATAATTGTCCGATCTGCCATGCAACAAGAAAACATATCAGGATGGTAATTATATCAGTTATCCATATTATTACGACCTGGACTTATACACATTACCATTGTAAAAGAGGGATTTTTTTCAACAATTACAACAGCTTAAGGAATTTTGAATTCGTGTCGATTAACAACCAGAACTGAACTATTACTTATAATGTTACTCTGAGTTTTTGAGATTCGAGCAGACTAGAATTTACAAAAATGTTATATTTTAAAAATAACGGTTTATTTTTAAAATACAAAGTATTTTAACACAGCATACAGTTTTTTACTAATTTACTTCAACTTGTTTAGCTCAGAATATATTTAGATATATAAACAGAAGAGATATTGGAGTTGAAGCTAGAACATTTTTGCGCTATGATTTTCTACGATTTTAAAGCAGGATTAAATGAAGAAGAATGTTTTTTTCAACGATTGCAATTGCCATTTGGTGATGAATCTCCACATCGTGCTACTCTATTCAGATGGTTTATAGAATTTAGCAAATTTCGCAGTTTTCTTCAGGATGAAGAACACACAGGAAGGCCACCGTCTGTAGTAATCCTGGATAATGTGTCTGCCATACTAAAAATACTAATGGATGATAATCGCCGTACCTATCAAATTATACATAAGGAACTCTGCAGCCATACACAAAATTATTAATGAAGAATTACATATGTAAAAAGTAGTTTGCCGTTGGGTTCCCCATGATCTAATTCAGCATTAAAAAGGGAAATTTGTCAGGATCAGTAAAAAAAAAATCCCTTTTAAATAGCTAAATAATTGTGGCCACCGCATCAATTTTTTTTTAAATTCAAACGGGTGATGAAACTTACATACCTTTTTTTGACTTTCCAACACGTCCAGGAAGCAAAGTCTTGGTAGATGATCCAACGCTGACAATGGTGAAAAAAAATGAGCTCTTAAAAATGTAATGTATGTTGTTTTCTTCAGAATTACGGAATTGTTCAAAGCCATAAAGTTGAAAGGACAAAAGACAGTGACAAAAAACTAGTATACCACTAAATACCTTCCACAAATTCTACAAGAAGGGAATGTTAGGGGACTAACGCTTCACCATGCCAATGCATCTTCAGATACAGCCGGATTAATAGTTGAGTTTCGTAAACAGTAACAAATTAAAGTGATAAAATATCCGCCGTATTCACTTCATATAGCTATGTGTTACTTTTGGTTATTCTTTAATCTAAAAAAGAACCTACGTGGACGTCGTTTTCATTCAAAAGATGAGATTGATGTGGCTATAAATGCATTTTTCATCTATTCTAAGAAATGAATGGTTTGAGGCATTTAAGCTGTGGAAAATTCGTCTACAAATGTGCATTCATGGTGGAGGAAAATACTTTGAACACACATAAAACTTTGTAAGTATACTTTGAAAAACCTAGTTGTATCTCAACAATTTCAGAGAGACCCATGTATATTATAAAAAAATATCGTTTGTCATTGAGACCGAGATCGATAAAAAAATACATTTATTCTTTTTTATGTAGTTTTAAATAATTGTTTTTTCATTTTCTATGATTACTAATATTGCTATTTAAATTATCTTGTTAATTGCGATTTAATATGGTTTTCCCAATGGTTTATTTTACATTACATTTGAAGGATGTATAAAAGTTTTAGGTAGAAATATCTTTTTATACAATCTTCAACTATGTTATGAAAAGTAACATAAACTAACATTGTAGTTCGAACTCGACTCACCGATATTTTTGCATTCCCATAAATATATACCCACACGAAAGTGGGGAGATATTCGGGCATTTCCTCCCTCGATAGCTGTTTCAGAACAGCTTTATGTTGTAAGTGCGAGAAAAGCATCTACTTTTAGAATGCAAGAGAAAACATAAAATGGAATAATGTCACATACATGCAACAGACTTCGGGACTCCCTATGCAATTCTTCGGCGAACATTTCACTTTGTAAAGAAAGGATCAAACTTGGAAGCACTTGGGGAAATATATGAAGTTGTTTCAACCTTTCTATTATTGTCACAAAAATGCATAAATGCATATAAAAAATGATAGGTATTATAGTTTATAAAACTCAGAAATATATACCTTTTTAGGAAATGGTTATTTTTGGATTTTTATTAGCGTATAATTTTTTTATTATAAATTAGATACATATGCAAAATTTTATATATATATATATATATATATATATATATATATATATATATAGACACATTGGTGTCTAAAGGTTAAGCATATTTTTTAAAAATTGAATACTGACAATAATTATTGATCTACATATCATTTTTTACATTATTTCTTTTTGATTTAATTCCTTTACACTAACATATTTCGTGACCACAATGTTGTACATATTTGTTTACAAATTTAAATAGTTTTATTTTAAGATTTGTAATTTGAAAATGTTTATACGAACTTCCTAGCCAGACACCAAAAAATTGCATACCCTCAAGTCTGTCGGCTGTAAAATTGAAGTCAAAAAGTCTTCCACATCACACTACCTAAGAAATCTGCAAAATGTAGCAACTTTATGACCTTACATTATGTGAATACCTTTATGTTATTACATTTGCCTTCTACCAGAAAACGTCTGTCCTTTCTGAACGCAACGTTGGAAGTTCTCCTTGGAAGTTAAGTATAATTTGTTTTAGGTTCAGTTTTTTACAAAATAAAATTGTACATTTCTAACTTTTTGGTTCTTTATTTTCACATATGCACAATAAAAATTGTAGTGTATTGGTACTTGCCATCACAACACATACTACATTTCTTCTGGTTATGACTTAGATTTTTTTTTATATATTTACATAAATATCAGATATGTTTAAATTTTGGTCACTAGTGAAACGAGAAAATAAAACATAAAAGTTTGATTTTCGTTTAACATGCAAATGATTACATGCAAATAAATAATATTGAAACTTTACACATATTATAATTTTCATTGAAATTATTTTGTCTTATTTCGATAGTAGAGTAAAATTACTACATGCAAATATTTAAATGGTAATGGTCAACTTGATTAATGCCTTTCTATTTAATAAATCATTTGTTTAACTTTTGAATACTACGTAATAAAAAGGTTCAATAAAATCCTATGTGATGAACTTATTACGCAACCACATTCGAAAGGTTTCCTTAAATGTAGCTAATATTTACATTGGTACATATATATATATTATATATATATATATATATATATTATATATATATATATATATATATATATATATATATCACATTTACACATTTCACACTCACATTTAAGTAAATGTGATAAATTTAGTTTCTTGTTTAGGAATCATTTTGTTTTTACCCAAAAATGAAACTGTGCTGTTTAAAAGAAAAAAGCATTATTTTAACAAATAACTCAATTTCAATGGAAAACTGTTTGTTAACTATGGGTTTTAGCTTTCTTGGATGCATGCCACTAGGAAGCTTGACGTCACGACTCTGAAATCACTCATTCTCTAACGGCGGTTCCGATTTCAAATTTCCGCCTCTCTATGTACAGGTAACTCAAGATTGCGGTGTTTGCTTATTTCCCTCTTCTTAAATCTTACAATAAGAAAAATTCCTGTCCTAACATCTTAATTAGAAAAAAAACTTTTATTTGAGTCCTCATGAAATAAAATGTCCTGAACATTTTAGTATGAGATTTTTATAAGTTCAGTAACAAGATTTTAAATTTAAACTCTATTTATATTTGTTGTTTCAAGTAATATGTTTTTAAAATAATAAATTACATAACAAAATATAAAAAATAAATTGTCTTACCCTCTAAAATAATTTCAAAATATGTATAATATTATAAAATATTATGTTAAATAAACTTAATTTATTATAAATATAATTTTCTTCAATAAATCTTAGTTTTTACAGCATATTTGAAAATCAAACTAAATATTTTAGGAATTTAAAAACAAAAATTAAATTAAATCTTTTTAAATAAATCAAAAATTAAAACAACATTTATCATTCCATAAAACATTATACATATTTGCAGAGATCAAATGAATGTAATTAAATGTCACAAAAATTAAATTATAAATTGAAAAATATATAGTAAATTTTCAAAAAGGAATTTCTTCATATTAAACAACTGATTAAGTT
>CM063498.1:145176616-145194116 GCA_032207245.1 Pardosa pseudoannulata | reverse complement strand
TTTGCTTTGTTTTTAGTAATTTCTTGGAGATATTTGTTAAATTTTTTTGTCAATTTTAAAATATAATAACATCAAATTCAAAACCTTCTTTTACAAACATTTTACATGCAGCATATTTGTTATTATCCAAGAGGAAAAAAATGGTACTGAGCAAAACACCTGGAGACCTTGTCACTCCGGCGAATACAACTGGACAACGGTAGCTCAACGTATGGGTGGAAGGAATATCTCATCAACAATCTTCATTTACATTGTAAATTCGCCGAGCGGTCTGCGACGTTTCTATTTCCGATTGTAAGTCATTTGGGTATGACTTCGCATGGATCTCGTATAGGGAGCAGGTATGGAGACGAAAAAATCAGATGTAGAGGACTAAACTTAACAATGTTGATTTATTACAACCAAAAAAAAAACATTTAAAGAAAAAATATGTAAAGTCGTCCTGAGAGGAGATCACTCTAGGCAACCTGCTCAACTGAAAGTTCCGCCGAGAGTCCCCTCCCGTTTCTCCTTTTCCAAACAGGAAACCTCGGTTTTAGGGGATATCGATACCCGCCAGTTGACCTTCGTCCTTGGAGTAGCCGACGCGGTCACACAAAGAACAATTTTTTCTTTCTGTCGGTGCGTTGACAAAACGGCAGATTTGACACTTCTAATCGTCCGTGCATCAAAAGGACCATTACTGCCGTTTTCCAATTTTTTGGCGTTTTGAAATGTTCTGAGTCTTACAATGAACCAAAAGTTCACTTTAACCGACACATTTCTTGATCCCCGACAGAGACGGACGCGATACTTACAGACATTTAGACTCTTTAGTGTCACCGGCACTGAGAATTGTTAAGAGAAATAAGGGAATTCACAAGAAGCATCATAGAGGGTAAGTTACAGCATTGAAGACTCAAATCGGAGGAATCAAATTGAAAAAGTACCTCACACGTTGCCTGGGGGCAATTATAGTAAATGCCCTGCCTGATGTAAGTCCTTAACAACGAATGAGAAAAGGAGGTGTTCGACTACTTTGATGAATCTGTCTTCCATCGGAAAAAGGAATGAAAGGACACATCGAATGGAATGACGACAGGTGCTGGACACAAACTGTTATTCAATTGCTTTAATGCTTTCCTTATGTTGCTGGGCTAAGGTAGATTGTTTTATTAATGAAATGTATTTTTATGTGGAGGTGGTTATGGCTCAGTAAACTTTTAATATTCTTAAGGAAGTAGTTTTTGCATTAAAGAATACCGTTTTTTTCTTCATTAGTAGGCCAAGAACATTCTGAGTTGCCCGAATTCTGTAGGAGATTAGAAACGATTGCAGGACCTTATATTATCAAAATCTTATTGATGGGTAATCAGTTCCTGGAATACTTTTTACACTAAATTATGATGAAGATGTAGGTTCGCTAATTGGTCTGAATAAAAAAAAGGATCTAAATGCGATAAACTTTATACGAAACTTTCGGAAACTTTCACTATTCGGAGCTATCCAGTTTAGGTCACCAGTAACTTTCTAATTCCTCACGAGTTTGTGTAATATTTCTTCTTCCATACTTACAACAAAAGAAAAAGGAGGAGAAAATTGACAAATTTATCCTATACGGAATAAAAAACGGAGTGGGAAATGTTACAAACTTTTAAAATAACTCTTTCATTTACAGATGAATGAAAACAGAGTGTAAGCATAACATTCTACAGAAAATTAAGAACAAATTCTAAACTATAGTATAACATTTATTGTTCGGAGGTGTAAAACATATAGCTTTAAGAGTATATTATTAAACTTTTAACACAGTGTTTCTCAACCTTTTAGTATTCACGGCCCAATTTTCAATCATAATTTTCATCGCGCCCCCCTCCCCACCGCGTACAATAAAATGTATACAATAATAATGTATTTTGAGCATTTTGGTGCTAAACCTGCACTACAACATTAATTTTACACTTTGCAAATTACCAAGAATACGGAAATTTATTGACATTTTGCAACACTGATACTCAGCATTGAAAAAACAATAATCCTATGCCTTTTTATTGCTCTTGCGTCCCGCCATGTCGGGCATTCTCACGGTTTCGCGAGAAGTTTCGATTTGTCTGGAATTTGTCTGGTCAGCTTAAAAGTTAAGTTAGGAGCGTGCGCAGATGTGCAGAAATTTTTAAGCTGGCGTAAGCGAGCATTAGACGATAGACAAGCATCAACAAGTACACAGACGAGCGTGGTTCCGAAAATAAAATCAAGAAAATATTCTCAAGAATACTTAAATTTTGGGTTCACTAGTACTGAAGTAAAGGAAGAAGAAAGGCCCCTGTGTATCATTTGCTCAAAAATGTTGGCGGCAGACAGCATGAAACCTAATAAACTTAAACGACATTTGGAAACGCTTCATAGTGAGTACGTAAACAAACCCAGAGAATTCTTCGAATTAAAATTAAAATCATATGAAAAGCAAAAATCATTGTTTAAAAAAACTTTGTCTGTGAATGAAAAAGCTTTAATTGCCTCTTACAAACTTTCATATAAAATAGCCAGATGTAAAAAGCCTCACACCATTGGTGAAGAGCTTATTTTGCCAGCCGCAATTGAGATTATAGAAATTATGTTTGGAGATAATTTTGCAAAACAATTGCAGTCTATACCTGTTTCAAATGATACTGTTGCCCGTCGAATTGCTGATATAGCTGAAGATGCAGAGTGTCAGCTTTTGTCGAAGTTGCGGGACAAATTGTTTTCAATACAACTAGATGAGGCAACATATAGTAATAAAGATGCTTATTTCATTGCCTATGTTAGATTTTGTGATGATTTGTCAGTAGTAGAAGAATTAATTTTCTGCAAACCAATAGAACTCAAAGCAACAGCACTCGCATTATTTGCTATCTTAAATGATTTTATGAACGAGGCAAACATAGAATGGAAAAATTGCGTCGGAATATGCACCGATGGTGCTCGTTCTATGTCCGGAAGCTTCCAAAGTATTCAAGCACTTGTGAAACAAAAATCGCCACAGTGCGTCTGGACACATTGCATGATCCACAGAGAAGCTTTGGCTTCCAAAGAAATGAGTCCTGGTTTGAATATTGTGTTAACTACGGTTGTAACCGTAGTAAATTATATAAAAATGAGACCCCTGAAATCAAGAATCTTTTCCGCACTTTGTAAAGACATGGGTGCAGTACATTCAGCGTTACTATTTTATTGCGAGGCAAGATGGTTATCACGAGGGAAATATTTGCAACGTGTTTATGAATTAAAAGAAGAAATCGCCGTTTTCCTAGAAGAGGAAAACAGACCGGAAGCTGAGAATTTTCGCGATAGTTTATTTGTGATGAAATTGAGCTACATGGTCGACATATTCGAGTAATTAAATAACTTGAATCTTCATCTGCAAGGAGCAAATACACATATATTGGATACGGGTGATAAAGTTAATGCTTTTTGTAGGAAATTGGAATTGTGGAGCAGAAATTTAAAGCAAGAAAACTTAACAATATTTGCAAATTTGAATGATTGTATTAAAACTTACAAGGCTGAAGAACAACATGTAAAAGTTGTTTTTGCAACTATTGAAAATCATTTAGCAATGCTAGCAAAGAATTTTAAAAAGTACTTTCTTGCTGACGACAAACTGATATCAAGTTACCAGTGGGTGAGGGATCCATTTCAAAATACTCCCGAAGGACTCTCAATTGAAGAGGAAGAAACCTTCATAGACTTCACGGCAAGCGGCGAAACCAAAAGACAATTTAGTAATAAATCACTCTTTGAATTTTGGGCAGGAGTGGATGATGAGTTTTCTGCACTAGAAACAAGGGCATTTCGCATTCTACTACCATTTTCAACATCTTACCTTTGTGAAACTGGATTTTCTGCGGTGGCTTCTTTGAAGACAAAATATAGATCTCAGCTAAATATAGAAAAAGAACTGAGAGTGTCTATTTCTAATATTAAACCCTCCTTCGAAAAACTTTGCTCTGAAAGACAGGCCCAAGGAAGTCACTAATAATTATTAAATTTGTTTTTAATTTAGTAAGTTGTTTTAATTTAATAAGTTAATTATTAAATATGTCGAAATGTATTTTGTTTTGTATGTGTGTGTGTGTTCTTTCCTTTCAATCACTTAATCAATTTTTTTAAATAACATTTTCTCTTGGATATGCTCGCGCCCCCCTAGGGGGGCGCGCCCCACAGGTTGAGAATCACTGGTTTAACAAGTAAATTTAGTACCAAAGTAATACAACAGTTGCCTAAACCTTATCGTGTTTGTAGTACATACTTTCATTACGTTCAGTAAATTACTTTTTTAAACCTCTAAATTATACTTTAGATTGTGTGAAAAAGTAATTTCAACTTGGTTGGTTTCCTTAAGAAATATTAGTGTGTTTCAACAACATTATTTTTCTTGTACGCATTTAAGGTAAGCATCTTGGCTGTAACTTTATATAAAATTGATATTAAATTGAGTATGATATTCTAAAGTTTGTTAAAATGACTACACTAAACGTTATATTGAAACATAAATTGTTTTAAATTTTAAATTTAAAAAATATACACCATTGTAAAAGAATGCAAGTATGATAATTCTAAAACACGATGCTTGTTTAAGATTTCAAAAGTGTTTCTTGTCAATTTGCAATAAATGAAGATATCTGACAACAAAAAGAACAGTACTTTATGACCAAAAGTAAATGCTTGTATATCAGAAACATCTGTACATTATCTCATAATATTAACATTTTCGTATATCTACATAAATATCTTGAATAACATTTATTGTAACCAGTAAAATATTCTCCTATTGAATTTTCAGTTAGTATCACTTTATGATAAATTTTTCATACAAGAAAAGCTCTTTTCATAATTAAGAAATTAAAATCTTGATTTGTAAGTGTGGTTTATTATATGCGTTCAAATTTATTCTGTTGAGATGTAAGAAAAAATATTTTGAATTTCAGATTATTGGATTTTTTACTATGAGATAAAAAATGATTTGTGATAGTTTTAAAAAGAAACTGACTTACTAAACGTAATTTGTTTTTGTAAATTTTATGTAAAACATATGTGAGTATTTCATCTGTTTCTGTTTTTTTTTAAATGTGTTATCTGTGTTGAACTAACAAAAGACAAAAAAACTAGCTCTAAGCAACTTTTTAGGATAATTTTCCCTCCTGTCAAGAAAGTCTGTTTTTATTTATCAAAAATATATACAATTAACAAACAATAATTTTCTAAATTTATTATAAGTTGCAACACGATAAATATATTTCAAATTAAATATTGACCAGAAAAACATGTTTAGACGTATATTAAAACTCTAAAGTTTTTGTTAAAGACTACTTGTGGGTAAAGTAGAAATGCAAAAACAAAGAACATTACAGTATTTTCCGTTACAAACTTTTATTTATGAAATTCAAATTGCAATTTCAAATAATTAAACAACTGTAAGAGAAAACAAGCAAGAAAAGTCCAAGTGCAAAGTGAATATTTATAAAACACAATGATACTTTCAGATTTCAAAAGTTTTACTTGTCAATATGTAATAAATGGAGATATCTGACATCAAAAAGAGCATCCCTTTATGACATGAAATAAATGCTTGTGCATCAGAAAATCTGTGCTTTATCTTAAATAATATTACTATTTATGTATATTTATATCAATATCTTGAATTACATATAAGATAATAACCGATTTATTATAAGTAAATATGGCGAGGTTTTAAAATAATACTTAAGTTTCAGCAGATTAATTTTGTTTTTATTAATACAGCAGATTTTTAAAAGAAAATTGCTGGAATGCTTAAAGTAGCGTTTAATATTTTAGCTATATCTGATGAAGTTGTTTAAAACAGTAGAGTGCAGAAGAGCTAAATTATTCTAAGTGTAGAGTATTATATTAAGATAAACTTCATCCACCTGTTTTATACAAAATAAAGGGGAACTGAGTGAAAAAGAAATCATATAAACACAGCATTCTTGAGAATTCCCCCAAAAATGTTAAGGATGATTTTGTTGTTTGTTTCGTGGAATTTTTCAAAAATCATTCCTTTTTTGACTGTTTAATTTAGCATAACAATCTATATCTACCTTTTTATTAAATAACCAACATTGACTGAATAAACAATTATAGAATTGAATTTGTAGTTGAAGATGCTTTTGTTTGTTTCACACAGAATAAAAACGAGCGTTATAATATTACTATTTATGTATATCTGTATAAATATTTTGAATTACATATATTATAACTTAGTAAAAATATTTTACGATTTTATGTTTGGTCATTTTGAATGTATATTAGTTAATAACCGATTTATTATAAGTAAATATGGTGAGGTTTTAAAATAATACTTAAGTTTCAGCAGATTATTTTTTTTCATTAAAACAGCAGATTTTTAAAAGTAAATTGTTGGAATGCTTAAAGTAGCGTTTAATATTTTACCTATATCTGATGAAATTGTTTAAAACAGTGCAGAAGAGCTAAATTATTCTAAGTGTAGAGTAATTATATTAAGATAAACTTCATCCACCTGTTTTCTACAAAATAAAAGAGGACTGAGTGAAAAAGAAATGATATAAACACAACATTCTTGTGAATTCCCCTAAAAAAATTAAGGATGATATTGTTGTTTGTTTTGTGGAATTTTTCAAAAATCATTCCTTTTTTGACTGTTTAATTTAGCATAACAATCTATATCTAGCTTTTTTTTAAAAATAACCAACATTGACTGAATTAACAATTATAGAATTTAATTTGTAGTTCAAGATGCTTTTGTTTGTTTTATACAGAATAAAAACAAGCGTTATAAATTATTTTTCTTTAAAAAAAGAGTCAAATAAGAAACGTGTACAAAAAAATTCCATGCTAATCCTTCTTCTACCATTCTAAAAAATGATGATGCATAGAATTTGCTTTCCTTTGAGCGTAAAAATCTGTGCGAGGGAATGAAAAAATCTCTTTCTAACATTAAAGAAAAAACGAAAAATCTGACATGGTTTTTAAATGCTTTCTTTTCAGTTTATACACATCATTTGTATGTTTTAAATCAGCTGCATTTGCAACAAAAATACAAAGAAACATTTTACTGAAAGCAGACGAATAAAAAATAGAAGCGAAAGCAATCATCTGTATTCAACGTACTCTCTAGAATTCGCCAGATACGTGTTTCTCACCAAATAGAATGAATCGAATTCCGAGGCACTTGGGAGGCTAAACGGACCAGCAGATTTTCCGTTTTTTTTTCATCACAGAAAAAGGGGAGAGGAGAGGAATAAACTGTTTAAAATATATTCTATTTTCTGCAGTATAATTTGTTATTCACAAATTGATATACGTGTCTGAATCTGTTCAAATCTTTTTGGTTCCACTGAACCACATACAATTGTTAAAATAGTACGTTCTCGTGGAGATTTTGCATAAAACACTTTATTAAAACTGGTAAGGCCAGTGAAAAATCGACTGAAATTATCGTCAACATTTCAAAGTTTAAAGTGGTAAAAAAAAGCCAAAATTGCAAAATACTTCATAAAATTTCAAATAAAGATAGAAAATTAGCATTGTTCAGATATTTGATGAAAAAATTGGATTAAAAATTAAACTTAATATCGAATACCGGTATTATAAGTTTCAATACTTAAAGAGGAGAAAGCATTTATAAAATAAATTAGAAATAAAACGTGAAGCATTCAATATCCTGTTAAAAGTAAAGAAATACATTAATATACTAACTGCTTTTTATAACATATTTAAGTAACAAAATCAACAATTTTTTACGAAATTAGCTATTTCTTTCATTGATTTTGTAAACCTAAAAATTATAATTTAGCACGTATATCTATTTATATAATTTTAAATATATGGAGTTTTTATTTATTTATTTTTTAAACAATGGGAACTTTTTTATGTATTTTACATTTTGAGAAAGTGTTTGCTATCTCTGTATATTTACACTATTGTCACATGACCATTTCCCTCCATGCATATTTCAATGATTAATTTTTATACCAAATAAATACATTAATATTTAGTCAGCCTTAAAAATTCTAATTCAGTTAATAATAACGAAATACTTATTTTCTTGTTTTTCAGCAAAAATATTGTAAAATTACAGAGCTAATATTATTTAAAAATTACCTTTACTACATTATTGTAGAAATTGCTTTTCTTTAATGGAACATACTACCTTTTCTAGTTTATTAGTTTAATAGGCGATAGTGTGATCATTATACAATAAAAAGTTCTTGTATTTTGAGAACTTTTTTCAACTCTTTAATAACCATCTAAATTCAGAAAAAAAATTTATTTAGTTTCGAATCATTCGTGTACCTGTCATTTCGAGTAGAATATTTTTTTAAATAACATCAAAATGAACAGCAAATTGTAAAAAAAATTCGCTTATGAACATGATAACTTTTGAAATATGTATAAATTAAATTAAATTTTTATATTGAAGTAAAATATGTGTTTTAAAATTTTGTAAGTTAGCTTTTGAAGTATTTCAAAAAATTAAAAAATACTATAAAACTATTTATAAATCGTAAATTAGAGCCGAGATAAATCGTTCAGCAAAGGCAACGATTTAGTAACTGGAAGGTTGTGGGTATGGGGCTCAAATCGGCTTCAGGTCAACCGTATTCTTAAATGCTGACTGGGACTTGTAAAATATGTCCACAATCACAAATGCGGTAATCACAAATCCTTCAAGTTCGCAAATGCGGTATACATCTGGAGTTCTAAGACCAAGCCTGGAGGTTTTCTGATTAGTCCCTGCAAATAAAGTATGAAGACCTACTTGAGGTAAAACGTTCTTTATTGATAACCGTCAATCAGAAAGGCTCACCCTTTTGATTTAATTCTTGTTGTTTCTTGCTCACTTACTTCATTCGTCCAAGTGGAAATTGCAACAAGAGAAATTGCAAATTAAAACAAAATTAGCCTTTATCATACAATAATATAAATTATATTGCTTATAGTAATGTAATAAAGTTTCATCTAATATAAAATTGATAACATTGTATTTGAAAAAGTAGTTTTTTATTTCTAAATTTCAAAAGTTATTTTCCAAGCAAGTAAGTTTTATTTGTTTCTTGGTACGCATAAGTCAAATTATATATATATCAAGAAAAAATAAAAATGTACTTCAAAAATATATTCATTCATGTAATACATTATTTTTCCTATCGTGGCTGGTAATACAGGTACTACATGCTTTTATGCCAATACTAGGCTGCGAAGATGTTACCCATTTAGCACTACCCGAGGAGCACGAGTAGCTTAAGTATCATTCTAGTAGCATTAGCCACTGGCTCCTCGCAATTTAGAAACAGGGGACAAGCAGTAGCTCAGGCTTGCCACCTTGAGATGTATCGTTTGAGAACTTGGAGGACAGTGTGACCACCAACATAATTTACGTGATCCAGTCACCACGGCTGATCTTGGGCACGCTGAATCCCCTAATCCACAACCTTTCAGTTACTAAATCTTTGCCTTTACCGACTCAGCTACTGCGACAGAATATAACAGACTTAAATACTCTTTCAAAGGTTCTCAATCAATGGTTTAGGAAAGTAATTGTTATAAAAAAATAGAACATTTTGTTTTATTCTAAACGCAATATGGGCTCTTGTAACGAAGATTTCTCTTCTGGAAAGGAAAAATGTTCCGTTAGAAGAATAGTTATTTTAAAACAAAACAAAATAGATTATATTATTTTATAGAGATTACTAATTGATTTCATGGTGTTTTATTTAGTAACATGAACAGAGATAAAAAAAAGTATAACTGTTTTTAATATCATTACTAAACTAGCCTTATAAAATTCTTACAAATTTAAAGATATATTTAAAAGATAGTCATCTATGATATTTTACTGGAGAATGTCACAGAAAACGAAATATGAGTGGTATAAAATTATATATTACATAAACGGGCTCCTGTTTCGAATTACATTTTTTTTTTTGTGTGACAGGTTTTACTTTATCCCTTAGCATTAATCGTTCAACAACTTATTTACATTAAATATTTATGAGGTTTTATCCTCGAATAAAGGATTCATCCTTGTTTGCACACATTGTATATGATAAAAACGATACACGGTAGGATTTTAAGTAAAATATATCTTCAGCGTTTCTTATATATATATATTGATTTTTTTACAGTCTTCACACTTTGGGAGATAAATATACTCATCTACTTAAAATTTCCTTAA
Source organism: Pardosa pseudoannulata (assembly GCA_032207245.1). Classification (NCBI taxonomy): domain Eukaryota; kingdom Metazoa; phylum Arthropoda; class Arachnida; order Araneae; family Lycosidae; genus Pardosa; species Pardosa pseudoannulata. The sequence goes on along the minus strand of CM063498.1, from coordinate 145,183,918 downwards.
TAATAAAGAGCGGTAACACATAAATTTATTGAAGATTCTAAAAAGAAAAGTCGTTAATGAATATTTATGACCAAAATTAAACATCCCCAAAATTTGTTACATTATTTGCCTATAATTTTCATGTGAAATTATTGATCCGTTTCGTTAAAAAATGATGAAGAATTTATATTGAGCTTTAAGCACTGTTTTCATTTGAAAGTAATTTCAAAATATTTAAAAAATTGAGGAGAAAACGTCACACTTGTTAGATTAATCTGTTTCATATAGAAGTATAAACATTTTTCATTTAGGGAATAAATGTTATTTATTTTAGCATAAATGAAACATAATGGGAAGATTTTGTATTCTTTAACTATAGGAGATTCTGAATTTTTTTTATGTAAAGCATAAATAATTGGGTTTATTAAAACTAATATTGGATTTCTAAATTATCGAATTTTATTATTTTTCTAATAGATTTAACACTTGCTTCATAAATGCCTGTAATAATATAAAAATATTGATGATATCATCCTTATGAATTATGCATTAGGCAGAGCATATCTCATGCATGACTGCAGTACTTTTAAAAGAAAAGGATAGGTCTCCTTGTTTAGTTATTTTACAGATTTTAATCATGATGAATCTACGAGGCGTTCTTCCCAAGTTTTTTTCTGGATTCTCATAAGAGTATCTGTAGCATAAATGCGATTTAACTACCATTGAAATATCTCTCAGTGCTACATACTTTACATATAAATATAATAAAAATATAATAATATATATAATATATAATAAATAATATATAATTTATATATAATAAAAAAGTAATCAGTATATTTAGCTTAGACATACACATACTTGTAGGCACAACCTTCACACAAATATCATTTCAATTAATTCTGTGATAAATTTCTAATCTATTACTGGGATCAATATTTATCAATATGAAAGTAATTTTTTCACAAACAAGAATATTGATTTCATTACCATTATACATGCTCTCCATCGAGCACAAATAATTAAACAAGATCGTGACTACCATGAATCACGGCGGTTCCGATAAAACAGGTGACATTTACTCACAAGGAAGTGAAACGGACATGACAGTGACAAAATGGTAGCTGCATAGGTGACTTCTAGCAGTGGGGTGTAGGTTGAGTACTACATCAACAGTTTTCCGACATGACAGATGAGGACTTCCGGGGTCTCAGATATATACTGGGAAGGGGGGAGGAGAGGAGTTCAAACAGAATGACAGAAGATGACCATTTCAACATTTAAACCTGTAGTACTCAAAAACCCCCTCCTCCTTCCATGCAGAAGCATTTATTACAGGAGTTATGCTGGAATGGAAAAGGAGGTGGGGATTCTAGAATAATCTAAGTGGAAGCAAGGCATATTTAGCCTCAAAGTGAAAAGGTAAAAGTGAAGAACGCGTGGAACTACAATTGAAGCCTTTTAGAAATATATATATTGCCATTTTTACATATTTCTTTGAATTCCCGAAAGAAAAAAGCGTTACATTTTAATTGCCATAAATATTTTTATGGCTTTCCATTAAAAATGACTTCATTAAAAAGTCAGTTAAAAGGAGAATAACTCAAGTGATTACTTTAATGAACTTTGAGTTCAGAGAAAACTCTAATTCACACAGAAACATACTGTTACCGAGTTCAAACTAAGTTCACAGTATAGCGAGATTTAGCAATCTTATTTGAAATAATGTTATTTGTAAATAGTTAGTGATTATTTTATGTTTGAAAAACTGCGTTTTCCGGATGCATTTATAAAATTTTGCATATATATAATTTCATTAGATATATACGAATACATGTGTTTATCCACATACCTATGGAACTCAAAAGATTGAATAATGTAGCAAAACTCAAAGTATTTTAAGTTTTTTTAAATTTAATTACAATCAATTAATTGTTAAGAAAAGTGAAAGTAAATTTGATTACTGGTTCATAATTCTAAGATGTATTTTACGTGAATTTACAATATATATACACGCACACACACAGACACACACACACACACACACACACATATATATATATATATATATATATATATATATATATATATATATATATATATATATATATATATATCAGTAGTCATTATTGAACGCCTTTTATTTTTGTATTCTTTATTTTAAATTCTGAAATAGAACTGACATGTATACGCCATTACTGATTGCAAAGAGAGAAAAATATTCAGGAAAAATTATTAATTTTCAACTTATTTGTCTTGATGTAACTCCCTTGTTTTTCAATTTTCCCTACTTCAAAATTCATTGACTGCACGTAAAATTCAATGACAGGAGGGAACGAGGCTATGATTTGTTAGGCCGAAACTTATAATACAATTTTTTTTATAAATATTGTGTTATTCCAGAATAATGACTTAATGAAAGGTAATATATGTTTCTATTTTTAGACTATTCTGCTACTTGATGAGTGGTATTTAAACTTTTAAAACTATCTTGGAATGCTACTCTCTGGCGTTACTGTATATTATTCTCTAACTGCCTATGAAATTTATATGTTAATTACTTTATTGTGGAATTAAAAGTGGTGCTAAAATTAAAAGTAAAATATTACTGTTCAATTTATCTTAATATTATCTACCTCATGCAAAATACTCCATTGTCTTTTGGATCTTTGTGTGTAAAGAATTCATAATATTTTTTAAAGTCTTAAGAAGATAAAATGTCACATTAAAAGCTTTCAAATTTTGAACAATCTCTTAATGAATTTATCTTAAACAAACTAATGTTAAGATAATCTATATTTCTGTACACTAGTCATGAAGTGCCACCGAGCTGAATTTTAATGACACATTTATTTATTAATTTGTAACAAAAGCTGCATAAAAGTCTATTCCCTAAAGAACATTAATGCAACTTACAGAGTTAGATTTGCTTCTTTTTATATAATCTGATAGAAAATAAAATATTCTAGAATTTAATGTCTTTATTCTAACAGCATAATTCAACACGAAACATATTTTAATTTATTAATAATTTCTAAAAGTATATAATTTATTTACACCACTCAAATATTCATTACCGTAGATACTGACATTGTTCATTTTTTGGCCGTCAGAAATAATAATGTAACTTTAAGTTTCTTATGTAATGGTATTTAAAGAAAATGAATGAGTAATTTTATTACAAATATCTATTTCGTTTCCTAGCATAAAGTGTATTAAGTAGTAATTTATAATTGTTGGTTTCAAACATTAAACTTTTATTATGAGTTTTCCTCATTAAAGTTATACATGGAAATAAAACTCTTTATGACATATCCCTAGAATGCAAGGTATAAAAATGATGTAATAAGTATCTATGACTACCTTTTAGAAATTATTTATCTAAAATAATTCTAAAAACACGAGAATGTACATTTAATACCATGTGCTATAATAGAAATATTTGTGACTCCATAAAAGTATATTGAACTGATGACAGTACCACAGCGTAGGTAAGGGCGATAGACTTTGATAGAAGTGAAAAAAATCTCTTCGCTTAATCCCTTCACTTGTGAGTTATTTTCTATACTTTGACAATAATATATGTATTCCTTTTAAGCAAATATGGAACACAATTCCCCTTTAACGTTTGTTTCATACAAATGCTTTCATTTTGGAATGTCAAATGACTTTCGGCTTTTACAAAATCTTCTCGTGTGAGCTTAAAGCGTAATTAAGGCTTTAAATTTAAGCTTTTCTCAACTATTTACATTTTTTTTTGTCTGCATGACTTACAGTGTGAAGCATGAAATGATGAAAGTTTCTAAGTTGGTTCAAAAGCTAAATTATCGCATTTATTTTTGGATTCGCTTTCCATTTATATTTCATTTTAAACAGAAAACTGCATAGTGTTTTAAGTTTCAGTTTGTTAATATTTATAACAACGATTTTACAAAACTTCTCCATATTTGTCTCAGAACATGTTTTATCTGGTCTGAAATTTATTACGAAATGCTTTATATCCTACAATTCAGTACAATGTGATTAACGAGTCTCTTTGGAAGAATTATAAATACTGGTAAAAGAAAGAATAAGAAAAAGAATATTTTATCATAGTACAATTCAGTAGTTTTAAATACATTTCTTATTTCTTTCAGTTAACAATATTTATGCATATTCATTTATTTTCAATGGGGAATTATTGGTCAGAAAAATATAAAATATAACTTTAAAATAAGGGACTTTTGTAAATATATCAACTTAAGTCTGGCAAACCAGTATCTATTTCACACAGAAACCGATGGTAAACCAGGAAAGGGTGCAAGGTGAGACATATCTACAATTTCCTGGTTATCACATAGAGGAGTAAGCCGAACGATGGGCGATTGTTTAGAGTGCTGGCCTTCGGTACCGGAGTTCGTGGGTTCGAATTCCACTATGGCATGGATGTTCGTAGACGTTCGGAATCGGCTTTAATCTGTAGGTCCCGGTCTCATTAGGCTTCGTGTGGCAAAAAGTAGACCATAGTACTCCAAACCAAACTAAAACAAAACATAGAGGAGTCAGAGATTCTGAAGACAGTTTTATTCTATGGAAATCCTTGTTAATTATTTTAGATGGTAAATCTATCGGTAAATCTATCAATCTTAAAACGAGTTAGAATATATATTGTTTAGACTGTCAATCTTAAGTCTGACAAACCAGTATCTCCTTTATATACAAACAGATTGATTGTAGAGTAGAGAAGACATCAAGGTGAGGCATATCTATATCTTTCTTCCAATCACAGACAGTAAAAAAAGGTTCTGAAGCGAGTTCAATTCTGCTTAGTGATGAAGTTTTAGATATGTTACAATGATACCTTTATTTCATAGCAGAAAATAAAAAAAATAACAAAAGTTCAAAATTATTCTTCTCAAATAATAAATATTTATTGACTGGGTTTAAAATGGAATTAAAAATAGTCCTTCCAATTGTATGTGAATACTCTGGAAAGTTTGTATACTATTGTTGTAGATCGGAATTGAACATATTTTCCTTTCTAGACTTTATTTCAGTCATCGATGTAGAAATCTGAACTCTAACGAGTGCAAACAGTAATAAAGTATCACTTTCTTCATTGAATTTTGTACTGAAGGCTAGAATAAAGAAGCTTATACCTTAATTACTCATATAGTATGAAGGTGTTCCAATTTACTTACTGTAAAGAATATGTTTTTAGTCTCGTTATTTAAAATGAATTAAAAAATGCCCTTTCAACTATTTGCTAATACCTTTACTTCACATGCTAGGTATGCGATTGTTACCGCGGCATAATTTTCATTACTAGAGCACCTAATATAAACAGAATAATACAATCCACAAAAAATATGTTTGATTACTTGAATACAATTTAGTAGTAAAATGAAATGTAATAGGAAAAGATCTGCTAGGTATTTTTAAAAAAGTACGTACTATATTAATTTGTAAGCTATTGTCATTAGCTTGTTAAAAATGCGAATTTCGTATTCCAATAAAACTTTTTATTAGTATAATATGACTGTCTTATTTCAATAGTATATCACTTTTAGCAATAAATATTTCTTTTAAAATTCTGCATTTTATTTTAAGTGTTTTTAAATATTATTACTTTTTGGTGCTTTGGTGATAGGGACAGTATTTTTAGGATTGATTTAATATTCAAGAGACAAATAAGAAATAAAATATACAGATCAGTTCAACAGAAAAGTCTAGTTTTCTAGTAATCTTTTTTATTAATGTAACTTAACATTACATTTTTTTAATCCAGTATTAAATTTAATTTTTGAAAACGGAATATATTTTCATAATTATATTGATTTCCTTCTTCATATTTTTTTATATTTTGAGATAGACAAAAATCCATTTGAAATCCATTCAAGAAACCATTCAAGAAACATTCGTCTTTTTAATGGAAAATATTTTATTGGGAAGAGGTTTGACGAAGTTAGCATTAGCCACTGGCAGTACAAATCTGTGCTACACTGTTGCATACGTTTGAAAATTTGATCAATAAAATATGAAATGTGGCTGCATACTCCTGTTTAAGAATTAATTACACCATTTAAATTATAGCTATAAATTCTTATGTCACTAAAATATATGAAGAATAATGTATTCTACAATAGCTTTACTAACCCTATAGTTTAAATATTAGTTTCCTTCTCTGATTTTTAAGCAAAATATAAACTTAACAAATAGAAACTCACATGTTTACATGCCATTAACCATAAGTAATCACTGATTACCATTTTTTAATATTATGTTAAACAAATTAAACTATAACTTCAGTTAATTTGTATCCTGGTAACAGTGATATCAAAAATTGAAAAAAAAATAAATATAATTATTAACACCTTGGAAGAGGGGAATCGAACCTTCTAAGCATCCAACACCCCCTCCCGATATAGTGATGTAGCTGAATTTGGCAGATTTGTTATATCAGTAATAAAGCAAAACGTACTAGATTTATTTTAGAAAGAGTTTAATTAATGCCTTATAAGAACATTTAGTTTTCTTCAGTAAAAATGATTCTATTTTGTCGATTATATAAGGATAACTAATTCATTCTAATTTATCTGGATAGTTGGATTTCAGAGGTAAATTATGAAATATATTTAAAGTTAATTTATACCATATGTGAATTAACTCATTTGATAGTTAGTACATTATATTTTAAAAATATTAAAGCATTTTTAAAGTAAAATCTCAATGGTATTACATTATGTGAAATGTATAATTTAAACTTTGATATTTGCTCTAATTAGTTAATCAAGTGAATTATTTTAATGCCATAAGCATAAAGACACAAAAATATGCCCTAGAGGATTAACTCTTAAGCATTATTGCAGAATTATGGTTAATTTTTCCATGCACAAATAAAGAACTAACATCAGTTATTATATTGTAGTAAATAATCAAGCCAAAAACATCAAGGAGAAAATTTACTTTAAATATATGATACACATATGAATAATTTAGTGTACAAAAAGCGGATTATTCTTTTTTTAGTTGAGTAAACATACGCAGAAGGAGGATTCGTATATATGTGCAATTAACTTCTAAAGGCTTTTTTTATGTTAGTATCACTTATATTTTTCTTGATTCACTAACGTTTAAAATTTTATTTTGAAAAAAACCTTTTCTAAAGATTACGCTCTCTGTTTATTACGAATCAAGGCCTCATCGTTTATGATAGTTTCCTTTTTTATGGAAAATGCTGGTAATTTATAAACATAATTGAGAAGATAGGCTATTAGAATAATCTTAAAAGACCGCCTAAGATTTATTTAATATTAAGTAAATGAAGCAATCTGGCAGATGGTG
>CM063498.1:145149116-145169116 GCA_032207245.1 Pardosa pseudoannulata | reverse complement strand
AACATCCATTTCTGGATATAAAGTCTGTAGTTGGTGAAAATAATTCACTAAAAGCTTATTAATAAAAATACTATTAGTAAATTTAAAAAAAAAACATAAAAGTTTTAAATAGAATGATTTCCAAATTGCTTCAGATTTAGAAAGACAAAATCAATTAACCAATATTTTTGCTGACAGTACCAATTATGTTAATATCTGCGTTTGTAGCCTGCTTGTCTCTCTATTCATTAACGTAGCGAAGGACTTTTCAGACCTTGTCATTAAGCCGAAAGTTTCCAAAAGTGCATTAGTAAGTTAGAATAATTTAGTAATATTTAAGTCGAAATTGATTGATTCGGAGTCTCTTGGGTTTTTAACCCAAGTGGGTGAATGACATATTATTGAGAATTATCAAGCAAAATTACTAGAGAAAGGGCTATGTTTGTGCTTCAATTATGCTTCAACATGCGGGATTGGATCGAAATTAGATATGAGCTAAGCATTATACGGGTTGAACGTTATGTATATTAATGAGTTTGTAGGTTAATGTAGATATAGATTATGTGCAAATGAGACTATAGCAGATGCTTAAATGCTTTGGTATTTTCCTTCCTTTCTATGAGCCATTCAAAACTTCTTTTTCCTTTTAATAGCTTATTGTATATCTTAAGGGTAATGAACCTATATATTTGAATTCTAATAATGAAATTTTATTTAGGTTGTTATTTAAAATTTTCTAAGAAGAATATTTTTAAAAAATATTCTAAATATATATGTATGTCATAATCGAGTATAAAATTCCCAGAGGGAAATTTCAAAAGGTCTTTACTCAAACTCTTTAAACTCTTCCTTTTATTGTTAGCATTCACCTATTATTAAGCCGCTCTTATTTGTTATACATTTCATTATGGAATTGTCCTATAGAGAGGATGATATTGCTCTCTATAAATAGATAGCACAAGTGACGATTAATGATAAAGATGATTCAAACCCACACCCTTTAAATTGGAAGTGAAGGTTCTAGTCACTGTGCTAACAATTTGGTCATTTTTAAAACCAATATTTATAATAAATTACGATATAAAAAAAGCATAATTCTAATACTCTTTAAACTATTCATTTTATTGTTAGCATTAACATTTTACAAATTCGCACGCATTTGTTGCACATTTTATTACTGAATTACCGTATAGATAGGATGAAATTGCTCTATATAAAAGGACAACACACGTAACAACCAATGGTAACAATGATTCGAACTCACACCCATTAAATTGTAAGCTAATATTCTAATCACTATGCTGACAATTTTTAAAACCTAATATTTATAATAAATTATGATATATAAAAGTGCATAGTTTTGCAATATTTTGAATCATAACGTTGTATTACGAAAATTACTGCAGAAATATACTCTTTATGTATAATTATCACATTCAATTCCCATGATTGTTTTCAAAATCTAAGACTATCTACAACCTATACCAGTGTTCAGCTGAAAGATTTTCTAGAATAAGGATAAAAAATTTTGTAATTTGAAAATTTATTAATGATAATTGTAATAACCTGCCAACTATATTATCATTTAATATTTTTGGGGATAATTCTTATAGTATAACAGCGTGGATAAGTTGCTCAGAAACGGACACTAACTTTACATACACATACACACACACACACACACACACACACACACACACACACACATATATATATATATTTATATATATATATATATTTATATATATATATATATGGAGATTAAGAATTAAGAGAGTTATAATTAAAAATAGTTAGAACCCATTAACGATAAATTAATAGGAGAAAGACACACCCTCCAACGGAAATATACCGAGTAAAAAAGCTGAGCGGAAGTAGACATAGGAATTTGCTTACGTAGTATTGCAAAAAGAGACAGTTCTGAGGGGAAACTCTGGCTGATAACGTCCTCCAAGATTTTCGTGGCAAAATATGAGAACAAAGGATATCTAACTGACATAGCGATGCACAGAAAGATTATGCTCTGTAATACTTATCACTTTCACTTTAGTCAGTTACACACACACACTCATATATGGATATAACTTTAGATCATTGGTTAAACAAATCCGTTGCAGACAGACCTGCTCAACTTTATAAATCTCTTAGCTTAAGAAATTTGATTTATCTCTTTCCGTACTCAAATAATTTTTACTGAACAGACAAAGCATTAATAGTACCATATTTAGATATATTTTATATATAATGGTTTGGAATTAATTTGATGATTCTTTTTTGAAGAAAAATAAAAATAAATGGTCCAAATATGATGCTTGAAGTGGGGCTTATATATATGATTTCAGTAGTATATAAGAGTAATATTGCAATAACAGCATATTTTAAATCTAAGCATAGAAAAAAATTTAAATGTGAATAGCAGCATAATAACACACATGCCATGCAGATAAGAGAAATCATATAATTTGCATTGTAATATATATAGATTTACTATAATTCTCATATACCATGTATTTCCTATGAAATACGAATATTAGATACGTTTAATCAATATTTGGAAGGAAGATATGTTATGCGAACAAAATTAAGACACATTAAGAAAATATCATTTCGTGTTTACATAATCCAAGATTTACCAATTTCATTCGTAAAATAAACATGTCCGTAAATATATAAATTACATGACATTCAAACTAATCCTTTTAGCTTCAGATATAGAGATGCATAAAAGATAACGATACAAGCATTTATGCATTAGTGACGTCCTTTAGATAATTACCAAACATGGTAATAACATATATATAAGTCGCAATTCCAAAATATTCTCATAATGATTATTTCGAAAATTGTATTGCAAAACATCGCAAAGAAACCTTTAAATTCATATGTCAGTGGCTAAATCAATCAGAAATAATTTAATAGGACAATTTCAGTAATACGGGAGCGAAGTAATTTCATTAAGTGCAATAGCCAGATACCTTTAATTTTTACATATTTATGTGCACTTTAAAATTTATATACTCCCTGGTAATTAGGATGAAATATTTTAAAATAGTTATTACTTGCAAAAATAGGTTTTATTTCTTTACACAGCTTTACTACGTCATTTTGAAAAGATAAAATAAAATAGTAAATTGCAACATGAATCGCTTTTTTACAAATATATTTTTTTCATTAATTATAGGCGCCATATACACACACACACAATATATATTTATATATTATATATATATATATTTATATATATAATAAATATATATATATATATTTATATATATATATATATATTATAATATCTATATATATATTATATATATATAATTATATATATTATAGTTATATATATATATTTATATATATATATATATATATATATATATATATATATATTTTATAATATATATATATATAATATATATATATATATATATATATTATATATATATATATATATTTTCATATATATATAATATTATATATTTATATATATATATATATAAATATATATATATATATATATATATATATATATATATATATATATTAATGAACAAACTATCTATAAAATGTTATTAGCCCAAAATTTAAGAATATATGTTCTATAAACTCTCTTGAGTCTGTAAATGTAGCAGTAATTTAGAATAAATCAGAATTGTGGAAATCAGTAAGATGCGCTTGCAAAAACTCACACCCGTACTACATAAGAACAATTCAATAACAGCAAAAATAAAATTTTCTGTATAAGATAGGGGAAAAATGCTAAGTAGTTAAGTGAATGATTTTCATTAACTATGTAATCTCTTTTTGAGTTATTCAACATTTTGCGTGTAGCTTATAAAATATTTTTTTTAAAATGTTGTTTTGCAAATGTGACCTAATTATGCATATAATCCTTCCATTATAAAAGTTTTTAATAATATAAAAATGTGCTATACTATTTTTTAAAGATATCAACTTCAATACATAAACATCTACCTAATAAATCAAAAATACATTTTAACAGCTATTGGACTAGTTAAGTATTTCAAGAACACTGTCTCGATAATGATTTTAATTAGTCAATAAATAATTTTAATTACTGAGCAATTAGCTGAATTTTTTTTTCTAGATTTTGATAAAATATAATATTTCAGACATACGATTCTGTGATTTGTCGCTGAAGTAAATCTCATTCATTTCCACTGAAGAAAATTTTAATTTATTTCATTTATTCTTTTTCTGTTAATTAACTATATTGTTAGAATACTTTGTAAATTAGGATTATTGTACTCAGGTGTTTAGTTTGTTACATTCTACTGAGAATTATTTCTTCATTTAGAAGAGATTTAATCATGCATCGTTGAAACGTTTATCATAATATTTGTGACTTTGCATTATTGTTCCTCCAACTGCATTGGCATAAATGGGTATATATATATATATATATATATATATATATATATATATATATATATATATATATATATATATATATATATATATATATATATATATATATATATATATATATATATATATATATATATATATATATATATATATATATATTTTATATTACTTTTTTTATAAATATTTTATGCAATAAAAATATTATTTATTAGAACTTATTAAAGTTAATTTAAAGATAAAATAACTTGACATAAACAGACAGTATAAAAGGTTAAATAAATAGAAATATTATATAAAAACTAATTAAGAAAACAGTAGTTTGGATTTGTTCATTCATACATATTAACTAAAATTTCAAAATGTAGAAAAGCGGGATGTTTTTCAATATTTTCACATTTTTCTTTCTGCTACAGTAAAAATGAATAATTTCATCACATTTTTCTATACTAATAAGTTATGCATGTCAATAACTAATGTTCAAAATTCAGTAATATATTTCGTCTTAAATATATCAAGTATTATACTTATACCTATACTCATACATATTTCATCTTTCACTCATATCTATCGTATACAAAAGTTCCACTTTTGATAAAACATTGTCTGTATAACATTCCAATAATTACGTTTTATGTAAACCAAAGTATGTGTTTTAAAGAAGATAATAAGCATATATTTAAATATTTATATAATAGGCCATTTCACTTTGCAATTCAACACAGCTTGTAGATATATTTTAATAATAATTCAGTATATCACTGAACACGTCGAATCAAAATTGCACAGGGTATGTTGTTTTGAATTCTGCAGACTGTAAATAACATATTGACGTTATGTATTTCATTGAATACTCAGTTGAATTATAGGACTTTTTTTCGTTATACACTTATACAAATTTCGATACTAGAAAAAAAGAGGGAAATGAAGAAACTGCATTATTTTTAAAAGCTAAGTAAGATAGTAATTTCACTAACTTCATTTTAAGAAATGTAAATTATGTTTATTAAATGAGAAGATATATAAATGTATATTAAATATAATATTTTTGTAATGCTTCACATGAACATGAACATAATGATATTTTTTTTGCAGATATGCTTAAAAGACCTGATAAATATAAAAAAGCCGTTAACAGAAATGTTTACCAAATAAAATATGAATTCTCAATTTTAAATAATCTTGTATTTTCTGTGTTTAAGTATCATAAATATTTGATGTAAATTATTTTAAATTAGTATCAGGTGACGATTAGCATCACATAAAAATCGAATTTTAGTTATGTTAGATTACATTTATTCTTTAATTAAACAATATATAAATAAAGGTAGTTAAATTATGATTCGTGCTATGGAGTTATGGTAATTTGCCCTTTCAATGCGATACGGGTTTAGCAAAACACATTTAGACTAAAAAGCGTTTCAGACATATATATGTATGCATACAAATACACTTGAATAGGTTTATTGAGATATACTCTAGTTAACGTTTCCAAAAATGTAATTTCAAAGAAAACTGATACACGAAATTCTCCATTTCACCAGAAAACAAATCAGAATTAAACACAGATTGATAAAATCTCCTTGAGGAAATTTAAATATAATGAAAACCGAAAAACATTCAATAAGACATCAAAAATACATAAAGTATGTTCTTGGAAGAATTAAATTAAATTCTTGATTTACAAATTAGACTGAATTTAAAGCTTCAGAATAATACTATTTAGTTTAGTTTAAATGAACAGTTTTATGCAAGATGCGAAAAAGTATTATTTATTTATTTTAAATTTAGATTGTTGAAATACAGTTAATTGAGTCGGGAAAATCAATTATATTATTTATCATATTATTTCAGTTTATTAGTTTTAAATATTGTCTAGAATCCCTCTAGCCGTGCGAGATCATAGCAAAAATGTATACTGTTTGCAATGTTCTTTGTGATTTATTCATTTGGGGATGAAATTATGCTAGTTATGCTGTTAAGAGTGTGGTAAGGTGAAGATCTTAAGTACTTTAAACAAACCAGAATGGAAGTACGAGTTGTTGTTGTTGTTGTTGTCGTCTTGTCCAGTAAAGTAGTGCAATGGAATCAAATTGATTTAAAAGTGTCCAAGGAAGCTCTGTCCACATCTATAACTTCAAAGGAATAGAGGAATTGATGCTGGGGATCGAGACGGATAGTGATAAGCATTACCAATATGGTAGGGCAATCAAAGATATGGTCGGGAGAGAATTAATTCTGTGACAGTGCAGTGAAGACACCAACTGTATCTTCGATGGTCGCTGGGTGATCTTTTCATTCCCCTGAAGTTTTTAGTCCTGAATCTGGCTATGGTTGTAGAAATAACACAGTAACAGTTTAGGGTATTCAGGAAGTGCTTCTGAGAAGAAGCATGAAGTAGTCTTCGGATGGCTGTTGCATCAGAATCAGTGAGAGTCAAGTTGTTGGAAAATGGAGTGTTGTCTAGAGCTTCTTTGGCAAGTATATCAGTTTTCTCATTGCCAACGATGTCGACGTGCTCTGGCATCCATTGAAGAATACAGATTTTTTTGGGCTATGGAAATTTTGTTTCAGATTAGGATATCACGTCACGTACAAGTGAAGCAGTTAAGTAATCTAACAATGTACACACCAGGTCAACATACACCATTCATCTAAAACGGCTCGTGACTTAATTCACACGTCAGACAACAATGGTCCATGAAATACATGCCGAAATTAATTCGTTAAGTAAATCATTCTAATTTAGAGTTTCTCAAATTTTATACTATTTGAAACAGAATGAAAAAAAAAATGGAAATCGAAATTAGTTATAAAAAGGATACTTTTTTAATGCATTTTAAAATTAATTAAAAAATGTATCTTTTATACTGATTTGAAAAGAATATCGAACAGAAAATCGAAAAGTCGAGAAAAATGACACCCATGATTTTCCCCTTTTGTAATCATACGATATACATACATCACAATATTATATACAGTACAATATACAATGTTCACCGAAAATATCTTTTGAGAATATAGAAGCATCAGTCTTGAGTGGTACATAAAATACTCGTCAACTCAACTCGTCTTTGTATTTCATTGGGTTGTGTATTGCTAAACATATCATTCAAATTTAAAGATTTTTAAGATTTCAAACTAATCATATTTGAAAGAAAAGAAAAAAAATGAAAATAGAAATTAGTTATACAAATAAAACTTATATTAAATTCTAATATTTTCTTAGAAAAATGTATCATTTATACTGATGATCCATTTATTGATTCTTTTGTAATCTACAACATACATACAGCACGACACAATATACAGTGTTCACCGAAAATAGCTATTTTCATATAGGCTCGTCAGTATTTTGGTGACTCATCTTGGTGATATAGACGCACTTCAGTGGCACATTAAAAACATGCTGAGCTCAACTCGCCATTGTATTCCTTTGAGATATGAATTTTTAAACCTATCATTGGAATTTAAAAAAATTTCAGATTTCAAACTAATCATATTTGAAAGAAAATGAAAAAAAAAATTGGAAAAATAAATTAGTTATAAAATAACACTTTTATTATAAATTTTAATATTATCTTACAGAAATGTAGCATTTATACTGATTTAAAAAGAATATCAAGTTGCAGAAACTTGACACCCCTGATTCTCCACTTTTATAATCTAACAATATACACACGGCAAGGTGCAACATACAGTGTTCCCCTCAAAGCTCATGGTGATATAGACGCGCTTCAGTGGCACATGAAAAACATGCCGAGCTCAAGTCGACATTATATTTCTTTGAATTGTGGATTGTTAAACCTATCACTTTTCAAATATCAAACTAATCATATTTGAAAGAAAATGAAAATAACAGAAATAAAAATGATTATAAAAATGACACTTTAATAATGCATTTTTATATTATCTTATAATAATGTAACACTTAAGATGATTTTTAAAAAAATATCGAACGGAAAAAGAAAAGTAGAGAAATTTGACACCCATCATTCTCCACTTTTGTAATTTAACAATATGCATACAGCAAGGTACACTATACAGTGTCCACCTTAAAGATCTTTGTGATATAGAAGCGTGAGGCTCTTGGTGATATAGACGCGCTTCAGTGGCGCATGAAACACTTGCCGAGCTCAACTCACCATTGTATTTTTTTTTGAGTTGCAGATTGTTAAACCTACCATTTTCAAATCTCAAACTAATCATATTTGAAATAAAATGAAAATAACAGAAATAGAAATTATTATAAAAATAACACTTTTATAATGCATTTATATATTATCTTATAAAAATGTAACACTTCAATTGATTTAAAAAGAATATTAGACGGAAAAACAAATGTGGACAATTATGACATTCATTACTCTCTGTCTCAAAGAGCTATCTAAGTTTTTCTAATGTCATTACCCATGAACTAAAAGGATATTTAATATCTGTAAATGTTATAGATTAAATAATATTATAAAATATAATTTCAATTTAAAACATACCATTAAAAATTCTAACAAACGGAATATATTGTATTTATAATCTTTATACATTTTATTACTTTTCATGTAACATCGGAATTATAAAACATTTTTATTATATAAGTGCATAGGAAAAAATGAACTTTCGTGACTATCTACCGAATAAAAGCACTTCTGTACATTAAATATTTATACATCTAGACCTGTACACAAAAATTCCATTATTACTCGAAACAGATAAAAAGTTTGAACTAAGCTTCACGTCAAAGAACGCTCTCAACTGAATAAAAAAACATAAGAAATAAATAGATGAACTTTTCTCGAGAAGATTTCTGTCTAAAGAAAAATGGATAAAATGTCTCTCTCGAATAAAATATAGACATATAACAATGGTACAAAAGTTTAATTGGTGAAGACTTTACGAGAGATAGTTCAAAGATAAATTTTATTAAATATAATGAAATCTTGTAAGAAGGTAAAATATTCTTCAAAAGAATATTTTTAATTTTAAAATACTCTATGCTAAGAATACTTTTAAGCACAGGCCGTTGTGAATTTCAGAGAATTTAAGGAATGTTTTTATATAATAATTAATAATAATAATAATAATACACAATGTTCGAAAATACAAAAAAATCGGCATATTTTACAGTGATCATTAAGGCACATACAAAAGAAATCAATCTGTAAAATGTTTTAAACATTCTAAAATTAAGATGACTAAACTTCGAAAATTTTATGAAATAATAAATGTTTAATTAATTTAATGAAACTCCTTATTCAATGACACTTTTTGGACATAGGTATATAGCATATAATTTTAAATAACATTTTAAAATGTTAATGGATACAAAGATTCTTCACAATAGGAATATTAAACTAACTTTATACCAAAAAATTCAAATCGAGTGACAATTGTGTACTAGAATCAGTATCTTATTTCCGTAAATTAAATATATTTGTACATTTGTATTGTAAACCCTTTAAAGCCATTTTTTTCAATTAGATATTTTTATGCCTTGCTGGTGACTTGCTGATACATATTAAATACATAAAGATTTCCGAAAAAATGACATGTTTTTTCATCGTTCTGCGTTCTGCGACGCTGTTTATTTGCTTCTACTGCAGAGTTCACTTACCTTTATTAACACCAGTCTCAGATTTGGCTGATCATTTTATTATGGAAGCACCATACACCACCCCTTAGGGGAAAACATATTGATGTCCACCCCTTATAGAAGAACATATTGATGTCCACCCCTTATAGAAGAACTTATTGATGGCCACCCCTTTAAAGGAGGCCATCATTACTCCCTATAAAGGGACAACACATGTACGTCTAAGCCCTACTCTAGAATTGAATTCTATCTCATCGGTAAGAGCACAATATGCTAAGTACCGTAGTATGAAGGAGGCACTTTGAAATCATGTTATTTTTACAAAACTGGTTATTTTTAAGCATGGCGTACATTTTCGAGTTAGAGAAGAATTGATATAAGGAAATGTCAACAGAAATTTTGTTAAAGTTTAAACAAATGTGTTTGAAAAACTGCATGTAACCGATTAATGATTAATTAATGATTAGTTACCTACTAATGATAGATCTACAGTTCTTATGTTCTTTCGGACTACATTTTCCTTTCCAGTGAAGATAGATGTCAATACAATATATAGTCTTCTACCAAATTCTTGACTATCTACTAGTATTTATAATTTTCTCATTTTAATCGATATTTTTATTCTTTTCTGAGCTTTTTACGAAATTTTATCGGGAGGTACATGAAATAAAATAAAGATAAATAGCTTTATAAATTATAAATTTTGCGATAATTATAAATCCATGTGATAACATATATTTCACTTATGGAGAATTTTTTATTTATTTATTACTGATATTCTACATTTATAATAACAGTCAATCAATAACTAAGAAAGGTTGTAGCGTTCAATCTCCCTTTAATTCAATACTTGATATTTTACTTTGGCAGTTCCTAATAGCTTAGATTTGACTCACGAGCACTCGCGCCGCACCTGTGAGGATCTAGCGTTATAAAATCATCTCACACAAAATAATCCAATGGAATTAAACTTCCCAGATCTTCAGTAAATCCTTGATAGATTTTCTAGTCCACAATAACATGCATTTCCTCAATTTTCTCTGAATATTGAAAAAAATTTTGTTTTATTTAAAGTACTTTTCTAGTACATTTTAGTGTTTTATGTATTTTGTATAGTATCATTATTTCTGTTCATATTTAGAATATAGTTATAACGAATATTTCAAGAATATATATTTGGTCTTTCTTATTACATACTACAGTGGATTGAAAAATGGGCATAATTGGTATTAATAAACATTTTGAATTAAGGTTATTTACAAAGAGTGACATTCTAGAAAGTCTCTTTTTAATACCCTTATCTCAATTTATGCATATAATATGAATTATATAGTTTTTGTATAATTTCAAAATATATAAAATATATAAATATATTTTTTTGTATAAAATAAAATATTTCTATTAATATTCTTAAATGTTTTATTAAATGTATTATTAATTTTTTTTCTATTTGTATATATATTAGAACTATTTTGCATACATTTATAACTGACATGTTTCTTTGAAATTAATAAGATTTTTTTCTATACCGAAATAATCAATCTTTAGTCCAAATTAAAATATTCGAAAATGCCCAATCTTTCAGGCTTGTATTTAAAAGATTTGTGTGGTTTTTTCTCACTTTAAAAATTAATGAGTATTATAATAAAATATTTGTAAGCCTGTTTATTACAAATAAATAAGTGTATCAAGTAATTATACTATTAAGTTATAAATTTTTTATATTCGAATTTTTGTTGTTGTTGTTGTCGCTTCAAATATGACAACAGTATATAATTAAAATTAATTAGTATTTCAGCATTATGCTGTATTAACACGAAATTCCTTTAAGGAGTATTAACAATTTATTAAAATTTTAATAAGAATCGGCACTAACTTATTTTATCTTAATTTACCTACTTCCTATACTATGAAAATTTTATAAAGAATATGCATCGTACATCCTATTTCAATGCTTATAATATTACTAAACAAAGACCCTTTAGTTAGTGTATTTTGTATTATTTGAATATATTCCTTATCATTCCCAATCCCTATTTTACTAAATAAGATTAATTCAATGTTTTATCTTACTTAGAAGAGTTTATAAAGCCTCGAATTTGTTACTACTTGCTAAGTTCTAGCTTTACTGACTATTCTCAGTTTTATATATTAACATCTACTTTGCAATTTGTTAAACATTCTTCGAGATGTGTACTTGTTTTTATTAACTACGAAGAATGCATTGTCGTAATAAAATTATGTAGCAATTAAGAACTTAAATAGTTTTTATAATACTTTAGAAATATTGGAATATTTTACTGATTTCTTGCCATATTCTAATAGTATAAATTTTTTAATACAGTTTAACTAAAAATTGTTGTAATTTACTTAAATAGTGTATGAATTAATTTGTCGTATTTCAATTATGTATACAATTGCATTATTTTTTAGTCTGTTGTATTGAATTTAGTATGGTAAGATTGTATATTACATTGCACTCGGTTTATACTTCAAGCTGAATGCGGAAACTTTAAATTCAGTATAAATAATAAATTCCCTTACACTAGTTTTACATAACATTATATTGTTGTATTTGGTGTGTTTTAATTTTAATATTTAAAGATATTTTATTTTAATGTAACAAACAGTATATTAGTTTATACTTAATATAAATTACTTTAAATATATATTATTAGTGTGAAAATTATGCTAGCGATCATTTAATATGTGAAATATGTATTTTCTAGTTTTAATAATGATATTTAAATATTTTATTTATATGTTCTAAATTGTGAAATTTTTCTTTAAATTTTTCTTAGTGTTACGAAATTATGTCAAAAGTGAAAATTATATGAAAAAACTAACCTTTTAAAACTTAGATGAAAATATATTTAAATTTCAGCGATACAGTCATTATTACAGCATTCTTAAAATTAATGTAAAAGAATTATTTTTAACAAGTTATAATGAAATTTAAATGTTGTACATTTAAATAATGATTTTAATAGTGTGTTTATACTATGTTATACAATTTTGTTTGAATATGAATTAGGTTATCAGAATTTTGGTATGTGATAAAATTAGTATAAAATGAACATTCCAATTTTATAAATATTTTTCTCAAGAAGTTTGAAGAAGAATTATAAAACATCTCTTTGTATTAGATAAATATTCGAAACAGGAAATAAATTCAACATAATTACATTAATTAATTTTCTGACAGAAAAATATTGTGTTTCTTGCAGGTTTCTGACATTGATAAATTGCTAATATTATTTTAAAAACAAGTATCTTGTTTTACATTAGTTAATATGACTAATAAATTAGGTTATGTTTATTATACTGTATGCATATTTTTAATGGATTTATAATATTATTCTGTTTTTCATTTTTAGAATAAAATGATATAATTAAATATAAATAAAATACAGTTAAAAACAATATTTTTCTAAGAATTTTATATATCATTTGAAGATTAAAAATCATCATTTTGTGTACACTAAATATTAGTCAATTAAAACATATACTTAAATGATATTATTCAAATACAATCTATAAATTAAATGTATTCTGTTTAAAGATTGGTATGTTTTAGAAATTAAAACAAAACATTTATTAAAAAGGAAAGTATCTTTGTAACAAATGTAAATGGTGTACGATGCACTTGTAATAACTTTTCAATTTAAAGAGTATTTTTAACAGCATTTAACTTTGCTGTTCAAGCAAGCATTTTTATTGATATTTTACGTTGAATTCATATGTTTTGATTCAAAAACTTTCTTAAATAATAAAGGGGGTTTTATGTTTTCGTTTATATTATAGATTAATTTTGGTAATTAATTAAAAGCATAAAACTTTGGACGTTTTTCAATATTAGAGAGATATAGGAATGGAACCTGAGACAGGTAATGCATTGATAAGTTCAGGAAATATTGTTAATATTTTTACTTATTGCTATAAAAGAAAAATTCATTTCTTGATTTCATTTATATGATTCATTAACTGTGTAATGTATAAAAATATTCTAAATATACTTTATTATATGAGTAGTATTTTATATTGTGAGACGAATAAAAACATGTGTTACTTATATTCTATATACTAGAAAAGTAACATCCCGGATCTATAGAATGAAATGGTAATTTGCACTTGTAATGTCATATTTTTCTAGCTTTCAATAGATGCAGATAACCAGCATTTAACTTTACTGTTTAAGCAAGCATTTGAATTCATATTTTATGTATGAATTCAGTTTGTTTATCAGTAAAACTTTCCTTAGTACATTAATAAAATGGATTTTATGTTTTTTTTTATTATAGATTAATTTCATTGTGATTAATTTAAAGCTTAAAACTGTCGACATTTTATTTCAATATTGGAAAGATATAGGGATGTAACCTGAGATAGGTAATGTATTGATAAGTTCAGGAAATATTTTTAACATTTTTACTTAGTGCAATAAAATAAAAAATAATTTCTTGATTTCATTTATATGATTCATTAACTGTGTAATGAATAATTTATATATTCTAAATATAGACTATATTATTTGAGTAGTATTTCATAATATGAGACGAATAAAAACATGTATTACTTATATTCTAAATAGTAGAAAAGTAATATCCCGGATCTGTAGAATGAAATGGTAATTTGCACTTGTAATGTCATATTTTCTAGCTATGCAGATAACCAGCATTTAACTTTCCTGTTCAAGCAAGCATTTTTATTGATATTCTACGTTTGAGTTCTTTTTTTTTTGTTTTGATCCCTAAAACTTTTTGTAGCAGAGTAATAAAAGGAATTTTAAGTTTTCGTTTATATTATAGATTAAGTTTTCGGTGATTAAATAAAATCATAAAACTTTTGACATTATTTTTATAATATTGGAGACATATAGGAATTTGACCTGAGACAGGTAATGTATTGATAAGTTCAGGAAATATTTTTAGCATTTTTACTTAGTGCAATAAAAGAAAAATTCATTTCTTGATTTCATTTATATGATTCATTAACTGTGTAATGTATAATTTATATATTCTAAATATAGACTTTGTTATATGAGTAGTATTTTATTATATATGACGAATCAAAACATGTATTACGTATATTCTATATACTAGAAAAGTAATATCCCGGATCTCTACAATGAATTGGTAATATGCACTTGTAATGTCATATTTTTCTAGCTTTCAATATATGCAGATAACCAGCATTTAACTTTCCTGCTCAAGCAAGCATTTTTATTGATATTCTACGTTTAGTTTTTTTTTCTGATCTCTAAAACTTTTCGTAGTAGAGTAATAAAAGTTATTTTAAGTTTTCGTTTATATTATAGATTAAGTTTTAGGTGATTAATTAAAATCATAAAACTTTTGACATTTTTTTTCAATATTGGAGGCATATAGGAATTGAACATGAGACAAATAATGTATTGATAATTTCAGGAAATATTTTTAATATTTTTACTTAGTGCAATAAAAGAAAAAAATCATTTCTTGATTTCACTTATATGATTCATTAACTGTGTAAAGAATAATTTATATATTCTAAATATAGACTTTATTATATGAGTAGTATTTCATTATATGAGACTAATCAAAACATGTATTACGTATATTCTATATACTAGAAAAGTAATATCCCGGATCTATAGAATGAAATGGTAATTTGCACTTGTAATGTCATATTTTTCTAGCTTTCAATAAATGCAGATAACCATTAGTAGAAGCAATGAAGACTACAGCTTTTGTATCATCAAATTTTGCTAATAATAAATATTTTTGTTTATGTATATTAAAAATGGTGTATAATTAAAATCATAATATTTAATACACATATAAATTAAAATAGAAAAATAAATTTTAAATTTAAAATATTTTTAATATTTTTCTTAGAATAAAAATAAAATACATTTAAAAATATATTTAAATATGACTAAATATGAGTATTTTTAATTTAAAAAAAACATTTGATCATTTTATTAAGAAAAATACGAATCTATAGAAAAATTTTACCTTAATATTAGCTTAATAAAGCTCCATTAGTAGATATCAATTTGAAGACCATACATAGCAGAAATATAGAAATTATATGCTATAATAATAATCTTTGAATATCATTGAATATTTCAACAAAGGAAGTACAGTTTCATCAAATCAATTAACTTAATGTGTTAAATACACCAAAAAATATATTCTATTAGAAATTTGGAAAATAGTAATAAACTAACTTTTCTTTCCATTCTCCTCTTAAAAGACATATAAGGGAGACTGTTAAAAATAAAATGCATATTTGTTTAAAACCAAGTCAAACAAATATGACTTTCCCTGTAAAGGTTTTAATTTTAAAAAAAATTTGATTTAGGTGATCATTGTTAAGAAATACGAATCTATTCAGAGAAAAATATTTACCTTAAATAATTATTTGCTCCATTAGTTAACTGTCACCGTATCGTTCAATAAAGCTAGTTACACATCCACAACGTTACCAGAGGATTTCATTATTTCTCACATGAAAACACCCCAGTTATGAAAATTTCTTTTCATCATGCACTGAAGTGTAATTAACTTTCCGATCGGTAGTCACCGAAGAATATGAAATTTAGGTGGCCGATTTTGATTACATTTTTTCGCCCGGGTGTTTTTTCCCCTCCATTATGTTTCTGAAGCGTGAAAAATAAGTGAATTACTGTATTGGAAGATTTTAATTACATTCCCTCCCGGACTTTTACTCGCTTATTGAAAATTGTAGAGTGTAAAGAAATAAGAATACATATACTTGTTTGTTGTAAAATGCACAAAGAATTTAGTTTGGAATAACGCTGAGCCATTTATTTTCGTTTCCGTTCTAAAGGAATTTCCTTGAGAAAGGTAGCAATTAATTTAAGAGCCCTTGCGCAAATTCTGTTTTACGATTTAATGCAACTTTGTTGTGTATCATTTTGAGATATTTCTTTCTTTAACACAAGAGAAGTTTTTTAAATAACAGAGTCAATATTCCTAGTTTCAAATTGAGGAGTCTTTAGCGGTAAATGCCTGGTATTTTTAAAAATGAAATATTCCTTTCATCTACAAATATATGTAGAATTTAGTATGGTAAGCTTTACCCTAATTCTTGTTTCACATTATTTTGTAACAACATAGTTTAAACGAATTGAAACAATACACTTGCCAAGAAGTATTCTCAAGAAGTATAGTAAGTGCATAGCTAATAGAAGGGGCTTTTAAATTCAATAAATTTAAACAGATTGGCAATGAAGTAGTCAGAAGACAATATATAGTAACCTAGTCAGAAAACAATGTGCAATGACCCAGTGAGGATACAATATGAAATGACCGAGTAAAACACAATATGAAATTACCTAGTAATAAAACAATATTAATGACCCAATAAGAAAACAGTATGCAATGACCTAATATTAATACAATATACAATGACGGTTGAAGAAGTTAAAACGGATAGGTTTAAAACAAGATCCTTCCAGGTCTTTCCCTTAATGTGATTGAAAAATTAGTAACTGTCCTTTGAAATACTGATGATTTTTATTGTATTGCATCAAAAGAATGCATATTATTAAGAACTATTATTTAGATTTTACAAGAAAGTCTTACTCTTCATTGGAAGATAATCGAACTTTTATTAACTTCAATACCACAGTCGAAGAGCTACTGTCAAATGAACAAAAATTATTCCCTATGTACCAATATAAAATTATTTCTATTATATTGGTATACATCTTATAAATACTTGATCATAGTCATTCTGTATATCAATAGAACGAGAGACTTTTGAATACCAATAGAACTGTGAAAAACATTGAAACATCTTTAGAAGATTATTGTATAATAGTTTTATTGTTTGGTCTCACAAAATTTGGTAGCTTATCCAATGTGAGAAATTTCATGCAAGGCTAAACAACAGAATTATTTAACAGGCAATACATAAATTTAAGGAATGTATTTACATTTTAAAATCCTAATTAATAAACTGAATACGTGTGTACTGATTAAGTAAGGTTATTAATATAACTCCTCATTTTTAAATACTTGGAAATTTGTAAATTTCGGAATTTTACAAGATAAATTCATATGCCAGATACAGGCGTAGTGTGGAAATTTTAATCAAGAATATACATTATATTTATATATATATATATATATATATATATATGTGTGTGTGTGTGTGTGTTATACAAGAAAATAAAAATTCAATATAACGTTTCTAAATAATTAATGCAGCAATAGTAATATACTTTTGATACTTTTTATAATATGTGTTCCCATAGAAATTCTTTCTTAAAGAGGGCCATTTTTGTGCAAAAATTACATAATAATAATGTTTTTATTATTTATGTTATCTCATTCCATTGTTTCCAGGTGTTAGGTAAGAAACTTATACTTACTTATCTCAAAATAATCTATCTGGAATAATGATCCAACTTATGACAGAAGAACTCTATTGTTATTTTCTGAACCTAAATAAAAATCTGTCTTTCTAATTTGTTTATTCTTATAATAGATGGATATGATGAATCAGTAAGGCAAATATGTATTACAATTCTTTGTAATCGGTAGTGTATATACAGATTATCAAATAGGTCTGATTTATAATAAATTATAATTATATAAAAAAAGTGAATTTTATGAAGTTATTAAATATATTCTTTAAATTGCATTGACAGTCTCTTGGACTACTAACCGTTGTACAGTCTTTTAATGTTTTGCATGATATTTCTTGGAAACATATATGTTACGAAAAATCTCAAATTGAAGTTATTACGGTCTGCACTGATGAATAAAATATGAAATTCAAACGACCTTTAATTTTTAATCAGTCTTTTGAAAGCGATAAAGTGTTCTATCAGTTTTTATTTTAAGAATACTATTTGAAAAAAAAAACATAAATTTCGCTCTAAAAAGATTTACTTTGTATCACGTGCTTACACAGTTATGTAAAGGGAAAATTTATGACTGTAGCAGCTATTTATCTTGATTTAAAAACACCTACACTCTAAAAAATTAATTTATTTTTAAGGTTGAAAATAGAAATGAAAATTATATTTAAATTATAGGTATGAATAGCAGGTAATCGAAAAGTTGGTAAATTATTTACTTAATTTCAGTCTACCTAAGCTGCAAAGAAAAATACATCCTGAGAGTAAGTATAGTATTAAATAAAAATTATGTGTATTTTTAATTAAATGACTGTATATTTTTAAGAATAACTGCACAAAGTTGTGCAAAATGAAATAACTATAAATGACGCTGAAAATATAACAGCTCAAAGTAAGATTTCTTTAACTGCTCTAAGACTGTTAAATTTAATTTAGAAAACTTTTCTATCGTGACGTCGCAACAAAAATTAGATAGTTTCAGATTCAGTGAAGATTTAAGATTTTAAACTAAATAGTTTTTAAAGTTATAGATGATACAAAGTCATATTTTGCAGCATCTAAATTTAGCAAGACTCTTTGAAAAATATATATTATTATTTCCTTTATAAAGTTCTTTGCAAGTTTTTAAATCGTATCATATGGGATTATACACACGTTTTATTTTTAAGTTATTAAAAATATTTCAATTAAAAATATACCTGTTTAGGTTCTTCTTTTGTTCATATTTATACAAAAACGGAGCTTACCTAGAAAGAAATAGAAAGAGATTATGAGTTATAAATTCGATTAAAATAATACATTTACCAGAAATATGCAAAGAAATATAAAACATCTAACAAAATTTTACGAGCAAAAGCAACAAAGAAAAAAAGCCTAATGCTATCCAAGCTTCTTTATTGCTGATTGTAATATTAAAAATTATACTGAAAATAAAGCCTCGAAATTCGTTTTCTTTATTCTAGTCTTTTAGAAACACAAAAATGCATTTCGTAACCATTTCTTTTTCCTGCAATGAGGTTAAAAAGGAACCCATAAAGTATGGAGCACAGTTTCCATAAAAAAGGGGAAGAAAATTTTAATCCTATTGCATTTTAATAGGATATTCTTCTCCAGACAAAACACTGAATATTTTTACATTCGTTTGCAATGTACTATTAAAATTTCCTTTTTCCT
>CM063498.1:145119116-145144116 GCA_032207245.1 Pardosa pseudoannulata | reverse complement strand
GTATAAAGTTTAGTTTTTAAAATATACTCAGTTATCATTAAATAATTGTATTTAATAAAAGTTACTCACATCCAGTGTTGTTTTGGATTTATTCATAATGGATGGGCTTAGTTTTAAATTAAGTTTATAAATTATGTCATTTAATATATAAATTTAGGATTAAAAAAAAATTCCAAGTTTCATAATCGAATATATTTTATAATTTTTTATCATTTGTAGTTATTTGTCGAAGTGGAATGAAAAAATACAACAATATTTTAAATATTTTTATATAACTCTATATTTGGGAATTAATTTTCAAGTTTGCTATAAAAAAAGTAAATTGGATATCAACTTTTCAAAATTTAATATTGCAGAGGGAACAGCAAACACAAATATAATATTGTTTACAAAAAATAGAATTTTGCTCATATTATACGATTGCACAGTCCCGTAACACAAAATAAGGAATAAGCAATTTGTCGACTATGTTTATATGGAATAAATATGTTTTTATGTTTAGACACTTTAAATGTTAAATAAAAATTTTTTTTGCTCTTTAATGAGAATTTCTTGTAATGAGTGATTTATCACATCACAAACAATGAAAATAAACTATTTTAAGTACAATATATATTGTTTTTAAATATAAATGATCATTTAAAATAGGTAATTTCTATTGCCATAATTTTTAGAAAGAAAAAAGGAATAATTTAATGTTGTGCTATAACGAAACCATTATTACAATAATAGTAATATTAGATTGCATTTGTATATACATTTAAAATTTTTATTTTAAATTTAAATTTGAAAAAAAATTGTTTTTTGGAAAAATCTAAAATTTATTCTTATTATAATATGTCTTAGTCTTTTATTTCAATAAATATAAAGAAATATTTATAATTTATTAATTCTTGTTGTATAAATAATTTAAGTATAAAAATTAAAATAATTACATTAATAAATATTAATAATAAAAAATAATATAATTAAAAAAAAATTTTATTTTTACATGTTTTATAAATTTAAATTTTTATATTTCAAATTTATTAATATATAAAAAATTAATGAATGTTTTTAAAAACATATTTTTTATTAAGTATTTTATAATTTTTTTTAAACTCTTAGTTTGGGAAAAAAGTTATAATAAATATGTATTTAATAATAAAGCTGTTGGATAAATTTAAAAAAAAAAATACAAAAATATTAAATGAAAGAATAAAAAATTTATTAAAAAAAATTATAAATTTTGTAAAAAAATTACGATTGCAGCAGTCACCGTCAACACAAAATAAGAATGCAATTTAAATGCTATTCCCTATCATATATTTGAATTTAATTGACATCACAGATGTTTCTTTAATTCTCTTTTCCACAACAAATTAACATAAAAAAAAAAGACAAATAAGTTAATACATTTATCTCAAAAATATTTTTAAATGATCATGAAAAAATAGTAATTTGTCATAATTTTGAAAAAAAAAATAATTAATATTTAGTGCCTAGTAAACACCATTATTACAATAATAGACAAACTATTAAATATGATTTGATTTACAAGACAGAAGTTCTAGAATAGCATAAATATTTGAAAGACTCCAAGTTCATTTTAATTGTTTTATACGTTTGAAATTTATTGAATAATTAGTTATCACAGTCTTAAAGATTCTAATTCTTCGTAATATATTGCGAAAAGCAAAAGTGGTTGTTTCGTAATTTAAAAACTTTTTCACAACCATTTTACATGAAAAAAAAATACTTAAGTATTATAATATTTTAAGCTCTTTAAATTTAGTATTACAATAACAACTTCGTTTAAATTCTAAAATCTTTAAGGTATCCTAGAATTAAATGGTCATATCATAATTAAAATGCACGGGAATGACACAAGTCCATAACATCTACACAGAGACATGTATATATATGAACATATATAAATATTAATTATTTACTATTAATTTTAATTTACATAAATTATTCAAATTAAATTATGGGTCTCAATAATCAAAAAAATATTCTTTTTTTTTTCAAAATAGAAAATAAAAGGTTAGTATAAGAGAAATTATTATTCTTTTAAACTAATGAACCATTTAGTAAGAAATAAAATTTAAAATGCAATTTAGGTAGGTATTACCACTTTCAAAAAGTTATGTGTACATTAAACTTGAGAATAAATATGGAATAATAGATGAATATATATTATCATAATTGAGTCAGCAAGAAAGTTACAGCTATTATTACAGTTGTAGAAAAATTCTTATAATTCTTTTAACTTAAATATTCCTAAAATTCATGAATAAAATGTTTAACAAGAGGCATTACCTGTATTAGGTAGAATTATGTTTTCTTTAAGGAGTAGTAATAATATTTTGTAACTTCTAAAATTCAGTTTAACAATTATATTTCGTATTCTTCATTTACATTTTTTTAAAAATTTTTAAGAGGTAGAAAATAGATTAATTCACACATTTACATATTAAATATAATAAAAATATTATTATATATATTATATATAATAAAAAATTATATATAATTATAGAATATATATATATATATATATAATATTATAATATATATATATATATATATATATATATATATATATATATATATATATATATATATATATGTATATATATATATATATATATATATATATATATATATATATATATATATATATATATATATATATATATATATATATATATATATATATATATATATATATATATATATATATATATATATATATATATATATATATATATATATATATATATATATATATATATATATATATATATATATATATATATATATATATATATATATATATATATATATATATATATGAGTTCTTTAAATACATTTCCTTTAGTACACATAAAATCATTAGCAAGATGAATAACTATTTCTATTAATATGTGCTGCGATAGAATTTTAGGAACACATGTACTTTCCTAAAACATACCATTTTAAGGGCCAATAAAAAAGAATTTCTCTTACTCTATAATGCCAAATATTATGTTTAAAAACAAGTATAATATTATTTAGGATACTAACAATTGTACCAGTAAATGCTCTGAATACTAGAATTATCGCCTATATTTTAGCCCGTAAATAAACTTTCACCTCGTTTCGAGGCATATAAAAGAACTAATAAAGTAGATACGGGCAGATAAAACTATTACTACTTTCATAAGCATATAATTTATCTTTTACAAGATAGACCAAATCCATATGTTCTATAAATTATTTATATGTTAATTAAAAATTATGTTTTAAAATTCAAAGTTTTGTTTTATAGCGTAAAATTTAGTCTATGTCTTCTTAAGTAAAGCAGAAAATATTAGCAGTAAAATTAATTGTATTTTTTTTTCGAATTAGGCATCATTCTTATGTAACCACACAAGTTGGAGAATATGGTACGTCTAGATGTTAAATTATCGATATAAGTACATAAAGTTTCCTTGTACTCACTGAAGTAATTTCGGACTTTATAAATCAGTATTTGAGTTGGTCAAAGTGGGTATATATAAAACTGAAACTTATAATGATTAAAATAATTCTTAATACTTCTTACAAAGAAGTAAAAATAGTGAAAATTCTCAGGTAGAAATATTTATAAAGGTCATTGTGTAAAACCTGTAAGTGATGTAAAAAATTTGAATTATATATTTTCCTTTAGCATTATAAGTAGAAATAATAATTCGGTAAATTTTGTTTAAGAGTGTAATGTGACATGAAACATTAGGCTAGACCTTCTTTTATTAAAAACTATCTATCGAAATGCTGTATTCCAAAATCTGAAGGTATTAAGCATGGTATAACTACAACGGAAATAGGTTATGACTTTTGCTGTCAAACCAGACAATGAATCCTGTATTATTCTATGCCGCAATTGCTGTTTAAAATCAAAAACTAATACAAAGTACTTAAAACTGATCAATCTTTGAAATATTGTATTTCAACATAACAATACTTGGTCACACATTCCGATGAGTCAAAGACAAAAAATTATTTAATATGAAATGTTTGTATTATCTCGTATATAATGAGATTTTTTTTCTCTTGATGTTTTATTTTTTTAGATATGTATAGCTCTGTATCTTTATCATTTAAAAATTAGGTTGATTTAGCAGTCGCCCTTTTTAAATACTCTCTCCAATAGACAGACTGAATCTCAAAAATGTGTACCAAACAAATTTAATGACTTTTTTCTTGCAATGTATTTATAGCTTCCAGACTTCTAGAACATTTCATTAAATAAACGTTACTGGTGTAGTTCAATGAAAAATTTTCATACGTTTTTTTTTATGTTTTTATTTAAACTTATAAAACTTTTAGGACTTTCTGTTTGACAGTTATCTTTTTTAAATGCACTACAGCCTGTCACAGGCTGAAGCTGTCTCAACAAGCTTTCTCCAGCAGAGTCGGTAGGATGCCGAGGTCCGCCAGCAATTGATGCCAAGTATTTTAATCCAACATAATCTAAGCATCTATTATAAGATCTTCTTCTCCTATTGGACACCGCAACAGTTTGAAAAGTCACCTTATTAACTGGATTCAAATCATCACTACTAAAAATTTGTCCTAGCTATCTTATACTAAATAACTTGAGGACCTGAGAAACTTTAGACCATTTAAATTTATAAATCTCACGATTGTATAGAGCTCTCCAAGTATCATTTTCCCTGACAGGACCAAAGGTGATCTTTTGACCTAATTCTTTAATTTCCATGCATAGCATTTATTAATAGTGGTATTAAATAATGAATACCTCTGGAGTGGGGAGCCAAGCCTATGGGTCTACTGCTTAGTCTCTGCTTCTAAATGCGAGAATGTTCATGAACAAGAAGTCGTACTTCCATCCTCGAAGTGCTCGTTAAAACGAATTACTCCATTCCCTTAATACCAATAGCTTATGGCTCAATCGTGCTTGATTTGACCAAGTGGCATTATATAACAATAACAACCGTATATATTAATAGTTTATATTTACAAATAAAAAAGAGGTCTATATTTAATACTACACATGGATATTTGTGTTTAAGGGAAATTATTTAATAAGTATACAAAAGGAATACACATTCAGTTGAGTTATAAAGCATAATTATCATGAATTCATGAGATGATATGAAGTCCTAGAAGTTATAATAGGTACTGTAATACACACAATGTTTAAGTTTGAATTAAAATAAACTCACATGTACTAGTAACTATAAATATATCCTTCAAACAAAAAACTAAATCAGATTTTCTAAAAACGCAAACAAATTTCGAAAAGAAACTTTCTTACTTTTATTCTTTAGATGCACAACACAATAACCCAAGCCCTCCCCCAGGCATATATACATACACATACACACACACACACACACACACACACACACACACACATATCTATATATATATATACATATATATATATATATACATATATATACATATATATACACATATATATACATATATATATATACATATATATATATATATATATATATATATATATATATATATATATATATATATATATATATATATATATATATATATATATATATATATATATATATATATATATATATATATATATATATATATATATATATATATATATATATATATATATATATATATATATATATATATATATATATATATATATATATATATATATATATATATATATATATATATATATATATATATATATATATATATATATATATATATATATATATATATATATATATATATATATATATATATATATATATATATATATATATATATATATATATATATATATATATATATATATATATATATATATATATATATATATATATATATATATATATATATATATATATATATATATATATATATATATATATATATATATATATATATATATATATATATGTATATATATATATATATATATATATATATATATATATATATATATATATATATATATATAATATATATATATATATATATATATATATATAATATATATATATATATATATATATATATATAATATATAAATATATATATATATATATATATATATATATATATATATATATATATATATATATATATATATATATATATATATATATATATATATATATATATATATATATATATATATATATATATATATATATATATATATATATATATATATATATATATATATATATATATATATATATAATATATATATATATATATATATATATATATATATATATATATATATATATATATATATATATATACGCACCTATACATACATGTATATTTATGTGTATGATAAAAAAAACCTCTTCAAAAAGATAAATGTTAAAGTGATAAAATTTATGAGTGGATATTATTTACAAAATATGCATTAGAAGGCAGACATTATCGACATTCTAAAAGATGAAAATAGGAAAAAGAAATATCAAAATAGGAAGAAGGATGAAATTTCATTTAAAGAAAAATGTTCCCGGGAATATATCATTCCTCTAAGTAAATACAGTCTTTGAAAAGTTTTCTCTCTGCGATGATGGGAGTTTGGAGAGAAATTTAGAAAACGACTCCTGACTGAAAGATGAATGAACGTCGCTACAGAAACCTTTCATTTGCTTCCAATCAGACGAGGGCTTGATTTTGTTGAAATGGCTTTTTCACTAACAGGAATACTAAATTGCTTTCCGGATGAGGCTATTTAAATTTAATAGTGGAAAATATTTCACTTTGGCAAAGAAGCAAAAAGTTTTAAAATTTATTTATGTTTTATTGATATTTCATGCTTTTTTTCACGTTTCAAATGAACTCTATTTTGTTAGATGATAGCTTTATATTACACGAAGCCATTTTATCATTTTATTATATGTAATATTTATTATATGTAATTTTTATAAAGGGGAATAGTACATTTCGAGATCTAAAATTTTCTTTATATCATTTTATTTATTTCTCATGAAGCAAACCGTGGTATTAATTTTAGAGAATTGAATTTTTTTAAAGTGTTTTTTAATAGCTCACAAGTTTTAGAAGATTTACTTTGTTTATCGTCTCAAGTATTTTGTAATTTAAAATATCTTACAAAATACATACCGAATAGAAAAACTCACTGGCAGCTGTATAACCCACAAATCAACATTTAATTTATTTTGACACAATTACTTTCTAGCCGTAGAACCTTCATTATACAAGATATATACTCCACCTCAATAAGCAAAAAGTTCGCTCATTTTAGAGCAAATTTCTGATTTTTTTTTTTTAACATAGAAGTACTCTTTCTTAGGAAACCGTATTTAATTTTGTCATCTGAAGTTATATCTTTTTAAAATATTACAGAACATGCAGAGTAGAAAATGTGAAATTCATTAACCTGCAAGATAGCTTTTTAAATAACTTTTTTAAAAACTAAATGGTATATGAATTTTAAGTCAACTATTTGTTTCAATCACTAAAGCTAAAACTTTAGATGAATTTGAAAATTTAAATTCATCTAAATAATCGGAAGTAATTAAAAAGACAAAGTAATACAAAATAGAATTCCTGGCTCTCTAAGTTAGCAGAGAACTGAACAAAATTTCTGCTTCAACAAATTTAACAATTATGAAATCGAAGAAAAAGAAATCTTATATTTTTTTCAAAAATAGTTCCCCCCCCCTACTGAAGCTAACAAAATATTGAAAATAAAACTAGTTTCCAATTGAAACACCTATAACTTTTTGACTCTCTAATGTGTTTATAAATGTATAGCAACATATGAAATTAATTTCTTAGCAAATTCGAGAATTTACAATCAAACGAAATTACAAGGTAGTTAAGACTTTTATATTGCCTCTTGTTACAAAATTGATTTATTTTTCCTGTTATACAATAAATATCATAGTTAAAGCAAATATTTTAAAAAAACTGAAGTAATTAAACACTGAAATTAAAAATTAAACGTAAGAAAGTTACAACAATTACTTCTAAATATTTTAAGTAATATACTGCATAGGTACCTTTTGTTACAAAATTGATTTATTTTTCATGTTATGTAATAAATATTACGATTACAGCAACTATTTTTAAGAAACTGAAGTAATTATACACTGACATTAAAACTTAAACGCAAGAAAGTTAAAATAATTAAGTACTTCTAAATATTTTAAGTAATATACTGCTTAGGTACCTTTTGTTACAAAATTGATTTATTTTTCATGTTATGTAATAAATATTACGATTACAGCAACTATTTTTAAGAAACTGAAGTAATTATACACTGACATTAAAACTTAAACGCAAGAAAGTTCCAATAATTAAGTTCTTCAAAGTGTTTTAAGTAATATACTGCTTAGAATCTACATAATAAAATACAAAAACCATATATTCTTTTAATGAAATAACCGTTGGAATGTTGAATTTTACAAATATTTTTCTATCGAGACAGTCGTATAAAAATATCTCGAGGGCAAATAAGATTTGTGAACAAAAAAATGTCTTTCCCTCTTCAGAATAAAAGTCCAGTGAACGAAACACAATTCTTAGGTTTCCACTTTTTCAAACATGAAAGAGTGCGTGTTTAAGACACCCTACGTCTCCCATTTGAGTCACTCAATATCAAGGATTTTATACCTTTATCCTATTTCAGACGATTTGGATCAATATGGATTTGAACTTCACTAGAGGTTCTACTTTTTCTGATTTCTTGTAATCTTGATATTTTTATGAAGCGAAATAAGTCTCATTTTTATGTATGCATGTTTTTACTCTAGGATATATTTTTCTATGTAATACCATTGTAAAACAAAGAGGATTTAAGATGATTCGCACAATGATAAACTCACTTGCACAGCTTTTTCTTTCATGGGCACTATCTCATATATATATATATATATATATATATATATATATATATATATATATATATATATATATATATATATATATATATATAAATATATATATATATATATATATATATATATATATATATATATATATATATATATATATATATATATATATATATATATATATGTATGTATCTGTGTGTGTGTGTGTGTTATGATGTTTAACATTTCCTGTCCAACATAATTGTTATTATATTTTGAAATAAACTTTGGGTACTATACATAAAATTACAACCTTTGGTGAAACCTAATCAGGGAGCCAGATATTAGTTTAGAGTCACAGATTGGCAGTATCATGCCAGGTGGAAAGCTGTATAAATGGTTAAAAAACAGTGATGAAATTTACAGAATTTAAATTGGCTACTAGATTCTCGACAGCAGCTTAATGTAAAATACAGGATCAGAAAGGGAATTTCGCTTAATGACTGGAACAGCTGTAAATTTAGTATATAATCACCAAAACAATACCATAGATTGTTATTAAAATCAAGTTAAATTCAATTATTAGTGTTAAATTATCATTATATATATATATATATATATATATATATATATATATATATATATATATATATATATATATATATATATGGGGGAGTTGTGAGTGTATGTATAGTTCTCATAATTGTTAAGATAACTTTTACTCGGTAAACGTTTCTGTGTATGTATTTCAAACTAATTTTACTAATTATTTAAGATACATGTTGGCCTTAAACAGAAAATGTTGTTTTAATTATAAGGTCTTATAATTCATATTATTAAAAATGGCAATAACAAAAATATGTAGCAAGAAATATGTAAATTATTGTGTGTAAAATCAATTAGTTGTTACTATAAAGAGTTTAACACACATATACACATATATATTTATATTTATATGTGTGGGAAACTGTAATTACAATTAAATTCATAAAAAATATAAAATGCATTGATTGATTAGATGGGACAGCACGGCAGAAACAAGCGTTTTAATTTTCTATGAAATACATCACTATAACCAAAACGTTCAAAAGCCTTTGCGTTATTTTGGATTTTAAGAGAAGGCTTCCGCGTGATTTTATACTACTTTATAACATGTCAACAATGCGATGTGAGTGAAGTTCTCAAGAAACTGTGTACTATAGTTTTTAAAAATGTTCATTTACTTCTATTACACTTCTAACAACAGTTTATTCGTCAAACTTTACATGCGAAATTGATGATTCATGCATCGATGTTATCTAAAATTATGAATGAATTTAATCTCCCTTTCATATAAATATCAGTTTCGTTACTTGAATATTAGATTTCTGTGATTTCACCACTAAAATTAACTGTAGAGTAGCTCTTGACACGTTCTCCACTGACTAGCCGTGATACAATTCTATAGTACCGATATTTTAGGCATTACATGCACACTAACATATATACATACATATGTGTGATATAATACAGAGGTATCTTGCTGTCTGTGAGAGAGCGTATGCATGGATGCGTATTTGTGTGAATGTGTACATGATGGAGCGAGAGATATTTCGTGATCAAGTACAATTAAACAGAATTTGAAGTATTATCCTCCTACAATCTTTATTTTGAGATCTCGTTTGAAGTGCAAAAAATATCTTATCTTTATATGTTATATCCCTCGCTATTTACGTCTAATCTTTCTTGCAGCGTGGAAGGATTTTTATTACTGCTTTCAAGTAACAAGCGATGAGGAAGTAGTAAGTAACACTTGTTTTATTTTTATTTTTCCTTTGAGCTGCAGGTGTTCTTCCTCCCTCTATTCTTCAGTTTTCATTCTCGGAGTGCTTCTTCAAAGACACTCACCGAACATATGGCGCCTTCTTTTGTTTTTCGGATTCACTGTCAAAGTTTAGACATTATAAATCTTATGAAAACTTTGAGAAATTGCAAAGCAAAATTTTACTTCAAGTTTGATTGTCTATTGATGCTGCGATAGATAAAACAGGAAATAAAATTTAATTAAAATGTTTTAGTAGTTATGTATTCTAATATTTAGACCATTTTATACTTGTGACACTTTTGAAATAAAAAATAATATATTATAAGAAATAATGTTTTTTCAAATGCTTTAACTTTAATAATTAACTAAATTTAACGCTTCCGAAATATTAAAACATTATAAACATTGCTTATGAAAACATTGCTTATAAATAATCTTATGAAAATTCTGAGAAATTGCAAATCAAATTTTTACTTCAAGTTTGGTTGTCTATTGATGTTGCGACAGAGAAAAATAGAAAATAAAATTTAATTAAAATGTTTTAGTAGTTATGTATTCCAATATTTAGACCATTTTATAACTGTGACACTTTTGAAATACAAAAAATAATATATTATAAGAAATAACGTTTTTTCAAATGCTTTAACTTTAATAATTAACTAAATTTAACGCTTCTAAAATATTAAAAAATTATAAAAATTGCTTAAACTATTTACGAACTATTCTAGAATTTTTGAACACACATTTATAGAAACAATGTTATTCATCGTATTGTCAAAATTGTAAATAACATATATCAGAATATCTCATTGTCTATTGTTTAAACCCTTAGTCTTCTACGAGATTTCCGTTATGAATGGCTTTTATTATTAAAAAGTACATAAGTATTGACTGACATTTCTTTTAGAGAACTTTCCAGTTTTTCCCTATGTTGGTGGAATTTAACTTATAAAAGAAGCTTTACAACTGGCTTAATATATAAAATAAAAGAAAAACATCATGGAACTTTGAAATACAATGTTGGAAAGGTATACATGGAATATCTGCATTAATCTTAGATTTTTCTAGGAATCCTGTTTTGAGAAGAATGACTTGTAGCTTCAACTTGATAAAGTTTTCCTGTTTGAAAGACATCTAGATAAAAGAATGTAATTTCTTATGTAAAGGCTAATTTCTTATGTATGTTCTTTCTTCAATAAAGGAAATTAAGCTTGTCGAAAAAAAATTTATATTTTATTTGTAGACACTTTAGTTAAACTAGGCGGAAATTCCCTTAAAAAAGACTCTTTACAACAGGCTAAATACCTATTAATATGTAAGTTAAGCGTCATGGAATTTTGAAATACAATGTTGGAAAGGCACACATGGAATATCTGCATTAATCTTAAATTTTTTTTAGGAATCCTGTTTTGAGAAAAATGACTTCACCTTGGTATAATTTTCCTCTTTGAAAGCCATCGGGTTAAAGAATGTAATTTCTTATATAAAGTCTAATTTCTTATGTACGTTCTTTCTTCAATAAAAGAAGTTAAGACTTCATTTAACAGTACTTGTCTAAAAAAAGTTAGGAATATTTTATTTGTAGACACTTTAGTTAAACTAGGTAGAATTTCCCTTAAAAAAGACTCTTTACAACAGGCTAAATACCTATTAATATGTAAGTGAAGCATCATAGAACTTTAAAAGGCAATGTTTAAAAGGCACGTATGGAATATCTCCATTAATCTATAGTTTTTCTAGGATTCTTGGTTTGAGAAGCATGGCTTGTAGCTTGAACTTGATAAAGCTTTTCTGTTTGAAAGACATCGAGATTAAAGAATGTAATTTCTTATGTAAAGATTATTTTCTTACATATGTTCTTTCTTAAATAAAGGAAATTTAACAGTACTTGTGTTTATTTAACAGTACCTGTGTCGAATTTAAATGTTTTGTAGTCATTTTAGTCTTAATTTCTAATTTTGAAATATATATATATATATATATATATATATATATATATATATATATATATATATATATATATATATATATATATATATATATATATATATATATATATATATATATATAACTTACAGCAGATGTTATTATATTGACAAGCTGAGGTTTGTGCCTTCATTCATTCATATCTCATATTTTGAAATTTAAATTATATTATTTATGCAGTTGTTTAGTCAAACCCAAGCCATAATAAGGTTAACAATTTATTTCAAATTATTTCCTGCTAAACATCTTCCGTACAAGATTCTGAAAATTGTTCTGCATTGAACCATGTGGCTCTAGAGCAACTGGTAAACATTATGTTTTATAAGTTTGATTTGAATTGTAAGTTGTTATAAATATATTGCTGCAAAACGTTCAATTAAAAAATTAATGTTAAATTAAAATTGGCAATTGTATCGTGGGCATGAGTACTTTTTATTACGACCAGCAATTTCTCTTTAAATTATCTAAGTCTTACGTAATTTTACGTAGAAAATTACCTGAATGTTTTCTGGACATGAAGTAATTTATGACTTTGTTCCCTTTGAGAATGTTAGCTATTTTGAAATTCTAAAGTATAATAAAATTACTTTACACAACGATATAAATTATAGGATAGAATTATATATTTCGGAAATAACAAAACAAATTTGAATCTCTGGATTATTTTTAAAGAGAAAACATGTCCACACCATTTTAACTTTTTACATACAAACACTTGTATCAAGGATATTATAATACAAAACAAAATCCAATTATCTAAGGGGAAAATATCAGATAGAACATTTAAAATATAATATCTGTATATTACACGATTCTGAAATTATTTTTAAGAGAATATTGTGTAAAAGAATATTGATATGGAAAGAGAAACACCAACATGTTACTCACCTTTATATATATATATATATATATATATATATATATATATATATATATATATATATATATATATATATATATATATATATATATATATATATATATATATATATGTGTGTGTGTGTGTGTGTGTGTGTGTGTGTGTGTGTGTGTGTGTACATACAAGGGTAATATTTCGTTTTTAAAAATGTATTGTAAATCTAAAATATATCCTGCTTATTCTCAAATGAAAATATTTAATAATAATATTGGATGTTTAATAATATAATAAAAACCATATAAAATGATAATGAACAAAGGTGTAAGATGACTGGGCCATGCTTAAAAAAGAATGTACATATTTTTTATTATAAGACCAAATTTTTTTCGTAGTAAAATATTATAAAATATCATATTAAAACTGTACAGAATAAAAATAAAAAGTTGAATATAATAGAAAGACATAATAAAATTGCAGATATATAAGAATTAAATTATCATATATATTAAAGGAGAAAATAATATATGTATATAAAAGAAATTTTATCACATGAAATGCAAAATATAATTAGAAATTAAGCATTTCAGGGATTATATATATATATATATAATCTCTTCAGAAATGTACACACACACACACACACACACACACACATATATATATATATATATATATATATATATATATATATATATATATATATATATATATATATATATATATATATATATATATATATATATATATATATATATATATATATATATATATATATATATATATATATATATATATATATATATATATATATATATATATATATATATAAATGTATATGAATACATTATTTTATATATAAAGATATATAAAATACTGTTATGAAGTTTTGTTTTCTAGCATTAAAATAAATTAATATATGTCCGTCATATGCTTTAAACTATTGTGAATGTTGTCAAGCAGTCGTATGATCAAGTCTACGCAGAAAGTTGAGAAATCCTCTCCTTATTAGGAAAACAAAACTTTAATCTCGTTATGAGTGACATACTGTCATTTCTAATTTAATACAAATTAAGCAAATGACACTTGAGTGTAGTAAAATTGATAGAACTTCCAATTTACAGATGTATCGTGATGTGCGAAATTTTATAACACTTCTTTTCTATAGAATTTGGACGTCGAGATTTCTAAATTATAATGAATAAACTGTTAATACAGACATATGCTGAATACAAGTCGACAGCATTCAGATAAACATATCAATTTCCTGCTTACAATCATCATGAAAACGTGAAATAAGGAGAAATTTCTGAAATAAATTTCTCATCTTATATCTGTTTTACTACGTAAGTAGTAAACTGTTGTAGAAAATAAAACTAGTTTACAAATGAAATATAATGACGGTAAAACATCAAAATCTTATTTGGGAATTATTTTAGATTAACTTTATTTTAGAATTGATTTAGATTATTTTAGACATACTACCTTAGTGAATGGGAAAACCTTTCAAAACTGTTAAAATTTGGTGCGTCTTTTCTTGTACCAGTCTATAATTATATATATATATATCTATATATATCTATATATATATATATATATATATATATATATATATATATACTTTTATGTAAGATTACCAAATTGTTATATTGTTGTTCTTAATGAGGCCGGTATTCTTATCATTATACCTAACATGTTATGTTAAATTTGTCTCAACATTATTGTAGAGTTACTTCTATTAGATATTTTGTAACTAATTGTTTTAACTTCTATAAAGACAGTGTACAAAAACCATCGAATCCCATAAAACACATGGAAAAACATGGAAACACAAAATACTTGCTAATATGAATTTTAAATTGGTCCATGTACTCTTTATGATATAAATCTTACCAATACATAGTATTGAATTTGCTCACTGATATATTGCTATCGTAATGTGCATTTTAACATGTGATGCACCGTTAACATTTCTCAATCAATTATTTTCTATTACTTATAAGTAGAGAATTGATAATGATGCCGTTTAAAGTTTTTCAGGACACCTTTCTTCTATTTAATAAAAATACTTACCATACAATGTTTTAATTTTTATTTCTCTTATATAATTATATTTTTTTAAATTTGCGATTATTTTCAAACCCTCAGAAAGATGCAATTCATAAAGCCATAAAAGTGTTTGTGAATAACAAATTCTAAAAAGTTTTAAAAAATGATCTTTGCATACGGTATTAATATAGGATGTTGCCTTTTAGTTCTATTTCAAGGAGGCCATTATTTTAACAGATCATTTTTAGAACAGTCATGTTCTTGCACGGATAAAAGTTGTTTACACAAGACAGTTTCCCAAAAGAGTCAAAGAAATTCTTGAATCTCTTGTTTTCAAAATAAAGCTTATTTCCGGAATCTTATCTATAATGTAAAATAATCATGTCTATGTTATGTTTTAATTGGTGTGCTAATGGTACTAAAATATGATTACGTTCATGATTATTGGTATTTGCTTGAGTTAATTTTACTTACTTAAAATGTATGTTGAGTATCTTTTACGAATATTAGACAAAATGTTTTATTTAAAATGTCTTTAATATCTTTCCTTTAGTAGCGGAGTACGTTGCGATAATTCCGTTGAGCCTTTTGGTATTAGTTTAAAACATATGATTCCCACTTAATTAGCTCTCGGTTAGTAAACATATCATTTTAGCGATCGAAACCAAGCCAACACATTTTTAGAATACTAAGTGCCATCTATATGGCTTATTCTTATACAAACTCATAATATAGAAATTTATTTATAGCAAAATAATTGCAAGTAATATTAATAAAAGAGCTATGACTAAATATTATAATATATATATATATATATATATATATATATATATATATATATATATATATATATATATATATATATATATCACTATTTTATAATTATATGCTTTATATACATTTATTGTTAATTACTGAAATTTAAAATGATTAAATTTTAACATAAATTGGCTGCTGCCCAAAATTTTATTCTTACAAAGTAATAAATTTAGAGTGTATATTAATTAAATTTAAAATATTGTTAAGCAATTTTTCTTTACTGGCAGTGTAAATATTACTGAAAAAGTGAATAAACATGTTAATATATATATATATATATATATATATATATATATATATATATATATATATATATATATATATATATATATATATATATATAATATATATATATATATATATATATATATATATATATATATATATATATATTTAAATTATGTTTTAATTTTACCCTTAAAGACGAAGATTAATAAATCAAATATTATTGTATAAATATAATTTACGTATGTATATAAATAAGTATAGCATAAATATAGTTTAGTATGTATATAAATAGTATAGAATAAATATAATTATATATATATATATATATATATATATATATATATATATATATATATATATATATATATATATATATATATATATATATATATATTAAAAGTAAAATATACTTATAGTGTTTTTCTGTAACAGTGCTATAAAATTAGAAAAATATAAATAAAATTAGAAATATATAATAAAATTAGAAAAGTACAGAAAACTGAAAGTATGAATATGTATTCAACAAACAAACAGTTTGACAAATATGCCTTTATATCACTTTAAAATCAAGAGACATTGATCATATGAAGCAGTGTACATTAGGATCCTTTATAAGCTAGTGAACGTTCTGAGATTTACGTAAA
Source organism: Pardosa pseudoannulata (assembly GCA_032207245.1). NCBI lineage: Eukaryota > Metazoa > Arthropoda > Arachnida > Araneae > Lycosidae > Pardosa > Pardosa pseudoannulata. The sequence goes on along the minus strand of CM063498.1, from coordinate 145,126,908 downwards.
ATCAGAGAAACTTATGATAAGAAAATGTATTTTAAAAATCTAACGAGACGTAGACAAATTGAGTTTTAACGACCGGGTGATTTTCAAGATTTTTTTCTTTTCCTTAAAAATGAAAGTTCCTTTAACACTTTCAAAGCATCAAAGCCATATTTTTCAGCTTAAAAATTTTTGTCGTTTCATTAGTTCCATGTATCTAAGATCATCAGTCTTATTCAAATTTTTAACCGAACTATCTTCATTAGTTATTACACTATTTGCCAAGAAATTGTCTTTCCTTTCGAAAACTTTTTCAAATTTAATGGCTCATGCAGTAAAGAACTAAAAATTCAAAAATATATAGATTTTTAAAATGGTCTTTAGAACTTCTTTGATTAATTTACAAAAGTAATATTTATTTCAAATTATGTAATACCTACTTTCTTTTAAACTAGTCATTATTAAAATGTAAAATTTGAATTAGTTTTGAACTATCGTAACAATTTTTTTGTTTTCAAATAATCTTTCATCAAAACGTATTCAAAATTTTAGCGCAATAGCTTAAACTACTTTTCCTTTTTATATCACGTTATTTTCGTTCATAATTTTAATATTTTCTTATGACAAAATTTTCTTACGACATAATTCAAATTAATAAGAGAGGTTTTATGACGCAGTAAGAAGCTTTTAATGAAATGTAAAAATAGTACTAAGATTTATGTTTTAAATGTAGAAAAATATTTATTTTCTAAATGTGAGAAAAATTCAAAATAAAAATTATTTATAAAGAATTTATTAATTCTATATTTTATATTCATACCGCGTATAAACGTACATCTGTTATTTAAAGTAAGTGATACAGTTCTAATCCAAAAATTTTAGGTTTTCTTCCTGTAATATTACGTTATAAATTGTTGAAAAACATAGGCGTTAATATCTTTAAATGTATTACTTTTCCTTTAAACTTAGGCAAAAATTGAAAAACAATTCATTGTAGGAAGATATCTAAATAAAATGATGTATTACCTCTACATTCATATAGATATATATCCATTATACCTGCTTTGAATTAAAGTAATCATATTATACAAATGTAGAAATGTGTTACAAGTAATCAAGTGATTAAAAATAAAAATAAAATTCAAATGTAGAGTTTCAAACAATTTTGTGATTAATTCGTCATTATATGAAAAAAATCATTATTTTAGATAATAACGTAGGGTAAAGTAAGGCAAATAATTCATATCAGAAAAAAGTTCAAATTCAACCAGTTATAACAAATAAGATACTAATTCTATAGTTATGCTGTATTATTACCTTTACATATATTAGTGTTAACATAATAATAGTTGTTCTAATCTATTTATTTTTTATACATTTAATAAAAAAAACTATTTGAAGTCTAAATTACGTATATATCCTCAAAAATGGAGTAATAAACGGGATAACGTGGGGGAGGAAGCACAGACATGATATTGTAACTATAAGTGTTAATTGAATAGCGATTAGAACCTTAACTCAAAAAATGATATCGATTACAATGAATAATGCTGATACGTTTACGATTAATAAATAAGATAAATTCTTAGTTAAAAAAGACTTGTTAAAAAACTAGACTGGCCTTTGGGAGATTTAATTTTGCTTATTAAAAAATAGCTTACTGTGTATGTTTAAAAAAGTCAATTTTTTATGAAATCGATAACACAGTAATAAAAATATTATAATTGATGGATAACTAGTATATATATTTGGAAATATATCACTTTAGATGCATAGCTGTATGTAAAGACATCAGGTATTTTTTAAATAAAAAGATGAAATTAATTTTTTTATGATAAATCATTCTTTTTTTAATTTTTTAAAATAAGCCATTAAAAACTTTTCTAATTATAACTCAATTAATTTTCCAAAAACTTATTTTTTCTTGTAATATAAGTATATTAGAGTGAAATCCCTTTAACACTTAACTTAAAACCTACTTTAAATAAGATTAATAGCCTTACAAGTGAACGTTACATATGAATTCATTTTTAAGGTTATATCCTGAATGATTCATTAATATCATCATTCTTTCTTCAGAATAAAAGAATGATTGAAAGGCAAATTTTAGAGAAGTGTTTGAGAGAGTTTCTACTTTTTACGCAATGAATATGTAGTATAAAATGCTTTTAAAATTAATTTAATATGACTATATATATGTATATATATATATATATATATATATATGACTATATATATGTATATATATATATATATATATATATGATTATAGACTCTAATAAATATATTTTAGAGAAAAATGAAAAAAAAATAAATAGTATTTCAAATGGATTTAATAAGTATGTTTTCAAAGTATAAATTTGTTTTTCCATATATTTTAGAAATGAAGTCTATCACATTAATCAGTACAATCCTAACGTATATACATGATCTCACTGTAAAGAAATGATGTGTACAACACAAGTAAATAAATAAAAAATAAAATATAATTCAAAAAACATTTTTTTTTGTTTACATATAAACATTTCTTTTCCATTTAGAATTGTATTTCTTGTGTCTTTCTGATCAAACGAATCTGACGACAGTTACAATTCAATAAAGCACTTTATCATGATCTTATTGTTTATGTTCACTCATAACAATTGCTGGGAAATGCAGTACATGACTCGGACTAAATAAATTGCCTAGAAAACTAAATTTCCTGGATTTATCTGGTACTACGGACCGTGTTTTTCAACGTTATTTTCTTTTCGACCTACAAGCTTGCTTTATAATTCTGTTTCCTAAAAACTATCGGACTGCAGCAAAACAAAACTTTCAGGTAATTTATTCAAGAATACTGTTTAGAGCAGAGTTTCGTAATCCTATTTTATGTTTTATTCTGTCAGATACGCTTTGAAGAAAAAAAATGAGCGCTATATAATAAGATTTAAATCTATTAATCTCCTTCTATAGGTTGCTATGAGTGAAAGAAATGCTTGAAAGGTTCATTAACTTAGTTGCCAGCCATAATAATTACAGCCATTTCGTTTTTTTACTGTACCTTCGTAAGAACAGAAAAATAAAGTGGCATGAAATAAAAACATCCTTTGGCGTTTTACTTAAAATTAATTTGCATGCAAATAAAACAGTCAAAGATGCAATGACGTGAAATGAAAAGACACTTTGACGTGAATAGATGCTGAAAAAAAAGTAAGTGGAGTAAAAATTGTAGAACTTTCGTTGTTGAAAAGCCTTCTTTCTGATGTTAATGAGTTTTTTAAGGAAAATAATCGATATAAAGTACACTTTTGGAATTTATGCAAAATCTGCTTTTCTCTTAAAAATAATTCTTAAAAATAAACATTACAAATTTATGCAAAATAAAATCTGAGTTACTCGAATTTTAAATAGCTTAAATTACAACTCAAAAACTTACTACACATTTATTAGTAATGCATTAACCCTCTAAGCGGTTCGCACGTACAATTCCGCTAAACCGATGATTACTTCAAAACGTACAATTTTCGACCTTCAAAACCGTTCCGAAAATGGATGTAATGTACATTTTTGCAAGTGCTTTCCCCCATGGAGTTTTGATGTAGGAGGGTCCGGTCTATTGTTTAGGAACTTCACCCTTCTTTCGCTGACATTTCTTGAGGGATGCAACCCTACCCCGTGAGACACAAATACACTGATAGCTTTCATGGCTTTGTAAATCTCTATTTCGAAGTATTTCGTTTGCGGTAACAGATGCAGCTCTAATTGCAACCCTTAAATATCTTGGATGACTTTCGTAAAAAAATATAAATAGTTTTCTCAAAGAATATTTCTATTTGTACTTTTAGAATCCATCATTTCTTATGGGATAATATTCGAAACTTGAAGAGCTTTATGTGAATTAAAAATTAACAATCTATAATATCTATTTATATATCTATATATAACCGGAAGTAAAGGGACAATAACGAGGGTGGGTTTTCAATATTCTATTCTAGTCGACAAAGGGTGAAGGTAAAAATCATAGAATTCTTTGGCCACTGACAGCGTATTTTGGAGAATTTTTTTCTAGATGTGTTCCACTCGGATGGTTAATCAGAGTTGTAAGATAACTACCAAAAAATTTTAATTTCTAAAAATGGTCAAAATCCTAAAATTCTTGTTCTTTGAGTCCCATTTATTTTGAATTCTCTTACTCTTTGCATTTCAAATTGGATCTTAAATCTATACTATTAGTCTTTGAGAGATAAAATAATAACTTTTCTTGTAAATAAAATATAGCATATTAATTAAGGAGTTCTTGAATGAATAAGGTATAATTGATTGAGATTTATAATCTAAAAGTAAAGTTTATGTTAAACGTTTAATAGAGGTATTTTATGTCAATAATTAAACATTACAGAAATTCATTTCTCTACTTCATTCACTCTATGCATTCTAATGTAATTTTAATACATAAAACATCATGAATAATGTATTAAATATATAAATGCCATATCACTTTCTGTCAAAAATGTCAGCATGTAATTATATTTAAGGTGTCTGTATTTAGTATTGAAAATTGATTACACAACTTTTACTATTTTCAGTATCATGTGACTTTTCTACAAATTGTAAATTTTGAATAAAAAAAACAGAGAATTAAAATGTGGTAGTAACAATAATTATAGTATGGTATATCCTATCTATTTCTGTCGAAAATGCCTGCATGTAATTATATTTAAGGTGTCACTGTTTAGTATTGAAAATTGATTATACAACTTTTACTATTTTCAGTATCGAGTAAATTTTCTACAAATTGTAAACTTTGATTAAGAAAATCAAAGAAATAAAATGTGGCAATAATAGTAATTATAGTATAGAATGTAAATTTTATGGTGTAATTGTTACCATACTAGATCTAAATAACTGTAAAACTCAAATTTCATTTTTTTCATTTAGAACGTTTTAAGGTAATTACAACAAACAATGTCTGTTTGACTATTAGTGTACTTAAATAATGTGTATCAAATAAAATTGCTTGATTCTACCATTCAAACTCTGCTGATCTGCATACGATAATTAAATCTTCACAGTTATCTGCAATGGATTATTAAAAACTAGTGACTATTTTTATCAATAGTCTAAAACTTTACATCCCCCCTACAAATATCAATAATTCTTTAAATACGCTGTTAACTAAAATGTGCAAGAGGAATAAAAAACTAAAGTTTTTAAAAATATAATAATCCTATTTCCATATCCGTAGTGAATTCGGGAAATCGAATGCAAATCTAAAATTAATTACAGAATTTTAAAGTACTATGTTAAACATATTTTTGCATGTTTTGAATCATTTTAATTATATTTATAAAATTTTAATTGTATTATAAATTTATATAACGAAACGTTTCTCGTTCATTTCATTCGAATGATATGTAGATATCAATGAAAAAAAATTGTTGTTCATAAATAAAGCTAAACTTATTTTAGAATATATGGACTGATAACATTATACGAATAATTTCATCGCTTTATTGTAAAAAGATAACGTATATTAGTTGGAAAAGATAATGATATGAAACGTAAAGTTGTATATTTTACCTCGAAAACTATTTTTAAAAATAATCCGGTATATTTTCATATTTCATTACAGACCATTTGATATTACTTAAACAAATAAACTCCATCAATATATTGGAAAATTGTATAAATTTTCCCACTATTTTTGAGGTTATTTTATATAAATTCAAATATATAGTGATAAAAGAGAAATCTAGGCAACCCAAACACAAGAATCATTACCTAAATTATTACAAAATTGCTGGGAGATAGGAAATATTAATCTTCCATTTAGTATAAAGGCTTGGTAGAGAATATGACGTTACTACGACAACTAAAATTTTGAAAAATAATTACTAGATATATTTATTACTGGACTATTCATTCTAAATAGTACTATCCGTTTTTCGACTGAGATAGGAGTCTTAATATCTTCGTGAAATAGATATCCAAAAGTGATAATAAAAACCTCCATGCATTTCTAATATTTTGTACTTAATACATTCAAGTTAAGTATTCTTATATAAGGCAAATAATAAACAAATATTATACAAATACTATATTTACAATAACTTTGGTTTATCTATTTTATTTATTGGCATTATTTTTGTTCATTTTAATCGAAACCGTGAAATTCATTATGAGTACAGTTGTAGTCCTTTTATCTATTTATAAATTCTACTAAGAAAATATATTTAGATACTATAAGCCTGTGTTGTATTAGTTGTATTATATTTTACCCTAAACACTTCGGAATTTTACGAGGAAATTGGTATCCAAAAGTAATAATAAAAACCTCAAAGCATTTCTAATATTTTGTATTTAATACATTCAAGATAATCATTATTATCTAAGGCAAATAATAAACAAATATAATGCAATTACTGCTTCCAATTACGTTAGTTTATCTTTTTTATTTATTGCTATTATTTTTGTTCATTTTAATTGGAACCGTGAAAGTCATTATGAGTACAGTTGTAATCGTGTTATCTATATATAAATTCTATAAAGAAAATATACTTAGATACCATACTCCTTTTTTGTGTTAGCTGTATTATATTTTACCCTAAACACTTCGGAATTTTATGAGGAAATTGATATCTTTATCTGTCCATTTTCAGGGAATATTTATTCTCGTAAACCCTTTTGTCGAACCATTTTATCGACATAACGTGAAAAAATATGGAAGGGTCATTATTGTCTTGGGTTATATTTCATTTATATCCAGGCTATAAAATTTTCATTATGAAACAGAAAATTCCTTCTTCATAATGTTTTTCAATGTTAACACAACTTTTCGGCTTGAAATATCTTCAGGCAGGAACGAGAAACTTCGTAACCGAGTCCCTACCGTCCTCAACGTAGGATTAGTCGACAGACTCGTTTCGCAAAGTAACTGTGTACAACTGTTCATATCAATGCACTAGTTGACAAATTATAACAACCTTTTAATTTTTTGATACAGGACTACTGTTAGCGTTCAAAAGAAAATAACGTCTTAACCATACAGGTATACTGGATATTTGAAACCCACTCACTCTTAAAAATTAGGCAAGCTTTTATGCCGCTATTTAGAGTTTACATTAACTCTTCTTCGCTATTTCAATGAAAACAACCATGGGATAAAATGCATCAGCGAAACTTATAGACAAGTAAGAAAGAATACAAATAATCCATATGTAACAACTGGTTAAGTAATCATTTACTTACATACACACAATCCGATCAGATAACTGATATGACTTTTGTACAAAATATCTGAGCTTTGTTAAATTTTACATTTTTACATTGAGTAAAATAAGTTCTTCAAGGTTGCATACTGTTAGAACTTTCTTCTGTCTATAGATAGAAAACAGGACTACTAACAAAAAATAGTTTTGAAGGTCGACAGGCTACTTTTATTATTTTTTATGTTGCGATTATAAAAGCTTCATTACTTAATAGACGCTCCCTTCTCATCAATACTTTTCGCCGTTAAGAGAAATATTCGGCTAGAATTCAAATTTAGACCAGAATATTAAAAAAGGTTATGTGTTGTTATGTTTTGCAAGTAGTTGTTAAATCATAACAATATTTTATTTTTTTGATACAGGACTAATGTTAGAGTTTAAAATAAAATAAGGTCTTAACCATATAAGTATCCTGAATTTTTAAAACTCACTCACTCTTAAAAAATGGGCAAGCTTTTATGCAACTGTTTAGAGTTTACATTTACTTTTCTTAGTTATTACAATGCAAACAACCATGGGATAAATACATCATCAAAACGTAGAGAGAAGTAGGAATTATTACGAAT